>CM061549.1:46385388-46732888 GCA_030864215.1 Capsicum pubescens
TTTACGAAGTGTCTAGATGGAAATAATTTTCCTCAAGTACCCAAGGTTGCGGAGTTTTCTTCCCAGGATAAAATGGATTAACAATATGACTGTAGTGGTACCTCAAATGATCGGATTCTTTTCAAACTCACTCAACAATTAGATGAGAGTATTTTAAAAGACAAGAAATGTTTTCAAGTGCAGAAAAATTCATACTAAACCTGTGAAAAAATGCCGGTTTATATAGCCATTAAGTGCCTCTTATAAAAGATGGCAATGGTTCATCGGAAAAGTGAATCCTTCCTGAACAGTCATGTTTGTCGATTTAAAATAGTGTCTTTTTCGAACAGCCACAACCATCCAAATAGTCATCCCTTTTTCTAAAATAGTTTGTCTTTTACTCGAAGAGTTGTGTCCCTTCCAAGCAATTTTTAATTTTCCATTCACAACAATTGGACCCAACACATGCATCGTGAATCAAATTTGATGAAAATATGTTAATATCATGGGGGTTTTTGCCATAAACTTGATTTATAATCTCGTACATATGTGATTTGGAATCAAAAAGTGATTTACGCATGTGAAATATGAAATCTACTTTCCCCATGTTGAAATTTATGCACTTTGCATGGCATGAATTGTGAATTATTTTGAGAGCATGACTTAAAAGCCCATTTTGATCATGATATTTATGTATAACCAATGTTGGGCCTGATTTATGATTTGATGAAAAATTCTTGAGTATTAAATGTCACTTTAACCATTATGCATGTGCTGAATAAATGGGATGGCCACCATGTATTAACATCTTGTAATTAGAATGGATTTCCATAAGTTTCATGTGATTGTGATAACAAGAACCCTCGTGTGATTTGATAAATCTTTGGTTGCCATTTACATATTTTGAATAACAATTGATATGGAATTGATATGATATGAATGACTAGTAAGTCTGGGTATAACGATACCCTGTTGTGATGCACCCTTAACAGAATGAGAATGATTTGTTATGAAGCATGAATTATGTTTTTAAGAGGCTAAAATTTGTCTTAAAGAGAGTTTGATGGTTACGCGAAGAAAGCATAAGTTGAAAGACTCTATGCTGGAAATCTGTAACGCCCCGGAAAATGGGTCCCGGAGCATCACACAGTGCTTAAGGCTACGAGTTGCCCCAAGCTAACCCTTTGAGACATTTTCATTCAGTTCAACACAAATCAACGGGGTTTCCATAAATAACCCTCAAATATCAACAGAGTAATCATCATCCAAGAATAAAAGAATTTCAAAAAGATAACAAAATACGACTTATTAGTCAACTCCCAACATTTATACTAGTTTGACAAGCCTCTAAGAAAATCAATAAATCCAGCGAGCCATTGAGACATGCCCCAAAAGACTCATACTAAGTTATCAAATGTAAACAATTTCGTGAAACCAACATCAGACATCACGTCCTCGGAACATGAGGACTCACCACAACAGGGGATGTAGAACAACATGCTCGAAGAATCACTGTCGAACCTGGAACTGAGCACTTCAACCTACATTCTGAGAAAATGCAGCCCACATCCGAAGATGTGGGTCAGTACCATGGAAAGAAACCGAGTATATGGGGTGTATGCAGTTGTATAAACATCATCATCATAAATATTTATAAGAAATATGCAGGATGTATGAAAGACTCACATAGCCCGAAGAAAATTATCATAATCATTAGAGGATGAAATAAGTACAATAACACATGTGAGTCATCATATAATATGTCAATCACTTTCAGTTCATCAAGAATATCAATTCTCATAATGTAAATATGATTTAAATCTTTCGAAAGAATAACTTTCACAATTCCACTTTCAAATCACTTCACCATTCACCATAGACACAAGGAAACACACACACTGGGAGATCCTATAACCGACATAAACCATGTGAGCTACATGGAGTCCAACGTACAACCCATATTGGGGAGAGCCGTCCTATCCTTTCCATCGGAGTAGGACTATCGATATCAAATCCACACAAACTAGTGATCACTATATAAATCAGCCTCAGGCTCACTCCTACGGGGGCACGTAGTTCTAGGGAAGTAAGGTCGCTTTATACCTCCCACTCAGTGCAAAAGATTTATCCCAGACTTAGCTCAGATCATTTCAAAGACAATCCATAATAAAACAATTTCAGTAATATATAAATATACATCGGGAGCCATCATGCTTCCCATCTATCAAAATCAACCACGTTGTGGATTTCTTTCACACTCGAGTTCAAAACAACTCCATTAAGACTAAAAGGTCAAATAATTCAAAATATCTCAAATATTCAACATCAACGTTCTTATAACACACACTTTCTTAAAAAAAACACAATTTCCAATGGGGATTCACGACCCAAATATAAAAATCATGATAAATATCGTTCAAGATTCATGCTTTATATCACCACACATGTAAATTCATCTTTCAAAATCATAAACATCAAGATTTCATAATAATCATCATAAGATATGGGTTCATGTTTCAAATTCATAAAAAATGAAATAAAAATCATGCCTTTGTAAAGAAAATTAGTTTTAGGCACAAGAACGAAAGAGAGTTATTGTTGAAAAGCCCCACATACCTTGAATGATGAACTTTAGATCGATACTCATTTTTGAGATGTTACTCGTGCCTTTGAATGATGGTTCTTGGAGTTCTTGAACTAGGAACTTGGAATCTTGAATAAATTTGCAGAATTAATGGTGAATTTGGAGGTTCTTGAAGTTGGATGTAGGAGCTTAGGGTTTTCTTTTTGAGGGAGTTTGATGAAATATAACATATAATGCTTCTAATAGGCTTTAATATAGGGTTTGGACGAATTTTGGGTGAGGGGGAATGACCAAAATGCCCCTAAAAATAAAAAAATTCTCGAATCTGTCCTTTGGTGGACTGTTTTGATAGTCTAAAGTAGATCAACCATAACATTTTACTTCGATATTCAAATTGGATGAAACTAATTTCATTAGAAAGAGGACTCTCACATATTTCCGTTGATATATAGTATCTCACCCAGATCATTGTGTACAAGGAGTTATGATCGTTTGAAGTTGACCCAAAAATTTACTTTTGATAGGCTGAAGTAGATCGACAATAAAGTTTTTCTCCGATTGACAAATTAGATGAAACCAATTTCATTGGAAAGAGGACTCGTAGAGATTTCCGTTGATATAGAGTAGATCACCCATATCATTATGTAGAAGGAGTTATTATCGTTTAAAGTTGGAGCAAAAATACGCCAGGCCTCAGTACTTTTTCCTGCACGTTTTACTGTTCACTACTACTCACAGTTTGATCGGAATATTCATAACTCGTCGCTCGGGTGTCTGTTTTGGATGATCCACATATCGTTGGAAATCTTATTTGATACTCTACGTAATGGTGGGTCATAATCTAAGGCATTTCACACGAAAAATTTATAATTCATTCTAGAAGATAGAACCCAACACGTTTACATACAAAATTTCAACGAAAAATTTCCCGGGGTATTACATCATCCCCCCTTGGAAACATTTGTCCTCGAATGATGCTAGACATGCCAATATTAGATAGGGAATAGAGCATACAGCTGGAACTATTTGTTACACTCATCACCACATCGTTTCTCACTCCGAATGCAACATAGAATGCATAAATTCAAGAAACTACAGCTGAACACATAATAAATGACACCTGAACTGCTGCAACTTTTATCAAAAATGCATGATTTAGGAAAGAACGGTACCTTCGACTTGATCGGAGTTCGCGGAAAATAGGTGCGGGTACTTGGATCGCATATCCGCCTCAGCTTCCCAAGTTGCACCCTTAACAGATTGGTTTCGCCACAACACCTTGACCAAGGGAACTTCTTTGTTCCTTAGTCTTCGGACACTGAAATCAAGAATCTCAACAGGAATCTCATCAAAAGAAAGATTTTCTTGAATGTCAGCACTCACAGAGGAATCCCCTACCACAACATCGCTAATATGCTTTCTAAGCGTGGAGACATGGAATATTGGATGAACAGAGGACAACTCTGAAGGCAACTCGACTTCATAAGCTACCTTACCAACACGGCTAAGAATTTTGTAAGGACCAACATAACGGGGACTAAGCTTCCCCTTCTTTCCGAATCTCTTCACCTCCCTCATGGGTGAAATTTTCAGATACACTAGGTCACCAACTTAAAACTCGAGGTCTCTTCTTCTAACATCCGCATATGACTTCTGACGACTCTGCGCAGTTTTCAACCTTTCCCTAACCAACTTAACTTTTTCCATAGCCTCAAATACCGAATCAGGACAACTCACAGCCGCTTCACCCACCTCGAACCAACCTATGGGTGATCTACACTTCCTCCCATATAAGGCTTCAAACGGAGCCATGCCAATAATAGAGTGGAAACTGTTATTGTAAGCAAACTCTATCAACGGTAAGTGATCATCCCAACTTCTCTTAAAGTCAAGTACACAAGCTTTCAACATATCCTCTAAGGTCTGGATGGTCCGCTCAGCCTGACCATCGGTCTGCGGATGAAAAGCAGAACTCAAAAGCACTTGGGTACCAAGAGATTTCTGAAAAGCTTTCCAAAATTGCGAAGTGAACTGAGTACCCCTATCCGAAATGATAGACAAGGGAACTCCATGCAGTTTGACTATCTCTCGGATATACAATCTAGCGTAATCCTCATCAGTATATGAAGTATGAACAGGCAAGAAATGAGAAGACTTAGTCAACCTATCAACCACAACCCAAATGGAATCATGATGGCGTCGGGAAGGAGGTAAACCAATCACGAAGTCCATATTTATCTCTTCCCACTTCCAGGTGGGAATACTAAACTCTTGCATTATACTACCAGGTCTTTGGTGTTCAACCTTAACCTGTTGGCATGTTGCATACTTAGCTACAAAAGCTGCTATATCTTTCTTCATGCCACTCCACCAATCGATTTCCCGCAAGTCTCGGTACATCTTGGTGGCAGCATGATGAATAGAATATCGCGCCCCGTGCGCTTCAGCCATAATCCTCTATCTCAGATCATCAACGTTCAGGACACATAATCTACCCTGAAATCTCAACACACCATCTCCCCATTTGGAGAAAACCTCTACTTTTTGGTCCTTGACTGACTCCTTCAGTCTGACCAAGCTAGCATCTAAGTATTGCTTTTCCTTCAATTCCGAAAAGGAGGATTTGGAACTACTCTGAACCCCTATACTACCTTCAGCAGAGTCAAACAACCTAACCCCCAATCTAGCCAAACGATGTACATCACGAGCCAACTCTTTCTTACCTTCTACCACATTCGAAACACTACCCATGGACACTCTACTTAGGGCATCCGTCACAACATTGGCCTTGCCCGGATGGTACAACACACTCATATCATAGTCCTTTAATAATTCTAACCAGTGTCTCTGCCTAAGATTAAATTCTCTCTGGGTAAACACATACTGCAGACTCAAGGTCATGGGTGGGGTAATTTTTCTCATGGGGTTTCAACTGTCTAGAAGCATAAGTTATCACCTTACCCTTCTGCATCAATATGCAACCCAACCCAACTCTCGAAGCATCACAGTACACCACAAAACCATCAACACCATCAGGAAAAGTCAAAACAGGGGCTGAAGTGAGTCGAGTCTTCAACTCCTGAAAACTCTTCTCACAAGATTCGGACCACAAGAACTTCACTTTCTTTTGGGTCAACGAGTCATAGGAGATGCTATAGAGGAGAAACCCTCAACAAAACGGCGGTAATAACCAGCTAAACCCAAGAAACTTTGGATATCAGTCAGAGAAATAGGTCTAGGCCAATTTCTAACAGCTTTGGTCTTTTGGGGATCAACTCTAATACCCTCGAAAGAAATGATATGACCCAGAAAAGCAACTGACCTTAGCCAAAACTCACACTTACTGAACTTGGAAAACAACTTGTGATCTCTAAGGGTTTGCAAGATAGTTCGGAGATGATCAGAATGTTCATCCTCACTACGGGAGTACACCAGTATATCATCGATGAACACTATGACAAACATATCCAGATATGATCTGAACACTCGATTCATGAGGTCCATGAAAACTGCTGGGGCATTAGTTAACCCGAAAGACATAACAAGAAACTCAAAATGGCCATAACGAGTTCGAAAAGCAGTTTTTGGGATGTCACACTCCCTAACTTTGAGTTGATGATAGCCGGAATGAAGGTCTATATTTGAGAAATAACTTGCACCTTGCAATTGGTCAAACAAATCATCTATTCTCGGAAGGGGGTACTTATTTTTTACGGTGACTTTATTCAGTGGGCGGTAATCAATGCACATACGCAAAGAGCCATCTTTCTTTCTCACAAACAACACAGGAGCACCCCAAGGAGAAACACTAGGCCTTATGAAACCCTTATCTAGTAGATCTTTGTGTTGCTCTTTCAACTCCTTAAGTTCTGCAGGGGCCATACAGTAAGGAGGAATAAAAATGGGCCGAGTATCGGGAAGAAGATCAATCCCGAACACTATCTCTCTATCAGGAGGTATCCCTGGGACATCATCCGTAAATACATCAGAAAACTCATTGACGACATTAACAGACTGGAGAGTTAGAGTCTTAGACTTACTGTCTTTGACTCTAACCAAATGGTAAATACACCCCTTGGAAATAAGCTCTCTAGCTTTGAGGTAAGAGATAAAATGACTCTTGGGTGACACAGAATTCCCAGACCACTCAAACATGGTTGCACCCGAAAACTGAAAATTGACCACTCGGGTCCGACAATCAATAGAGGCATAAGAAGAATACAACCAGTCCATACCCAGAATCACATCAAAATCTACCATGTCTAACTCAATCCGATCAGCTAATAAGACTCTATGAAGAATGGTAACAGGACACTTTTTATACACTCTCTGGGCAACAATCGAATCACCCACTGGGGTAGAAACTAGGATAGGCTCAGGAATAATCTCAGGACTCATTTCAAAATTCACAGCAATCAAAGGTGTAACATATGAGAAATTGGATCAAGGATCCCACAAAGCATACAAATGAAACTGAAATATACGAAGCATACCAGTAACAAAATCGGGAGAGTCCTCCTGTTCCTGGTGGGACGGTAAAGCATAGAATCTATTCTGGCGCTGCCCGCCAGCATTGCTAGAAGAGGCACCCTGAGCTGGGGCTGGGCGAGTCGGTGGAACTGGAGCACTAATAGTCTGAGTCTAGGTATGAGGGCGATAGTCACAACGCCCTTGTCCATCCTGTGGACAATCTCTAACTCTGTGACCCATGTCACCACACTGGAAACAACCCCTCTTCTCACCCCAACACTCACCCGATTGAGCCCTACAACACTTAGGACACAAGGGATGATTTGGCTTACTGCCAGCACTGTACTAGGACCTGGATGCATATGACCTGGTACCTTGCTCCTGCCTACCTCAAGGCACGAGAGCACTAGCAGATGACGGTGCTGGCATAGACGAACGATCCTGATACTAAGGGCGACTCCCTCCCTGCGATCTACTCTGACCCTGTCCATGCTGCTCGGACCTAGCTCTCTTATTCCCTCTCATTCTATCTCTCTCCTTAATCTTGTCTGCCTCAATCTGTTGGGCATGAGTCATCAGCCTAGAAAGATTCATCTCACAATTCAGCATAGCAGACCTATACTACTTAACCACATAACTAGACACTCTGATAACGCTCAATCTACAGCTCTCGTAGGAGTGTAAAGCGGTCGTTTGTCAAATATAGAACCCAACTGGGTTGGGTATCGATCCCACAGGGAATAGCTTGGTCAGCAAGTAAGCAAAGATTACTAGACTTTTAGTGAAAGTCTCGAAAAAGGGGGGAGTCTTGTTGTGCAAGTAATGTAACCAAATAGTAGAGAAAAAACGGAAATAGCAAAGTAAAAAGAAAGAATGTTTAGTAAGATGTAAACGATGAGAATTGAGAAGTTGGGGTTATGTCCACCTTATGATTTGTACATCTCTATTGGCTATGAGTTATGCGTAGTTCAGACATGCAAGTGCTTATAGAGAATTGTATTCGATGTTAAATCCAAGCGTCTTTCGACCTGAACAAGGACTATTTCACTTTAACTCTTTCGAGCTTAAAGCGTATCTAACGGTACAAATTCTCCAAGAGGTTAATCCAGTTACGGCACTAACTTTTTAATAGGGGATGGGACCCTATTACCTTGACATTATCTCTTTTCCAGACATATAACCTTTCTTTCGAACAAGTTAATGCTATACTGGCGTATTCTATGCGTTTGCAACCACAAAGAATTTAGATTAAGATGAAGAGAATAATGATATAAGCAATATACGTGTCACGAATTCACAAACTCATAGCAATAGATAGTATCTCATATGGCTTCCATAACCCCAACATAGAAGTTTAGTTACCCATGAGTGTGAAGGAAATCACAATAGACATTGTTATTATACCACAATAAATATTTCGTGTAGCAAAGTGTGGTAGGCGTTAGGCATGAATTCCTTGCAAAGTAACGTTTCTCTTGTTGCGGAAATTAAGAATTGATTAGATGAATAGAAGAAAATAAAAAGTAGAATTAATAGAAAAGGTCTTGCGGAAGTAGAATAAGAATTGAAAAGTAGAATTAGAATTGTAATTCGAAGTATTAAAATCTCTAGCAAAATAGGGTATTTATAATACCCATATCCTATTCCTACTAAGATAATGAATTACTTAACCCATCCTACTAGGTTAAGGTATCATTATCCTAATCCTAATAAGTTACTGCTAGTCCCCAAAGTCTTCAGAATTGTTGTTTTTGCCCGGGACAGATTTTCCATGCGCCACTTTTGGTCCTTGGCGTCCAAGATTTGGTTTCCTCCTTTCGTGAAGCTTTCTTTGGCGTCAAGTTATCCATAAAATGCTGAATTCTGCATCATTTATACCTGAAAACTTGCTAATCATGTTCGTTAGCTCACTTACAGGAAAAAGGACTAAAAGTGCATGAATTATATAATTTGTCCTCAAAACATGGCTAAAATATGGGTAAAATATAGCACTATAGTCATGTAAATTCTCCTATCATCAACACCCCACACTTGAAGCTTTGTTCGTCCTCGAACAAAATATCATGTCCCTCTTAACATTTACTTAGGGTTTCACAGCAACAACACAAAATATTCGTCAAGACAAGCATAACAATTATAAACAAAGAGTAGTTTTCTGATCATTAGTAGAAACAATTCAGCCTCCAACATAGACTCGTGATGGTGGTCAACTCATATTCAAAAGTCAAGGCACAAAGAATCATACACGACTACCCAAAACTCATCAACCATGTGTGTCTCACATAAGATGTTACCCATAATCACTCATAAGTATTGCATTTTTCATAACATGGGTATAAGATTATCCTTGCTCTCACTCTCACAAAGACTTCGTATGTTGCAACTGATGACCATAGGCTTGCCCATAGTGTAATGCTCCACTAAATATCAGAATGCTAAGCTTAGGATCAAATAGGTCTTCTATAGGTTGTAATGTAGGCTAAGGGACGGGTAGGACTATTTTGGCTAGAAATAGTGACTATGTTCCTAAGCGCTTTAATACATCACATTATGCCATTAACACTTTCTTTTAATCAACCCTGCTACCTTTCTTTCATCTATCACCCCTTTTCACCTATTTTGCCATTCAAGCATAACTATCTTTTTATTTAATCATAAACACAATTTATCTTTTTGTTTTTCTATTTCTTTTTCTTTTCTCTTTCTCTTTTTTTTTATAACACACCTCCAAGATAGCCACTCTTTTTCATAACAAATTCAAGTACCAATACACTCTAAGGCATCACTCTCACCCAATTTCCTCTTATTTTGTTACATGACTTTACAACTTAAAGCACTTAGAAATTTGGATCAAATTATGGTCTTGAAAAAAAATGGATTAGGCTTACATATGAGGCTGTCAAAGTAAATGACGTAAAGGCTCAAAGGGGTTGACTAGGATAAAGTCCACGGGTAGGTAAAACGAAGGTAAACAAGTATCGGTTGCCAAAGAAATGCCTAAATCATCTTCTAAACTCACACTCTTTATTTCTCTTTACACACACACCAGGCAAGTTCTAGCATCAGTCACAAGCACAGAATATACTATCATCTCACACACACAAGGCACATGGTTAACTTTATTGGGAGCAGTATAGACTCTTGACCCAATAGATGAATGAATTAAACCACATAATTATCACACAGTGAGTCACACTTAGAGCCTAAGTGTCTCAATAGTAATGATTCTAGCATAAACTCTTGTCATAACACCATGCCGCCTATCAGAACAATTTCATGCATCAAAATAAAAAAATCTATGACTACTAACTAAATCAAAAAACCAAACATAAATAACATAAATAAATGCAAATGCAGATAAAAAAGTATAGCATGCAAATACCAGCACCCCACACTTAGACGGGACACACTGCCCTCAGTGAAAAATAAATAAGAAGAACCTGATTAGTCGGACTCATCCTCTATGTCTGGGGTCATACCCCTTGCATCGGAATCGTCATCAGAGTCTTCTTCATCAGAGTTCTCTTCCACGTCGGAGTCTGGCATTCGTCGATCATCATCAGTTGGCATGTCGTCATCAAGAGGTTCCTCAAAATATACACCTTCTCCACACATCGCCCTCGCATGCTCATTCATTGGGTAGTCATAATCCAACTGTTGGAGCTCTGCAGCAGTTGGAACACGACCCCCGCTCATCATGGTAAACTTCATCATGCCATATAAATGGCGGGAGAAGCTTTCGTCGCGAGCATGCCTTTCTGAAGTGGTAAGGTTGACTCCAAGAGTGGTTTCAGCATCTTTAACCTTCGTGAGGTCAACCTTCTTTGTGTTGTGTGGGAGTTTGTGATCAGCCGGTTCCTCTTCGATGTCTTCTTTCCTTAGTATTGCAGTCAACAGGTTGCCAAAACTGAAGTGGGACCTCTTGTGTAGCCTAGTTTTCCGCATTGTGGAACGAATAATTTCCCCGACGTTGATAGGGAAATTCATCATCAATGCGTATACCAAGCACACTCTATCTCTTGTTATCTTGGTGTACTGAGTCCCTGGAATTAGGCAAGAGTTGACTATACGCAACCATATCCTTGCTTCCCTATTCAAAGGAGCATATGGGAAGGTGTTGTGTCGACCAGTGTCCTTGTGTCTACTCCAACGTGCCATGGATCTTGTTCCACAGAGTGTGTGTCGAATAGCTCTATATGGAGGACTCCTGTACAGCTCCTTGAATGGTGATGGATCGACTGAAGGCAAGCCAAGAAAGGAGTTAAAGAAATCCGCATTGAGTTGTAAAACTTGGCCACGAATCTTGACCTCGCTTCCTGTGGTTTTCGGTGACCAGTTGGCATAGAATTCTCTTGTTAAATCGAGATTGCATTCTCCCATGTCTCGAAAGATGAAATCCAGATGTAATGCCATGATCTTGGCCAACATGCGCGGTTCTTTCTTTGCTAGGCTTTCCTTGTTTATCAAGTCCACATGAACATATTTTCTTTCTATGTTGTTCCTATACCATTCCTTTGCTTCCTCCTCAAGAACCCATTTTATTCCGAACATGCGGCGTGGTAATTGCATCGAGGATGCTTCTTCTTGCTCTTTTCGGCCTCTTTTCTTGCCTTTTTGTGAAGTGGTAGCCTTATCTTTGCCTTGTATTGCTTTGGGTGCCATTGTACCTGAGACTAAAACAATGTTCATGTTAGCATCATCTCGATGGATACAATCTATAAACGAGCAGTAGGGGCACCACCCCACACTTAGTTTGTTGGTACAGACTAGTGAAGTGAAAGTGGTCGACTAGTCAGACTTCATCGACATACGTTTTAGGCGCTATATTCCAACAATAAAATCAGAGCAGTCATACTTCTTGTAATCTTGGCAATACTTTCATGTTTCATATATCATGACTACTACATAGGGATTGAATCAAGGTATAGTATCTAAATAATCACAACCTCCTATGTCGGTAGGCAACTATAATTCTTATCCCGATGAACAAGTCATTCCAACATGTAAGTATTCAAGTGACAAGATTATGCAATTTTTCTGACCATATTAATTCCGCAAAAGTATGACAGTTCATCAAAATCAAATACAAGTTGGGAACAAGTTAAGATGATTCTTACGTATACGTTCACTCACTTGGTTGTATCACAACAATTCAATCACATTCAAATCACCAATACTACTTCAAGATTTAACAATTCATAATAGGAGTAGTAATGTATTACTTACGGAATGTAAATGAAGAACAAAGTAGTACTTACTTGATTGATGCCTTTGGATGATGTTCTTGTGAAGAAAAAGAGCAAATGGAAAATTTTTGAGAGGATTTGGAGACTATAGGCGGCGCCTAGGCTAGGTTTCCAATGTGTTTTTGGTTCAAGACTAAGTCTCATATTTATAGGAGAAGGTTGGGTCGGGTTTTGACCCATTTAAAATCAGATTTGGAGACAAGAAGTGACCATAGGCGGCGCCTTTTGCTTTGCCTATGCTTGGCATAGGCGGCGCCTTTTGCATAGCATTGTTGAGCATAGGTGACGCCTATGACATGGAATTCCTAGGCATAGGCGGTGCCTTTAGCATGGCATATGAGATTCAGAGACAAAAGGCTTTAGCATAGGCGGCGCCTATGCTATGGCATACTTGGGCATGGGCGGTGCCTATGCTATGGCACACTAGATTCCGAGATCTTAGGCCATAGTATAGGCTTTGACTTGTTCGTGGCCTAGTTTTACCTAGGCCTAGCCTTGTTTGATGCCTATATTTTCATGAGGAATGCTCAATCCATAACCTTTTGCTTCCTCATTCCTAACTTACCACCTTTAACATGCAATACGTCCAAATCGAGATTTGAAACCAATCTCCTCGTTTTACACCTCTTGCACCTACATTTGCTCAAAGACAATAAAAACGATTAGAACGATGGGTTGCCTCCCATCCAGCACCTTAGTTTTGGTCGTGGCACGACTCTTATTTTTGGATTTTTATTTATCAAAAGAAAAACACGTACTAGAACGAAAGGAAAAATGAAAAACGATAACCGATGGGTTGCCTCCCATCTAGCGCTTGATTTATTTTCGCGGCACGACATAGTTACCTCGAGTACTTAGACTTCATCGAGATAAGTGAGGGACATATAATTTATCGAATCAAGAGGACCGATATAGGGTTTTATTCGTTGGCCATTCACTTTGAAGACAACACCATTATTGTCTTCCAACTCTACTACTCCAGACGAGTAGATTTGGTTAACTTTGTGTGGACCAGACCACTTGGATTTTAAGTTACCTGGGAATAACTTCAGTCTGGAATTGAAAAGAAGGACCATATCATCCTTTTGAAAGTTTCGTCGAACAATCCGCTGATCATGATACTTTTTCATCCGCTCCTTGTATAGGTCTGATCTTTCATAAGCATGGAGACGGAATTCGTCCATCTCGTTCAGTTGCTCCAATCTCAGATTTATTGCATCATCCCAATTCAAATTCAATTGCTTCAACGCCCACAATGCCTTATGCTCAAGCTCAATGGGTAAGTGACAAGCCTTCCCATAAACTAGTTGGTACGGGGACATGCCAATGGGTGTTTTGAATGCAGTCCTGTACGCCCATAGTGCATCATCCAGCTTCCTAGACCAATCTTTCCTATTAGAATTCACCGTTTTAGCAAGTATTTGCTTGATCTCTCGGTTGGAAACCTCTACTTGGCCGCTAGTTTGTGGGTGATAAGGTGTGGCTACCTTATGTTGCTTGACACCATATTTTGCCAACACGGATTTGAATAGCTTGTTGCAAAAGTGGGATCCTCCATCGCTTATGATAGTACGTGGTACTGCAAAGCGAGAGAAGATATTTCTCTTCAAGAATGCAACAACACGCTTTCCCTTATTGTCGGCCAACGCTACTGCTTCAACCCATTTTGAGACATAATCTACAGCAACTAGGATGTACTTCATTCCAAACGAATTTACGAATGGACCCATGAAATCAATACCCCCTACGTCAAAGAGCTCTACTTCAAGGATTTTCGACATGGGCATCTCATGGTGTTTCAAAATAGCACCTTGTCGCTGACATTGGTCGCATCTTCTAACAAAGTCGTAGGCATCTCTAAATATCGAAGGCCAATAATATCCACTTTGCAATACCTTTCTTGCTGTCCGATTACCTGTGTGATGTCCCCCAACTTGGGAAGTGTGGCATGCTTCCAATATATTAGGCACCTCTGCATGGGATATACATCGTCGGATAACACCATCCGCGCATCGTCGAAACAAATATGGCTCATCCCAAAAGTAGTGTTTTACATCATGCATAAACTTCCTCTTTTGATGGTAAGATAAGTTTGCAGGTATCACATTACTTACCGCAAAATTTGCAAAGTCGGCATACCATGGTAAGTTTTCCATTATTGTTGCTAAGATCTCCTCATCAGGGAATGCATCATCAATCTCGATTTCAGGCTGTGCCATATGCTCGTTTTTTAGTCTAGATAGATGATCAACCACTTGGTTCTCGCAACCTCTTCTATCTTTAACTTCGAAATCGAATTCTTGCAGCAGCAACACCCATCGAATTAGTCTTGGTTTCGCATCCTTCTTTGTCATTAGATATCTTAGATCTGCATGTTCTGTATGAACGATCACTTTGGTCCCCAACAAATAAGCACGGAACTTCTCAAACGCGTACACAACCTCTAGGAGCTCTTGTTCTGTGACAGTGTAGTTCTTTTGGGATTCGTTCAGGACCTTGCTAGCATAGTAGATAGGATGGAATAATTTCTCCTTCCTCTGGCCAAGTACAGTGCCCACGGCTACCCCACTAGCATCACACATGACTTCGAACGATAGAGACCAATCTGGTGCAACCATGATAGGGGCTTCAATTAGTTTTCCTTTGAGGCGTTCGAATGCCTTCAAACAATCTTCATTGAAGTAAAATTTTGCATCTTTCTCCAAGAGTTTGCACAATGGACTAGCAATTTTGGAGAAGTCTTTGATAAACCGCCGATAGAAACCTGCGTGACCGAGGAAACTACGAATTCCCTTTACGGAAATTGGTGGTGGTAGCTTCTCAATAACCTCAATTTTCGCTCGATCAACCTCAATCCCTCTTTCGGAGATTTTATGCCCCATAACAATACCTTCTTTAACCATGAAGTGGCATTTTTCCCAATTAAGCACTAGGTTGAATTCTACACATCTTTGCAACGCCATACTTAGGTTTACCAAGCACGCTTCAAAAGACTCACCAACGACTGAAAAATCGTCCATGAATACCTCCAAAGTATCTTCAACCATATCAGAAAAAATGGACATCATACAACGTTGAAAGGTGTCTGGTGCGTTACATAGCCCGAATGGCATACGTTTGAAGGCAAACGTGCCATATGGACATGTGAACGTTGTCTTCTCTTGGTCTTTGGGGGAAATACAAATCTGATTATAGCCTGAATAACCGTCTAGAAAACAAAACCATCCTTTACCCGCTAATCGATCTAGCATTTGGTCCATAAATGGCATTGGAAAATGATCTTTGAGTGTCCAAGAATTCAGCTTTCTGTAGTCCATGCATACTCTCCATCCGGTGACGGGTCTGAGTGGAATAAGCACATTCTTTTCATTTGCGACCACCGTCATGCCTCCTTTCTTGGGAACACATTGTACCGGGCTTACCCATGTACTGTCGGAGATTGGATACACAACTCCTGCGTCTAACCACTTGATAATTTCTTTCTTCACCACTTCTTACATAGGTGGATTGAGACGCCTTTGATGCTCAATGGTGGGTGTGCAATTTCCTTCAAGATGAATCTTGTGTGTACAAATCCCAGGTGGAATACCAATAATATCAGCAATGGTCCAACCAATGGCTCTTATATACTTCCGTAGATTAGCAATGAGAGCTGCAACTTGTTGCTCACCCAAATCTGCTGCCACAATGACTGGAAGTGTGTTTCCGATTCCTAAGAATGCATACTTTAAATGACTAGGCAGCTTCTTCAATTCTAACATGGGTGGCTCTTCAATAGATGGCTTGGTTAGTGGTGTGGGTCAATTTTTGAGACCGAGGTCCAGCTTCTTGGGAGTATGGCGATATGTCCCTAATCCTGATAGAGCACAAATAGCTTCTTCACAATTTTCAGCATCCTTACTCTCTTCATTCATGAGCACAATCGCCACTGGGTCATCAATAATTTGCTCTTCTTCAAGTAGTTCTTTCTCATCATCAAAGTAAACATCAGCCACCGAGAATACGTTCAGCTCTTTGGGTTGCTTCATTGATTTGCACACATCAAAGTGAACTACTTTGTCATTTATTCGGAATGAAAGCTCATTAGCTCTCAAATCAATAAGCACGCTTCCTGTAGCAAGGAAAGGGCGCCCCAAGATTAAGGGAACTTCTGAGTCTGCTTCACAATCCAAAATAACAAAGTCTGCCGGAAAGATGAATAAAGAAACCTTTACCAATACATCACATAGAATCCCAACAGGTCGTTTTACCGACCTATCCGCCATTACGAGCCTCATATTGGTTGGAGTAGGATCACCTAACCCTAACTTTTTATAGATAGATAATGGCATCAAATTGATGCTAGCTCCTAAATCACATAATGCCTTGGTGAAATTCAAAGATCCAACAGTGCAAGGAATAGTGAAAGCTCCGGGGTCTGCCTTCTTCTGAACTAGTGATCGGGTAGCGATGGCGCTGCAGTGATGAACATTATCTTTCAACTCATAGCTTGCTTCCCGCTTTTTCGTCAAAAGATCTTTCATAAATTTCGCATACCCAGGCATTTGTTCAAGTGCCTCCACCAATGGAACATTAATGGTCAGCTGCTTTAACATAGTCATGAATTTGCTGAACTTTGTATCGTCCGCCACCTTCTTCAATCTTTGAGGAAAAGGTGGTGGTGGGTATGGAATTATTCTCTCCATGGCTTTCTTCTCCTCTTGCCTTCGTTTTTCAGCTTTTTCAGGCTGCAACATACTCGGTGTACCGTCATGGACGTCGTGGGTGGATTCTACGGCAGCTTCTCCTTTTGCCTTGTCATCAATGTCTGCTACATCGTCGACCACTTGTTTGCCCTTAGATGAAGTTTCCAGCGCCTTACCACTTTGAGTAGTAATAGCCATGCATGATCCCTCATTCCTTGGATTTTGCACAGTGTCGCTAGGTAAAGTGCCAACCTTTCTTTGATTGAGTGCTGCTGAAAGTTGGCTCAATTGCTGCTCTATTTGCTTGATTGAAGTGGAATGTGAATCAACTAATTGCTTCATAGAGGACAAATCATTTATTACCTCCGTTACTCCCGCGCTAGTTGCTTCCACTCCTTTCAGTAGTTTAGCCATCATGTCTTCCATACTTCCAGAACTAGATGTGGTGGCGTCACGTCTTCCAGGGGGAACATACAAACCACTTTTGTCATTCTTTTTCTTCCAACTACCTTGGTCCTTGTTTCCATATTTATCATAATAGTTCCGACCTTGGTTTCCTTGGGTATTTCCTCGGAAACCCCTGATTGTTTAAGTAGTTGTCTTCTTCTTCCGAATCAGATTCTTCTCTTCCTTTTGACGCAATGGCTTTGAATTTTTTGGTCTTCCCTGATAATAGATTCTTTGTAAGAAGATCCACTTGTGTCTTCATGTGTGCCATATCTTGATCACGTTCTTCTTCTCTTCTCCTTTGGTCTGCAGTCATGCCTATAGATAAAGTGGGGCTTACTACCTCAGAATCCCTGGTATGCCAAGCTCTACTTAGCTTCGTCATACGATCTAGCGTATTGCTTTCCTGACCAAAGGTGATATCTATAAATGATCCTCCAGCCGCATTATCCACAACTGGTTTAGTTATTGAATTCAAGGCTCTGTAAAGTATCTCCATTAGGTGAACATTAGTTATGTGATGGTTTGGGAACCTCATTAGCTTCGTCTTGAACCTCTCCCATGTTTCATGAAGGGCTTCAGTTGGAAGCTGACGAAAGTTGCTGATTTCATCTCTCATTTGTGCTCTTTTGGATGGCGGAAAGAATCTTTCTAGGAAAGCGTCTCTCAATTGCCTCCAATTTGTAATAGAATCAGGAGTCAGCCCATTCAACCATAGAGTTGCCTCCCCAGACAGAGACAATGGAAATAAGCGTAACTGAATTGCATTCTGACCAACTCCAGGATTGTCAAATGACTTGCATGTAGAAATAAAGTTGATGAGATGCATATTCGGATCATCGCCTGCTAGTCCACCAAATAATCCCTTGAGTTGCAATAACTGAATCATGGTGCTCGTGATGTTGAACTTGGCTCCGGGTGCCAATGGTGGAGGAATAATGGCTCCTGTGGCTCCGGCTCCATCAAGATCATCATCATCATCGTCGAAAGCTGGCTGCATAGCTTGGCGTTTAGGCCTAAACCTAGCTTGACGATCTCTTCTGTTGGCAGGTGTTGCAATCTCAGCGGCATGCCTAGGGTTTAGTAGCTCGTCATCACCTAGATCTTCATCGTCAGGATTTGGTGCTCGCCCAGGGTTATTAATATTCTGTTGATGCACTTGAGCGGTGGCTAGCGCAGCTAGTCTCGCCTGTTCCTGTTGAGCAGCCATCCTTTCAATTGTGTGTTGTGCCTCCATTCAGCTAATACATTGTGGTTCAGGATTGATAGGTAATAACGGTTGACCAGAACTTCGGGTATGGGGCATGCACTGAATAAAAACCTGCAAAAACAAAAACTAAAAGTAAAAGTACGAGAATCTTTGACCAAAGGGTCTAGTAATTATTACGAACTTAATTGACACTTGTATTCCCCGGCAGTGGCGCCAATTTTTGATAACGCTCAATCTACGGCTCTCGTAGGAGTGTAAAGAGGTCGTTTGTCAAATATAGAACCCAACTGGGTTGGGTATCGATCCCACAGGGAATAGCTTGGTCAGCAAGTAAGAGAAGATTACTAGACTTTTAGTGAAAGTCTCGAAAAAGGGGGGAGTCTTGTTGTGCAAGTAATGTAACCAAATAGTAGAGAAAAAACAGAAATAGCAAAGTAAAAAGAAAGAATGTTTAGTAAGATGTAAACAATGAGAATTGAGAAGTTGGGGTTATGTCCACCTTATGAGTTGTACGTCTCTATTGGATATGAGTTATGCGTAGTTCATACATGCATGTGCTTATAGAGAATTGTATTCGATGGTAAATCCAAGCGTCTTTCGACCTGAACAAGGACTATTTCACTTTAACTCTTTCGAGCTTAAAGCGTATCTAACGGTACAAATTCTCCAAGAGGTTAATCCAATTACGGCACTAACTTTTTAATAGGGGATGGGACCCTATTACCTTGACATTATCTCTTTTCCATACATATAACCTTTCTTTCGAACAAGTTAATGCTATACTGGCATATTCTATGCGTTTGCAACCACAAAGAATTTAGATTAAGATGAAGATAATAATGATATAAGCAATATACGTGTCACGAATTCACAAACTCATAGCAATAGATAGTATCTCATATGGCTTCCATAACCCCAACAGAGAAGTTTAATTACCCATGAGTGCGAAGGAAATCACAATAGACATTGTTATTATACCACAATAAATATTTCGTGTAGCAAAGTGTGGTAGGCGTTAGGCGTGAATTCCTTGCAAAGTAAGGTTTCTCTTGTTGCGGAAATTAAGAATTGATTAGATGAATAGAAGAAGAATAAAAAGTAGAATTAATAGAAAAGGTCTTGCGGAAGTAGAATAAGAATTGAAAAGTAGAATTAGAATTGTAATTCGAAGTATTAAAATCTCAAGCAAAATAGGGTATTTATAATACCCATATCCTATTCCTACTAAGCTAATGAATTACTTAACCCATCCTACTAGGTTAAGGTATCATTATCCTAATGCTAATAAGTTACTGCTAGTCCCCAAAGTCTTCAGAATTGTTGTTTTTGCCCAGGACAGATTTTCCATGCGCCACTTTTGGTCCTTGGCGTCCAAGATTTGGTTTCCTCCTTTCATGAAGCTTTCTTTGGCGTCAAGTTATCCATAAAATGCTGAATTCTGCATCATTTATACCTGAAAACTTGCTAATCATGTTCGTTAGCTCACTTACAGGAAAAAGGACTAAAAGTGCATGAATTATATAATTTGTCCTCAAAACATGGCTAAAATATGGGTAAAATATAGCACTATAGGCGTGTAAATTCGCCTATCATCACACTCCAGTCACAAACTTACACATACTAGCCCGATTATCATTCACTAAGTCAGGAGCATACTTGGCCAACTGATTGAACTTTAGACAGTACTCTCTAACTGTCATAGAGCCCTGTCGCAGGTTCATAAACTCTTTCACCTTCACCTCTATCATCTCCAAAGGGAAAACTTATCCAGGAATGCATCCTGGAACTCTTTCCAAGTTGTAGGGATAGCTCCCTTACCTCTACCTTTCCTCCTAGCGGCAACCTAGTCATAAGCAAGGTCTTTCAACCTATACGTAGCCAACTCCACACTATGTTCCTCAGATACATGCATCACCTGAGTAATCATCCGCACCTCCTGTAAAAACAACCGTGGATCCTCATCAGACTTGGACCCATAGAATATCGGCGGATTCATCCGCATGAAATCACAGATCCTGGTAGCAGCTGAATCACCTCCCTGCTACTGTGGAGCCAGGGTCGGGTTGTCCTGAACATTTGCAGTAACAACTTGGGCCATATACTGAAAGGCTGCCCGAAATTCAGCATGAGACACGTTTTCATTCAATGGGTCAGCGAGTTGAGGTTGCTGACCATCATTATTTCTACTCGCTCGACGTGGAGGCATATTTCTGAAAGAGGAGAGCACGAATCAATAGCAGAGAGAGACACTTTAAGCATGATAGACTTCTGAAAGAAGGAATCACACTTTTTCCTAAAACGTCTTGTATCCTCTTGCTCATAGATGTGGCGCACTACACACCGATGATCAAGACTCTACTTAACGCGGCTTGTCAGACTCTCTAGGACACCTTAAAACCTTTGGCTATGATACAAAGTTTGTAATGCACCAAAAAATGGGTCCCAGAGCGTCACACGGTGCTTGAGGCTACGAGTAGCCCCAAGCTAACCCTTTGATCCATTTTCATTCATTTCAACACAAATCAACAGGGGTTCCATAAATAACCCTCAAATATAAACAGAGTAATTATCATCCAAGAATAAAAGAATTTCCAAAAGATAACAAAATACGACTTATTAGTCAACTCCCAACATCTATACTAGCCTGACAAGCCTCTAAGAAAATCAATAAAATCAGCAAGCCATTGAGACATGCCCCAACTGACTCATACTCAGTTATCAAATGTAAATAATTCCGTGAAACCAATATCAGACATCACATCCTTGGAACATGAGGACTCACCACAACAGAGGATGTAGAATAGCTTGCCTAAAGAATCACTAACGAACCTGGAACTGAGCACCTGAACCTACATTCCGAGAAAATGTAGCCCACATCCGAAGATGTGGGTCTGTACCATGGAAAGGAATCGAGTATATGGGGTGTATGCAGTTGTATAAACATCATCATCATAAATATTTATAAGAAATATGAAGGATGTATGAAAGACTCACATAGCCCGAAGAAAATCATCAAAATCATGAGAGGATGAAATAAGTTCAATAACACATTTGAGTCATCATATAATTTGTCAATCACTTTTAGTTCATCAAGAATATCAATTCTCATAATGTAAATATGATTTAAATCTTTCGAAAAAATAACTTTCAAAATTCCACTTTCAAATCACTTCACCATTCACCATAGACACAAGGAAACACACACACATTGGGAGATCCTATAACCGACATAAACCATGTGAGCTACATGGAGTCCAACGTACAACCCACGTTGGGGAGAGCCATCCTATCCTTGCCATCGGAGTAGGACTATTGATATCAAATCCACACAAACTAGTGATCGCTATATAAATTAGCCTCAGGCTCACTCCTACGAGGGCACGTAGTTCTAGGGAAGTAAGGTCTCTTTATACCTCCCACTCGGTGCTAAAGATTTCTCCTGGACTTAGCTCATATCATTTCAAAGACAATCTACAACAAAACAATTTCAGTAATATATAAATATACATCGGGAGCAATCATGCTTCCCATCTATCAAAATCAACCACGTTGTGGATTTCTTTAACACTCGAGTTCAAAATAACTCCATTAAGACCAAAAGGTCAAATAATTCAAAATATCTCAAATATTCAACATCAACGTGCTTATAACACACATTTTCTAAAAAAAAACACAATTTCCAATGGGGATTCACGACCCAAATATAAAAATCATGATAAATATCGTTCAAGATTCATGCTTTATATCACCACACATGTAAATTCATCTTTCAAAATCATAAACATCAAGATTTCATAATAATCATCATAAGATATGGGTTCATGCTTCAAATTAATAAAAAGTCAAATAAAAATCATGCCTTTGTAAAGAAAATTACTTTTGGGCACAAGAACGAAAGAGAGTTCTTGTTGAAAACCCCCACATACCTTGAATGATGAACTTTAGATCGATACTCATTTTTGAGATGTTAATCGTGCCTTTGAATGATAGTTCTTGGAGTTCTTGATCTAGGAACTTGGAATCTTGAATAAATTTGCAGAATTAATGGTGAACTTTGGAGGTTCTTGAAGTTGGATATAGGAGTTTAGGGTTTTCTTTTTGAGGGAGTTTGATGAAATATAATATGTAATGCTTCTAATAGTCTTTAATATAGGGTTTGGACGGATTTTGGGTGAGGGGGAATGACCAAAACGCTCCTAAAAATAAAAAAAAATCTCAAATCTGTCCTTTGGTGGACTGTTTTGATAGTCTGAAGTAGATCAACCATAACGTTTTACTCCGATTTTCAAATTGGATGAAACTAATTTCATTAGAAAGAGAACTCTCATATCTTTCCATTGATATATAGTACTCACCAAGATCATTGTGTACGAGGAGTTATGATCATTTGAAGTTGACCCAAAAATTCACTTTTGATAGGCTGAAGTAGATTGACCATAACTTTTTGCTCCGATAGACAAATTGGATGAAACCAATTTCATTGTAAAGAGGACTCACAGAGATTTCCGTTGATATATAGTAGATCAACCAGATCATTATGTACAATGATTTATGATCGTTTAAATTTGGAGTAAAAATACGCCAGGCCTCAGCACTTTTTCCTGCATGTTTTACTGTTCACTACTATTCACGGATCGATCGGAATGTTCATAACTCGTCGCTTGGATGTACGTTTTGGGTGATCCACATATAGTTGGAAAGATTATTAGATACTCTACGCAATGGTGGGTAATAATCAAAGACATTTTTCATGGATAATTTATAATTCATTCTAGAAGATAGAACCCAACACATTTACGCACAAAATTTCAATGAAAAATTTCCCGGGGTGTTGCAAAATCGTGATTTTCTTACACGGAACTTTGGAAACCTGCTATATCATCTTTTGTACCTTGAATTATGTCGTCCCATTTTATAACCATGGTTAGGAGCCCTGCTTTGTGATATTGTGCCCAACCATGACATGTTGATTTTATTCAGGGATTTTGGCACCCTTGCTGTGTGAAGTTGTCTGACCTTTTTACTAATACTCTAATCATTGTGGAAAACTTGGATTGGGGTCTTGGCCGCGGATTCAAGGGATAATTCCATATAGCTCATGGAATTACAGATTGTACAGTACAATCTAGCTTAGAATGTAAAATAAAGAATTAAGTCATGATTCCAAGAAAATGTTTTGAAGATCATTAAATTATGCCCATGTGTTTTCACTTACCTTTTGATAAATTAATTTGTGAAATGCTCTCACCTATGTTGTATAAAAATATATTTTGTTTTTCGATTATTCTATGTACCAGTATGTTTGTATTGACCCCCTATATTTCAGGATCTGAGGTACAGTCCTGAGGTCCCGCTAAGCAGTAGAGTGGTTTGTCAAAAGTTTGCAGTTGGTGAGCCTCCCTTATTACGGAAGGCATCTTTATGGGACATTATTGTCACAACCCAAACCAGCACCTTAGCCGTGACGGGCATCCCGAACCATGAAGTCCCGAGAGACCTTCTCTAAGTAGAAATCAAGTATACTATTCATATACAATGAGGAAATACGGAAATACAAAACAAAACGGAATCATTGTCAATATCTCAATGTTAAACCTCTAATAATGCCTATTAACAGTCTGTGAAATCTCTAACAACTGAAAATTACATTCATCTAAAATGTGGGACATGGCCCCCAGTCAGACCACAAATCAAAATAAAATAACAATAACAAGTTTCATAACCTAGCCTTTCGAAGTAAGGGCGACTCACTAGCTGCAAACTTCTGACAAGTCAATCTACTTCTTAACAGACCCCAGGACTGTGTCTTAGAATCATGAAATATAGGGGGTCAATACAGATATACTGGTATGCAGAGCAATTCAAAATAATGTACTTTTATATATAACATAAGTGAGAGAAATTTATAAAACGTTATGCATGAAATAACTTAAAACACATGGGCAGTTTTCAAATGATCTTAAAACAATTCTGTCGATTAAATTTCCATTCTTTGAATTACTTCTGAACTAGGTGGTACACCCTACATTTCTGAAAGTATCCCATAGGCTATATGGGATCCTCCCTTGACTCGGAGGCCAAGCCCCCAACCTAAGTTTGCCGCAAAATTTGGAGTTTCTAATTCTGATTTTGATACGCCACAGGGTACTAGGCCAGCATACAATAATAATATACCCATATTAGTAAAATACGGTTTTGGAAAATAAATCAAGTGACCCCTGCCTACTTTGGATAACCACCTAATTCTCTTCGTGCCTATTTTATCCTGTTCTAATCATGCATCTTTCTTAATTCAAAATCGGAAATCCGAAATGAAATTTGTATTTTGTTCTGACTTTTACCATGGCCTTATCTGCTTTGGTATCGTCATACCAAGACTTGCAAGTCATGTTTCTGAGCCATAAAATATGAGATCATAGACTCTTCTTTCAAAACATAAAGTTTGTACCACCATACTTCAAACAATTCAAGAAGATTTAGACATTAAAACATTTATCAAGTTATGCAAAGATCAATCTTTTCAGCATTTCAACAAACATGTGGTGGTCATGAAATTTGTGACAAAACATGCAATCTTCTTAGTAATCATATTGAACCTTTAACACTAAGTAAAAACCCCTCTCTTTAATTCAAATCCATAATCCATTCATAAACAAAAAAATCAAGAGATTTGTATCATACTTATAACAATTCAGTTCGAATAAATCATAACTTACGAAAACAAGAAATTTGTAAACAAGAGAGGGATTTCTAATAGTTCATGCTCTCATTTCATCATTCAAACTCATCAAACACATGCATATTTATACTTATACATGATTATAAATCAAATTTAGGGAAAAGACCTCAAGAACAAAACAACAATATCATTAAATAATTCATTATGCAAAATTGTAACATAAATTCCAAAACCCCTTCAAAAACTCATGATTTCACAATGTTTAAATATTGTTGAAACAATTTTCTTATGCCCATGTAGTTTAGGAAAACCCCACGTATCTTTAACTGCAAATAATTATGAAGAAATTTCAAAAAGATAGGACCTTTAAGCTTGATTGCCTAAACCGTAGTTATTTTCTCCTCTTGTGTTCTTGAAGATGAATTAGGGATCATGAGAGCGTTAAAACATTCGTAAGAGGCTTAATTTCGTTTAAGAAAAATTAGGGATGGAATTTAGGTGAGGGAATATGACTAAAGTGTCCCTAGACCTTTTATGAATTGAAGTAATGCATAAAACCACCTTAAATTCGCGTCAGGTTTCATGTCGGGGCGCAGTCGATGCAACTCGTCAAGATCGCGTTATCTTACTGCCTCATATGGAAAATGCCATAACTTTTCGCTCGGTTATCGGATTTTGACGAAATTGGTATCGTTGGAAAGATAATTCAATTATCTACAAGTTGGTTGATCTTGAGGTGAAAAATTCTATATGTACCAAAAGTTATATATGTTCAAAGTAGACCATTAAAGAATCAAATATCAAACTTTGGAAGAATGAATGTCTCTTAGCTCAACTTTGCTCGAAGTAATTTTTATTAACACTTTTCACCTCATTATCACTTAATACACTAGGAGGAGGATCATGACAAATGAATTTAAATATAAACCTTGGTATTAGAGCTTACACAATTTTCTATATGACTGGAATTCTGATATACTAAAATCTCACACTAAATATGGATGTCTGATGCACGGAAATGTGATGGATAGTCTTCATGAATTCATGAATGAAATTACTTAGAAGCTGAGTTTTTTGTGATGAGAATGCATATCTGATGCATGACTACATGACTGACATAATACATGAACATATGACTGGATATGCAAGGGTATTTGATACCAAGTTTATAACTAAAATCTGAAATTAAAACTGAATAAGCTTAAGGAAAGCTATTACCTTAGGCTGATCTGAGTTTGCGAAGAAGAGGTGAGGATAATTGGTTTGCATGCCTGCTTCCACATCCCAAGTTGCTCCCTCAACTGACAGATTCCACCAAAGAACTTTGACTAGAGGGACTTCTTTGTTCTTTAGTATGCGAGTCTGGTAGTCAAGAACTTCGACTAGGATCTCTTCAAAAGAAAGGTTATTATTAATATCTAAGCCCTCTACTGAGACTACAACTGCTAGATCACCTGTTTACTTTTTTAGCAAGGAGACATGGAATACTAGATGAACTGAGGCTAGAGAAGGCAATTTGATCTCATAAGCTACCTTGTCGAAACAACAGAGAATTTTGAAGGGACCGACTTATCGGGGACTGAGCTTTCCCTTCTTACTGAATATCTTCACTCCATTCATGGGAGAGATTTTCAAGTACACATAATAACCAATTTCAAATTTGAGATCCTTTCTGCGCACATCTGCATAAGACTTCTATCAGCTCTGAGAAGCCCGAAGTCTTTGTCTGATCAGTTGAACTTTCTCTAAGGTATCGAATACCAAGTCAGGCCCTACTAATGTGGCCTTACCCACTTCGAACCAACCGATTAGTGATCTGCACCTCCTACCATAGAGAGATTCAAATGGAGCCATCTGAATACTGGAATAATAGTTATTGTATGCAAACTCAATCAAAGGCAAGTGGTCATCCTAGATACCCTTGAAATCAATTGCACACGCCCTTAGCATATCTTCCAAGGTCTGAATAGTCCTTTCTGCATGACCATCTATCTGAGGATGAAAGGTTGTACTGAGATGAACTCAGGTACCAAGACCCTTTTAGAATGCTATCAAGAAATGAGAGGTGAACTGGGTACCTCTATCTGAGACAATAGATAATGGAACACTGTGCAATCTGACAAACTCCCTGATATAGAGTTTGGCATAATCCTTGGCTAAATAAGAGGTATGGACTGGAAGGAAATGAGTTGATATGGTTATCCTATCTACAATGTATCAAACTGAATCATGCTGATGATGAGTACTAGGAAAACCCGTCACAAATTCCATGTTCACTTTTCCCATATCCAAGTAGGAATACTGAACTATTGCATGGACCCATTAGGCTTCTGATTCTCTATCTTAACCTACTGACATGTAGAGTATTTAACCGCAAAATTGATGTTGGGCGTATTTATACCCCTAAGAACCATAATTTACCCATATTTTAGCTATGTTTTGAGGATAGAATATATAATTCCTGCACTTTTAGTCCATTTTCCTTTAAGTGAGCTAACCTATGTGATTTGCATGTTTTCAGGTATTAATGATGAAGATTTCAGCACTTCGTGGACCTTTGGTCAGCAAAGGAAAACTTCATAGAAGAGGGAAGGCAGCTTTTAGAAGTTGTTGGACTGAATGTGACGCATGGAGAATTTGTCCCGGACAAAATTAGTATCTCTAAATACTTAGGGATGCAGCAGTAACTTAGTAGACAAGGATATTATAAAAAACATATTGCTGAATTTTTCAGCAGCATTGATCAATTATCATTAGTCATTATTTAGTTTACAGATTCTGTAAGTTTTGGACAGAGAAACACGGCTCACACTTGGAAACGGCTAGAGAAAAAATGTTACTCTCTTTGTGACGCTAAGATCACTTCCATCGCCAAGATTTTTCTAGGTTGTGGTATGATGATTATGTCTATTTTGATTTCCGTCGTATCCATGAGTAGCTAAACTTCTCTGTTAGGGTTATGGAAACCTTGTAAGATACTATTTGTTGCTATGAGTTTGTGAATTCTTGATGTGTATGCTACTTATATCATTACTCTCTTCGTTTTAATTAAATTCTCATGGTTGCAAACATAGAGAACATGCCATTATAGCATTAACTTGTTTGGGAGAAAAGTTACATGTTGGAAAAGAGAGTGTGACAAGGAAATAGGGCTTCTAACCTCTATTTACACGTTAATGCCTTAACCGGATTAACTTCTTGGAGAATTTGTACCATTCGTTATACACTTTAGGCTCGGGAGAGATAAAGTGAAATAAATCCTTGATGGTTGGGAAACACTTGGATTTAGAATTAGAATACAATTCTCTATAAGTACATGCATGTCTAAATTCCGCGTTACTCATAGTTAATAGAGAAGTAGAAACTACAAGGTGGACATAACCCTAACTTATTATTCTCTGTGATTAACCTTTACTAAACAAATCATTCATTCGTTACTTTGATATTATTAATTCACGCCAAAATCAAAATCCCCCTTTTCCGTGGAATTTTTAACTAACAGTCTACTAACAATTGCAATACTTAGTGACCAAGTATTCCCTGTGGGATTCGACACCCAACCCAGTTGGGTTCTATATTTGAAAGCGACCGCTTACACTTTCTAACGAGAGATGTAATTTGGGCGTTATCAAATTTTGGCGTCGTTGCCGGGGAATACGGTTGTCAACTAAGTTTGTGATAGTTACTAGACCCTTTGGTCAAAGATTCTCGAATTTTACTTTTTGTTTGTTGTTTTTGTTTTGTTCAGGTTTGGTAGAGTGCATTCCAAATACACGAAGATCTGGTCAGCCATTATTACCCATAAATCCTGAACCACAACTTATTGGCAGAATGGATGCACAACGTGACTTTGAAAGAAGGGCTGCTCAACAGGAGCAGGCTAGGTTAGCTGTGTTTGCAGCTGCTCAAGTGCATCAACATAATATTGATAACCCAGGCCGGGAACCAAATCCTAATGATGAGGACCTGGGTGATGATGAGTTACTTAATCCACGGCGTGCAGATGAGGTGGCAGCACCTGTGAACAGGAGAGATCATCAAGCTAGAATGAGACCTGAATGCCGAGCTGTGCAGGCTCCTTTTGATGATGATGATGACGATTTGGATGGAGCTGGTGCCACAGGGGCTATTATTCCTCCGCCCTTGGCACCCGGAGCCAAGTTTAATATCACTAGCACCATGATCCAACTGTTGCAACTCAAAGGGTTATTTGGTGGACTTGCAGGCGATGATCTGAATATGCATCTGATCAATTTTATCTCAACATGCAAGCATCTGACAATCCAGGGGTTGGACAGAATGCGATCCGGCTGCACTTATTTCCATTGTATCTATCTGGAGAGGCAACTCTATGGTTGAACGGGCTAACTCCTGACTCTATCACTAATTGGAGACAACTGAAAGACTCTTTCCTAGAAAGATTCTTTCCGCCATCCAAGAGAGCACAATTACGAGATGAGATCAGTAATTTTCAACAGCTTCCAACTGAAGCTCTCCACGAAACATGGGAGAGGTTCATGAAGAAGCTTATGCGGTGCCCAAACCATCAGATGACCAATATCCACTTGATGGAAATATTATACAGGGATTTAAACTCACTGACTAAGCCAGTGGTTGATAATGCTGCGGGTGGGTCATTCATGTACCATAATTTTATTGAGGCTGGTGATATGCTGGATCGTATGGAAAAGCAAAGTAGAGCTTGGCATACTAGGGATTCTGAGGTAGCAAGCTCTACTGTATCTACTGGCATGACAGCAGAACAGAGGTGAAGAGAAGAGGAACGTGACCAAGATATGGCTCACATGAAAACTCAGATGGACCTTCTTACCAAGCATTTATTATCAGGGAAGACAGAAAAGGTCAAGGATATTGTATCGCAGGGAAGAGATGAATCCGATTCTGAAGAGAAAGTAAATTATTTGAATAATCAGGGGGGTTTTTGAGGCAATGCCCAAGGAAACCAAGGTCAGAACTATTATGATAAATCCGGATACAAGAATAAGACTGACAGGAGTGGTTTGTATGTTTCTCCTGGAAATCATGAGGCCGTGGCATCTGGCTCTGGGAAGATGTCCATGGAAGATATGATGGCTAAGCTGTTGAAAGGAGTGGAGGCAACCAACACGGGAGTAACGGAGGTAAAAAATGATTTGTCCTCAATAAATCAATTGGTTGATTCGCATTCCACTTCAATAAAATAGTTGGAACAACAATTGAGTCAACTATCAGCGGCACTCAATCAAAGAAAAGTTGGCACCCTACCTAGCGACACCATGCAAAATCCAAGGAATGATGGATCATGTATGGCTATTACTACCAGGAGTGGTAAGGTGTTGGAAAATCCATCCAAAGGCAAGCAGGTGGTTGATAATACAGAAGAGAATGTGATTGAAGTAGATTGTGATGATTCTGTAGAAGCTGAAAGTCAGAATGTTCATGAAACTACACTTAGACGTCACCAGCCTGAAAAGATTGATAATCTGAAGCAAGATAAAAAGGAAGTGGTGGAGAAAACTATTCCCCTTCCACCACCACCTTTTCCTCAGAGACTGAAGAAGAAAGATGATGACACCAGGTTCAGTAAATTCATGACTATGTTGAAACAGCGGAATATTAATGTTCCTTTGGTGGAGGCGCTGGAACAGATGCCTGGGTACGCTAAATTCATGAAGGACCTTTTGACAAAGAAGCAGGCAGCAAGCTACGAGCTGGCAGATAATGTTCATCATTGCAGTGTAATTGCCACGAGGTCTTTAGTATAGAAGAAGGAAGATCCTGGTGCTTTTACTATTCCTTGCAAAGTTGGATCGTTGGATTTTGCTAAGGCGTTGTGCGATTTGGGTGCTAGCATCAATTTGATGCCGCTATCTATTTACAAAAATTTGGGGTTGGGCGATCCTTCACCAACCAATATGCGGCTCGTGGTGGCTGATAGGTCGGTAAAACGTCCTGTTGGTATCTTATATGATGTATTGGTGAAGGTTTCTACCTTCATTTTTCCTGCAGACTTTGTTATTTTGGATTGCGAGGCGGATTCTGAAGTACCCATAATCTTGGGTCGTCCTTTCCTTGCAACAGGAAGTGTGCTTATTGATTTACGAGCCAATGAGCTTTTGTTTCGGATGAATGACGAAGTGGTTCATTTTGATGTATGCAAATTAATGAAGAAGCCAAATGATATGAATGTGTTTTCTATAGCTGATGTTTATCATGAGGATGCGAAGGAACTATCGTTAGAAAAGTAGCCTACTGTTGAACCATTGTCTGCTGAGCGTTTGAATTTTGAGCGTGAGGATGTAGAAGATTATGAAGAAACTATTTGTGCTCTAACAGGAATAGGGTCTTATTCTCATGCTCCTAAGAAGCTGGACCTTGATCTTAAGAATCGATCCTCACCACCAGCAAAACCATCCATTGAAGAGCCACCAGTGCTAGAATTGGAAGATCTACCCAGTCACCTAAAGTATGCGTTTTTGGGAAGTGGTGATACACTTCCGGGTATTGTTGTGGCTGATTTAGGTGAACAACAAGTAGAGGCTCTCATTTCTATTCTGAAGAGGTACAAGAGAGCTATTGATTAGACTATTGATGATATCATTGGTATCTCTTCTGGGATATGTATGCACAAGATTCATCTCAAAGAAGATTGCGTGCCCATAATTAAGCATCAGCGTCATCTGAATCCATTCAGAAAACGATGCACCATATATCTCGATGAAGTCTAAGTAATCAAGATGATTATGTCGTGCCGCGACAATAAATCAAGCGCTACATGGGAGGCAACCCATCGTTTTAATCGTTTTGTTTTACTAGGAGTTTGTTTTTGTTAAATTAAAATCCAAAAAAAGGGTCGAGCCACCACCAAAACTAAGGCGCTTGGTGGGAGGCAACCTATCCTTCTAATCGTGTTTTTTGTTTTTGATTAAGTGTAGGTGCAAGACTTACAAAGGAGGGGATTAGTCCTAAAATTTTGATTTGAAAGTGAGCCATGCTAAGGGTGGTAAGCTAGGAATGATGGAGCAAATGCTATTGGTTAGGCATTGCTTATGCTAATCTAGGCAATGGACAAGGCAAGGCCTATGCTAATCTAGGCAATGGACAAGGCAAGGCCTATGCTAATCTAGGCAATGGAAAAGGCAAGGCCTATACCATTGCCTATGCTCACTGCCTCACATAGGCAACGGACAAGGGATTGCCTATGCAAATCTAGGCAATACCATAGGCGCCGCCTATGCAAATCTAGGCAATACCATAAGTGCCGCCTATGCCATTTCCTATGCTCACTGTTTCAACAAGGCATTGGCAAAGGCGCCGCCTATGCCCAACAAGGCATTGACAAAGGCGCCGCCTATGTCCAACTAGGCATTGACAAAGGCGCCGCCTATGCTAAGCATAGGCAAAGCATAGGCAAAGCATTAGGCGCCGCCTACTTATGCCTTTTTGTCTCCTAACCCAATTTTACATGGATCAAACCCGACCCATGGCTTAGTCTATAAATAGATTTTCAACCTTAGAACAAACTACACTTGTTTGCTCAACCTAGGCGCCGCCTATGCTTCCCCATTCTCTCAAATTTTTTCTTTTTGCTCATCTAATCTTGCAAGCTCATCTTTCGAATCCATCATCACGTAAGTTATTCTTTTATATTCTGTAGTTGTTGAAATGCTACATTTATAATGATTTATTAGATTTTGAAGTGGTGTGGTGATTAGAATGTGGTTGGTTTGTTATGATACATCTAGTTGAGTGAAAGAATACGTGTGGGTGTTCTTGACTTTGTTCCGACTTGTATTTGATTGTTATACACTGTCATAGTTTTATGAAGTCAAAATTGTGAAGTTAATACATAATCTTGTAAGTTGAAAGCTTGAATGTTTGAATGACTCGTTCATCGAGATAAAGATCATGATTGACCACAAGCATGAGACGTGGTGATTATTTCTATGCATTAACTTGATATAATCTCTATGTGGTAATCTTGTTCAAAAAGTGCGTTAATCCAATGAAATAACGTTGGAAAGGATAGTCAAGATTACATGAGAATATGACTGTGCTAAACATGTTGTTGGAATATATCACCTAAATGTATGTCGATGAAGTCTGAGTAATTGACATCATTCACTTAATTAGTCTTGGAAAACAAATTAAGTGTGGGGTGGTGCCATTACTGTTTGTCTTTCGATTGAATCTTCTGAGATGAAGCTAACATGACTCTATTGTGATCTCAGGTAGAATGGCACCGAAAGAACGACAAGGAAAAGAAAAAGTATCCACCTCGCAGAAAGGTCAGAAAAGGAGAAGAAAAGATCAAGCTGAGTCCTCCTCTCTACAAATACCTCGACGCACTTTCGGGATAAAGTGGGTCCTAGAGGAGAAAGGAAAGGAGTGATACAAGAATAACAAAGTGAAAAAATGTGTTCACGTGGATTTGATGCAGAAGGAGAGTCTAGCAAAGAGAGAGCCCCGCATTTTGGCTAAAATCATGGCGTTAAATCTTGATTTCATTTTTTGAGATATGGGGGAATGCAATCTTGATCTAACGCGAGAGTCCTATACCAATTGGTCCCCAAAGACTACCGGAAGTGAAGGGAAGATTCGGGGCCAAGTCTTGCAACTGAATGCGGAGTTTTTCAACTCTTTTCTGGGTCTTCCATTTGTGGATCCATCACCGCTCAAGGAGCTTTATCACAGACCTCCCTACAGGGCAATCAGACACACACTATGCGGAACAAGGTCAATGGCACGGTGGATTCTTCACAAGGATAACGGTCGGCACAATCCCTTCCCGTATGCTTCCTTGAACAGAGAAGCTCATATATGGTTGAGGATAGTCAACTCTTGCCTAATTCTTGGGACACAGTACACAAAGATCACACGTGATAGAGTATGCTTGGTGTACGCGCTGATGACGAATATTCCCATCAATATTGGTGCAGTTATACGATCGTCAATGCGTAAGGTTAGGCTACACAACAGGTCCCATTTTAGCTTTCGCAATTTGTTGACTGCGATCTTAAGGAAAAAGCACATTGAAGAGGAACCTGGAGATCATAAACTTCCACACAACCTCAAAAAGGTTGATCTTACGAAAGTTAAAGAGCCTGAAACTAGTCATGGCATCAACCTTACCACTGCAGAGAGGCATGCTCGAGATGAAAGCTTCTTTCACCATCTATATGGCATGACGAGGTTTACCATGATGAGTGGGGGTCGTATTCCGACTGATGCAGAGCTCCAGCAATTGGACTATGACTACCCGATGAATGAGCATGCGTGGGCTATGTGTGGAGTAGGGGTACATTTTGAGGAACCTCTCGATGATGACGTGCCGACTGACGATGATCGCCGACTGCCAGACTCAGACGTGGAGAACAACTCTGATGACGACGACTCTGATGATGATTTCGACGCAGGGGGTATGACCCCAGACATAGAGGAGGAGTCCGACTAATCAGGTTTTCCTTATTTATTTTCCACTGAGGGCAGTGTGTCCCGTCTAAGTGTGGGGTGCTGGTATTTATATGTTGTATTGTACTTCTTTGCCTACAATTTATTCTTGTTCTTGTTTGTTAATTAGTCATAATTAGTTATTAAATTCTAGATTATTTTTTTTAGATTTTGCATGAAATTGTTCTGATAGACGGCATGGTAGTATAACAAGAGTTTGTGCTATATCATTATTATTGAGACATTTAGGCTCTACGTGTGACTCATTGTGTGATAATTGTCTGGTTTAATTCATTCATCTGTTGGGTCAAGAGTCTATACTGCTCCCAATAAAGTTGACCATGTGCCTTGTGTGTGTGAGGATATAATATATTCTGTGTTGTGACTGATGCTAGAACTTGCCTGGTGTGTGTGTAAAGCGAAATAAAGAGTGTGAGTTTAGGAGATGATTTAGGCATTTCTTTGGCAGCTTGTAATTGTTTACCTTCTTTTTACCTACCTTTGTACATCATCCTAGTGAACCCCCTTTGAGCCTTTAGCTATTTTCTTTGACAACCTCATATGTAACCTAATCCATTTTTTTTCAAGACCATAATTTGATCCAAATTCCTAAGCGCTTTGAATTGTAGAGTCATGTGACAAAATAAGAGAAAATTGGTGACAATAATGTCTCAGAGTGTATTGGTGCTTGAAAATGTTGTAAAAAAGAGTGGCTATCATAGGGATGTTTAAAAAAAAATTAAATAAAAAAATAAATAGTTGTGTTTATGATTGAATAACAAATTAGGTGAAAAGGGGTTGGTAGATGAAAGGAAGGTAGACTGGTTGTTAAGAGTTGGTGTATATGACATATTGTAGTGTATTAAAGCTCTTAGGGAACATAGTCACTATTTCTGGCCAAAATAATCCTACCTGTCCCTTAGCCTACATTACAACCTGTAAAGACGTATTTGATCCTAAGATTAGCATTCTGATATTAGTAGAGCATTACACTAAGGGCAAGCATATGGTCATCGGTTGAAATATAAGAATTCTTTGTGAGAGTGAGAGCAAGGAGAGTCTTATACCCATGTTTAGAATAATGCAAAACTTTTGAGTGATTATGGGTGATATCTTGTGTGAGACACACATGGTTGATGATATTTGGGTAGTGTTATATGATTCTTTGTGGCTTAACTTGTGGATACGAATTAACCATCCTCACAAGTCTATGTTGGAGGTTGAATTATTTCTAGGAGTGATCAAGAAACCTACTCTTTGTTAATGATTGTCGTGCATGTCTTGTTGAACATTTTGTGTTGCTACTGTGAAAATCTAGTTAGATGTTTGCATGGACGTAATATTTTTTTCGAGGACGAACAAAGCTTTAAGTGTGGGGTGGTGATGTTGGGCGTATTTATACCCCTAAGAACCATAATTTACCCATATTTTAGCTAAGTTTTGAGGATAAAATATATAATTCCTGCACTTTTAGTCCATTTTCCTTTAAGTGAGCTAACCTATGTGATTAGCATATTTTTAGGTATTAATGATGAAGATTTCAGCACTTTTTGGACCTTTGGGCAGCAAAGGAAAACTTCATATAAGAGGGAAGGCAACTTTTGGAAGCTGTTGGACTGAATGTGACGCATGGAGAATTTGTCCCGGGCAAAATTAGTATTTCTAAATACTTAGGGATGCAGCAGTAACTTAGTAGACAAGGATATTATAAAAACCCTATTGCTGAATTTTTCAGCAGCATTGATCAATTATCATTAGTCATTATTTAGTTTACAGATTCTGTAAGTTTTGGACAGAGAAACACGGCTCACACTTGGAAATTGCTAGAGAAAAAACGTTACTCTCTTTGTGACGCTAAGATCACTTCCATTGCCAAGATTGTTCTAGGTTGTGGTATGATGATTATGTCTATTTTGATTTCCTTTGTATCCATGAGTAGCTAAACTTCTCTGTTAGGGTTATGGAAACCTTGTAAGATACTATTTGTTGCTATGAGTTTGTGAATTCTTGATGTGTATGCTACTTATATCATTACTCTCTTCATTTTAATTAAATTCTCATGGTTGTAAACATAGAGAACATGCCATTATAGCATTAACTTGTTCTGGAGAAAAGTTACATGTTGGAAAAGAGAGTGTGACAAGGAAATAGGGCTTCTAACCTCTATTTACACGTTAATGCCTTAACCGGATTAACTTCTTGGAGAATTTGTACCATTCGTTATACACATTAGGATCGGGAGAGCTAAAGTGAAATAAATCCTTGATGGTTGGGAAACACTTGGATTTAGAATTAGAATACGATTCTCTATAAGTGCATGCATGTCTAAATTCCGCGTTACTCATAGTTAATAGAGAAGTAGAAACTACAAGGTGGACATAACCCTAACTTATTATTCTCTGTGATTAACCTTTACTAAACAAATCATTCATTCGTTACTTTGATATTATTAATTCATGCCTAAATCAAAACCCCCCTTTTCCGTGGAATTTTCGACCAATAGTCTACTAACAATTGCAACACTTAGTGACCAAGTATTCCCTGTGGGATTCGACACCCAACCCAGTTGGGTTCTATATTTGACAGCAACCGCTTACACTTTCTAACGAGAGCTGTAATTTGGGCGTTATCAGAAATCTGCAACATCTTTCTTCATCCCACTCCACCAATAGATCTCCCGCAAATCGTTGTACATCTTAGTAGCCCCTTGATGAATAGAGTATCGCGCACCATGCACTTCTGCAAGAATTTGTTGCCTCAAGTCATCTACACCTGGAACACATAGACGACCATGACTACGGAGAACACCACTCCCACTTGGGAGAAAACCTCTACCTTCTGATCTCTGACCGACTCTTTCAACTTAACAAGACTGGGATCTCTATCTTGCTTTTCTTTCACCTCGGATACTATAAATGATTATGATATATTCTGAACCCATATGCTACCTTCTGCTGAATCAACTAAGAGGAAACCTAGTCGGGCAAGCTGATTGACTTACTGAGCTAACTTATTCTTATTGTCCTAAACATGAGCAACACTACCTATAGAAAGTCTACTGAGAGCGTCGGACACTACATTGGCCTTGCCTGGATAATAAAGGATACTCATGTCATACTCTTTCAGGAGCTCTAACCACCTTCTATGAAGGAGACTAATATCTTTCTGAGAGAACACGTACTGACGGCTTTTATGATCTTTGAACACATCTACATGAACACCCTACAAGTAATTCCTACAAATTATTAAGGAAAAAACTACGGTTGCTAACTCAAGATCATGAGTCAGATAATTATTCTCAAGGGGTTTAAGTGGTCTGAAGGCGTAGGCTATGACCTTACCATGCTGTATGAGGACACAACCCAAACCTACTCTCGATGCATCACAGTAAACTACGAATCCATCTGAACTATCTTAAAGAGTCAAAATTAGAGCTGAGGTGAGTCAAGTTTTCAACTCCTGAAAATTCTTTTCGCATGAATCTGACCACTGAAACTGAACCTTCTTCTAAGTCAATTTGTACATAAGGGATACAATAGATGAAAATCCTTTAAAAAACCAATGGTAATATCCATCCAAACCTAAGAAACTCCTGATATATGATGGAGAGATGGGTCTGGGCTAGTTTCTCACTGCTTCGGTATTTTGAGGATCAACTCTAATGCCATCACCGAAGATGATATTACCAAGGAATGCTACTAACCTTTGCCAAAATTCACACTTACTGAATTTGGTGAACAACTGATAATTTTTTAGAGTCTGCAATACTATTCTGAGATGGTTTGCATGATCATGCTCACTACAAGAATAGACAAGAATGTCATTTATGAATACTATGACAAACATATCCAAGTAATACTTGAACACACGGTTCATTAAGTCCATGAAGGTTGTTGGGGCATTGGTAAAAGCAAAGGACATAACTAAGAATTCGAAGTGACCATACCGAGTATGGAAAGTTGTTTTTGGAATATCATATTCTCTGACCCTGAGCTGATGATAGCCTGATCTGAGGTCTATCTTAGAAAAATAGCTGGCACTCTGAAGTTGATCGAACAAGTCATCAATTTTGGGAAGTGCATACTTATTCTTGACGATGACTTTATTGAGATGATGGTAGTCTATACACATTCTGAGAGAACTGTCTTTCTTGCACACGAATAAGACAGGTGCGCCCTACAGGGACACACTGGGTCTGATGAAACCCTTATATAGGAGATTTTTCAACTGATCATTCAATTCTCTGAGTTCTGCTGGTGCCATTTTATATGGCGGAAGAGATATAGGTTGAGTATCTAGAAGAAGATTAATGCCAAAGTCTATTTCCCTTTTGGGAGAAATTTCTGAAAGATCTTCAGGAAAGACATCTAAATATTCATTCACTACTGGGACTGATTCGATACTGGGAGTTTTGGATCTAGAGTCCTTAACACAGATAAAATGATAGAAACATCCCTTAGATATCATTTTCTGTGCTCGAAGGTAGGAAATAAGCTGACCTTTGAAAACTGAAGTACTACCCTTCCACTCTAAGATAGGTTCATTTGGGAACTGAAACTGAACAACTCTATTTCTGCAGTCGACTATGGCATAGTAGGAATAAAGCCAATCATGCTGAGAATGACATCAAAATCAGTCATCTCTAATTTGACTAAGTCTACTGAAGTGACTTTTTGAGATACCATAACCAGACAGTTTTTGTATATCCGTCGGGCTATGATACCCACAAGGGTAGATAATGAGAAGGGCTTTGCTAGAATTTTGAGACTTTCTCCTAAATCAACTGATATAAAAGGAGTAACAAAAGAAAAAAAAGTTCTTGGATCTAGGAAAGCATAAACATGTAAGTGAATGATCTATAACGTACCAGTAATCATATCAAGAGAATTTTTCTGATCTTGTCAGGACGGAAGAACATAAAGTCTGTTTGGGCGTTGCCCACTGGTAGCACTGGAAGAGGCACCCTGCTGATTTAGGTGACCATACTGAGCTGGAGGGTGATTACGCTGACCCTGAGGACCTAGCTGGGACAATCTCTGACTCTGTGGCCTGGCTTGCCACATCCAAAGAAAACATCACTGCCAGCTCTGCAAGTACCATGATGGTGCTTGCCACATGTATGACAAAGAAGATAGGTTTGGGAACTGCTAACACTGCCCTGAGACTTAGAGCCTGGCGCCCTATCTCTATTGCCATCTCTAAATCTAGGCACTGGAGCATTGGTTGAGGAAGAAGATGGAATGAATGACTTTGGGCGGAACAGAGAACGGTTACCACCTTCTGACTTAGGCTGATAAAATTTGAAAATCTCTTATTCTACTTCTCCCTCCTTTATCTCTGACTGAGACTAGTTTTAGCCATGTTTGTATAGAACCCTAATGTGAATTACGGCAATTTATAAGACCGTATTAGACCTACTTGTAAGGCGGCTAAAATATGAAATAAGTAAGGTGTTAGTTCCCTAGAAAACACATATAAAAAAGGGGAATTTTTCAAAAATATACCTTTTAAATAAATTTTTACATTTACATAGCCCATAAAATAAATTACACCTGCATAGTCCAATTTTTACACGATATACAACTTTATACCACTTATGGTATAAAAATGTTTAAATGTGCATAATGGTGAATAAGAGGTATTTGTACACGCTCTTACATTATTATATACTTTATACATAATTATAGTTATATTTGTTTCAATGTTAATTTATACATACAAATACCTTTTTTTCCCTACAGTGGACATACACTGTAATTGTCCCAAAAGTACAAGGCTCAAAATACTCATAACAGTGAAATAAAAAATAGTTTTCCTTTGAATAAGTTTATATTTTTGTATCATAATATATAAATAATTATAGCAATTAATTTCTAAAGAATTTATATTGGTCGAGGCAAAATTTCAGTTCAGAACCCATAAGTTATGTCGTAAAAGACTCAATTCCTATAAGACTTGTGCTAAGAGAAGAAAAAGTTCTATTTTAGAACCCACAAGTTATAATATAAGAGGAATAATTTAGTATTGAAGAAATTATTTCAAGAAAGGCAAAAATCATATAAACTTATGCAAATCATATTTGATACTACAAAATTAATACAAGCCAAACTTCCATCAGACCTTTGAATGGGATATGTATGATGTTCAGGCGGCTTAATGACTCCTTATAGATATTAAAAGATGCCACATGGATGAATATTACTATTAAAGTGGATCAAAGACTTTAACGAGGTTGAAAGAGTGCAAAATGGGGCTCGAAAACCCATTGGAAGGGACATGTACCCAAGGCACTTTGGATCTACCTTTGATCAACTCTAGCATTTCAAGAGAAGATCAAACAAACCCTAGTGGGCCTTTTCTTTCATTTGGGTCACTTGTGGGCCCTAATTATGTAATATTTATCAAAACTAAATGTACTTGGTAGCTAGGATTATTTCCTTAGTTTTTTTTAATGATGATGATGAGTTCATGAAAACTCCATTGGGAGTGTTGAGTTCTTGGAAAACCCAATGTTGAACCTTGTTGATAAATGGTGGTTTAAGGGGGAGATATTATAATACCCCAAACTTTTTTCTAGCTTAAATTCATTCCTAGAATGTTAATGGATATCTTCCAAAATGAGTAATATTTTTTTTCATATAGAGTTCTCTAGATTTAGACCCTGCATTATGTGAGAAATTGAATAATCTTTCTATCGATACCAAATTCGCCTAAATCTGACACTCGCTAAAGAAGTTAGAGCATTTTTAAGTTGACAGTGTGCCAACTGGGCAGTCACCGCATTGCGGTGAAGGACAATTTCATAATTGTCACATTTCAGTGGACTACCGGAATGTTGGCACATCATGGAGAGGCACTTTTTCGCAATTGTTGAAATCCAGTAGCCTAGAACGATAGTAGCGCACCACGCCAAAGGACAAAATGACATTTCTATAGGGCACCGCAATGGTAGCATGTTGCGTTAAAGTTCCAGATCCCAAATGTAAAAATCTAGTGGGAAAACACGATAGCTCCGCATCGCAGAGGTCCCCAAATTCCCATTCATTAGTTTCTAGTGAGCTCCGCATCGCGGAGGTCACCAAATCCCCATTCGTTAGCTTCCAGTGAGCCACCGTGATTGTGGTGCATCGTGGTGGCATATTAAATCAAGACCCAGTTACGTTTTTCCAGCTTCGTTAAGGAGTTTAAAAAGGGTATTTTGGACTTTCTACCAGCCCCTAATTCCTTTCAAACACAAGATTTAAGTCTATTACATGCATTTTATAATATATTTCTCAACATTTCTCTCAACCAAAACCCTAAACTTCAACAGTGAACCTCAAGAATCCCAAGATTCCACCACTCATTTTCCAATTTAATTCAAGATTCAAGATTCCCAACACAAGAATTCCAAGAACCATCCTTCAAGAGCACTAATATAACCTCTAAAGCTAGCTTGTTCATTTAGTTCATCATCCAAGGTATGTGGGGTTTTGAACAAAGATAAATCTTTCATCCGTGTGCCCAAAAACTTACTTTAAATTATAAATTTCTGAAATTTTGATGATTTCCCAGGATATTTGAGTTAGAGTTTATACCCAATTTTGCTAATTGCATGATTATGAGATTTTAAGTGAATTGGATATTGAATTACATGTCTACTTTCAAAAAATTAATGCATATGATCATATTTTCCAGATTTTAAGTTAATTTATGAGTAATTGCATTATCAAGCATAAACCTTATGGTGTTTTACATGAAATTGAAGCATGGGTCATTAAGCCATAGTTTTTATGTTGTCATTTCAAGAATGACTATGTTTTAAGTATCCCATGATTAGCTATTTTCAGATTTTGATAAAGAAAGTTGATCTTTTGATCCAAGCTAAGAAAGGAGTCCACATTATTCATATAGTTTATGATTTAAAGAAAAGAGAAGTATAATTGGTTTTCATTATAAACCCTTGTGCTGTTTTAAGGTAGATTTCCTAAAAGTTCTTAGCAATAAGTATGGGAGTAGTATTTAGCACTGAGTTTGGTATTATTCCAAGGTCTCATGCCCCAGAACTATGAGCCACCATATGTTTTAAATATCCATAGTGGCCTAAGATAGTGATCACTTAAGTTAAGGTTCTATTCCGATGGCAAGGGTAGAATAGCTCTCCCTAATGTAGGCAAGACAATGGACTCCATGTCAGCTCACATTGTTTATGTCGGTTAGAAGAAACTCCCTAAGTCCCAAAGTTCCAAGATTTCTAAAGCTCCCAAAGCTTCTAACTTTCAAAAGAAAAGAATTATAGAAAAGCTTTTATAAGACTAACTGTTATGACTCACTAGATTTACAAGTATGATTTTTTATACATGATTTTATATTTTGATATTTTAGATAATCAAGCTTATATGAGTCATATACATCCAGCATGTATTTACTTTCTAATTATGATGATATCTTACTAATGTATTACACCCCTATATACTAAGTACATCCTTAAAGTACTGATCCACATATACGTCTATGTGCTGCATTATCTTATAATGTAGGTTCAGGTGCTCAGTATCAACAACGTGAATAGTTTGAGCATCTCTATCTACTCTCCCACAGTTGGAGAGTCCTTATGATTCGAGGGCCTACTTCTTCAGATTTCCAGCTTTTATAGTACTTGATTTATTATTTCTAATTTAGTCTGAGTTAGTTGGGGGTCTATCCCAATAACTCTCTAGTTCCTTAGAAGTAGAGGCTTGTCGGACTACTAGTTGATTTACAAACTTTCAGTATATGTTATTCAGACAGTATCTTCACTTTATTCAGCTCAGTTTTGGTATAATACAACATTATTTCTTATCTAGATTATCTTAAAGTAAGGTTTAGATCTAGTAGCAGGCTCAAAGGGTTAGCTTGGGGCTACGTAGCTTTGAGCTACTCGTAGCCTTGAGCTCCATGTGACATCTCGAGATTAGATTTTGGAGCATTACAAACTTTATATCAGAGACTAAGGTTTCAAGAGTCCTAAGGAGCCAGACAAGCCGCGTTTCGTAGAGTCTTGATCATAAGTGTGAAGCATGCCACATCTATAAGAAAGAGGCTATGGAGTATTTTAGGAAAATCCTCTCTTTCTTTCATAATCCATCATGCTTTCAACTCTCTCTATCTTCTATTAACTCATGCTCTTTCATGACAGAATATACCTTCTCTCAGAGCTAATACCTGTAGAAATGATAACAAGCCACCCCAACCTGTTGATCCTGAATGAGAATATGTCACATATCAAATTTCAGGATTTCTATCATACGCTATCCTAAGATGTGATCGCTAACGTTCAGGCCAATAATCAGGATGCAGTCCCACATCAACAAGAAGGTGATTTAGCTACAGCTAGACTCCGTGACTTTATGAGGATGAATCAACCTTAGTTCTTTGGGTCAAAAGTAGGTGATGACCCACAGTTGTATCTTGATGAGGTGAAAAATATCACCTATGTTATGCATGTTACTGAAGAGGAGAGCTTAGAATTGGCTTCTAATAGGTTTAAAGATGTTGCTTATGATTAGGTTGTCATATGGAAGAAAGGTAGGGGTAAGAATGTAGCCACCATGAGTTGGCAAATGTTTTAGGATGCTTTTCTAGGAAGGTTCTTTCTGTGTGAGTTGCGAGAATCCTAGGTAGAGAAGTTTATGAACCTGAGGAGGGGATCAATGACAGTGAAAGAGTACTTCCTTAAGTTCAACCAGTTATCTAAGTATGCTCCCGAGTTGATAGCTGACACCAGATCTAGTATGAGTTAGTTTGTTACTGGAGTATCAGGATTGGTAGTCATAGAGTGTAGGACTACCATGCTTTTCGGAGATATGGATCTTTCTACGTTAATGACTCATGCTTAGTAGATTAAGGTAGAAAATTTGAAAGGAAGAGAGAGATGGAATAAGAAGGCGAGAACTAGGTAGTTTGAGTATGGTTAATCAAGGTCTATAGGGGAAATTACTTGTAGTTTCAGAGTCTTCTGCCATTTCCAGTATCATCTTCAGCTAGTGCTCCCGCTCCAAAGGTGGATAGGATCAGTGGGGTAAGTCTTCTTTGTCAGATCCCAGAATAGTGTGAGTGGGAGGCCCAATTATCCTTCATGTGCTAAGTGTCATAAAACTCATCCTGGTGAGTGTTTGGCTTGTCAGAAAGGTTGCTTTGGTTGTTGCAAGTTAGGTCATGGATTTAGAGAGTGCCTATATGCTAAGAAGGGAAATAGAGATGTTCGTCCTCAGACAGGGGCTACCAGTGCACCAGCTCCTGCAGCTCACCCAACCCCACCTCAGGGCACATCATCTAGTATAGGTGGCGGTCAATGCCAGAATTGTTTCTATGCTTTACTATCCTACCAAGAGTAGGAGAGATCACCTGATATTGTCACTGGTATGCTTCGTGTCTTTCATTTTGATGCTTACATAAAGTTGGACCCTGGGTCAAGTTTTTATTATGTGACCCCTCTAGTTGCAGTTAATTTTGAGATGAGTTCTGAAAAGATCCCTGAGTCTTTCTTAGTTTCTGCACTAGTAGAGGAATCAGTTGTTGCCAAAAGGATTTATAGAAAGTGTCCCATTACTGTCTTTCATAAGAACATGTTAGCAGATTTGATAGAATTAGACATGGTTGACTTTGACCTTATTCTTGGTATGGATTGGCTCCATTCTTGTTATGCAATCCATAGATTATCGTACCCGAGTGGTGAAGTTTTAGTTTCCTGATGAGCCAGCCTGTAAGTGGTTAGGTAATTTAGTGTCTCCCAAGAGTTATTTCATATCCTATCTTAAAGCCAGAAAGCTGATCTCTAAAGGGTGCATCTATCATCTACTTCGAGTCAAAGATACTAAGTCTGAGACTCCAACAGTTCCTTCAGTATAGTTAATGAGTTTCCTGATGTCTTTCTTAAAGATTTTCCAGGGATACCTCCCAGTAGGGAAATAGAATTTGGAAATGATGTTTTTCCTAATACTCAGCCTATTTCCATTCCTCCATATCGTATGGCTCCTGCCGAACTTAAGGAGTTGAAATAGCATCTCAAAGATCTTCAAGACAAAGGTTTCATAAGACCTAGTGTTTCTCCATGGGGTGCTCCCATCCTATTTATGCAAAATAAAGATGGTTCTTTACGTATGTGCATTGACTATCATCAGTTGAATAAAGTAACAGTTAAGAAAAAATATCCTTTTCCTAGAATTGACGACTTATTTGAACAACTCCAAGGTGCAAGTTATTTCTCAAATATAAACCTTAGATCTGGCTATCACCAACTTAAACTAAGGAAATGTGATATTTCTAAGACATCCTTCAGGACCCGCTATAGTGATTTTGAGTTTCTAGTCATGTCCTTTGGACTAACCAATGCTCCAGCAGCTTTCATTGACTTGATAAACCGAGTGTTAAAATATAATCTAGACATGTTTGTCATAGTTTTTATCGATGATATTCTTCTCTACTCTCGTAGTGAGGGTGATCATGCAGACCATATTAGAATTGTGTTGCAAACTCATAGAGATCACCAGTTGTTTGCCAAATTTAGCAAATGTGAATTTTGGCTAAGGTCAGTTTCTTTCCTCAGTCATAATATTTCTAGTGAGGGTATTAGAGTTGATCCCAAAAAGACAGAAGCTATAAGAAACTGGCCTAGACCTATTTCTCTATCAGACATTAGGAGTTTTTTGGGTTTAGCTGGCTATTACAGATGTTTTGTTTAGGGGTTTTCATCAATGTGTCTCCTGTAACCTGATTGACTCTAAAGAAGGTTAATTTTCAGTTGTTAGATTCCTATGAGAAGAGTTTTCAGGAGTTGAAGACTCAAATCACTTCAGCCCCAATCTTAGCTTTACCTGATAGTACGGATGGTTTTGTTGTATATTATTATGCCTCTAGAGTTGGTTTGGGTTGTATTTTGATGCAGAAAGATAAGGTCATAGCCTATGGTGTTTGCTTTGAAAATCTGGAGACACTACCTATATGGTATGAATATTGATGTATTCACAGACCACAAAATCTTGCAATATGATGTTTGCTCAGAGTGAGTTAAATCTCTATCAGAGAAGGTTGTTAGAACTACTGAAAGATTATGATATAAGTATGTTGTATCATCCTAGAAAGGACAATGTAATGGCAGACGCCCTTAGTAGAATATCCATGGGCAGTGTTACTCATGTGGAGAATGATAAGAAAGAGTTAGCTTGGGAAGTGCACCAGTTGGCCAGGTTGGGTGTTCGATTGGTTGATTCGGATGAGGGTAGCATTTGGGTGCAGAGTAGTGCGGAATCTTCCCTAGTTTCCGAGGTCAAGGAGAAATAATATCAGGATCCCATCTTAGTTAAGTTAAAGGAGTCTATAAAGACCAAAAGTTAGAGGTTTTCTCCCAAGGGGGAGATGGTGTGCAGAGATACCATAGTAGATTGTGTATACCATGCATTGATGATTTGAGGCAGAGGATTATGGCTGAAGCGCATAGTGAGTGTTACTCTATTCATCTTGGTGCTACTAAAATGTACCGAGATTTGCAAGAAATATATTGGTGGAGCGGTATGAAAAGGGATATAGAGGAATTTATACTAAAATGTGTAACTTGTCAATAGGTTAAAGTAGAGCACCAAAGGCCTAGTAGTTTTTTACAAGAGTTTTGTATTCCTACTTAGAAGTTGAAAGAGGTGAACATGGATTTTGTAATAGGGATACCTTATTCGCAACGTCAGCATAATTTGATTTGTGTTATTGTGGATAGATTGACTAAGTTAGCGCATTTCTTGCTAGTTCACAGCTGAGGATTATGCTAAATTATATATCCAAGAGTTAGTCAGATTGCATGGAGTTCCCTTGTCTATCATCTTAGATAGGGTTACTCAGTTTACTCTCAGTTTGGTAAAGTTTTTCAGAAGGTTCTTGGTACCCACATTTATCTTAGTTCTGCTTTTCATCCTCAGATCGATGGTCAAGCGGAAAAGACCATTCAGACTCTAGAAGATATGTTGAGGGCATGTGTGCTTGATTTCAAAGGTAGTTGGGATGAGCATTTGTCATTGATTGAGTTTTCCTACAACAACAGTTATCATGCTAGCATTCAGATGGCTCCGTCTAAGGCACTTTATGGGAGGAGATATAGATAACCTGTCGGATGGTTTGAAGTGGGTGAGGCCACGTTGCTAGGGCCAGATATGGTATTAGAAGCTATGGAGAAAGTATAGTTGATTTAAGAAAGCTTGAAAACAACTTAGAGTCTTCAGAAATTATATGCAGATGTAAGGAGAAGAGATCTTAAGTTTGAAGTTGATGATTTAGTCTATTTGAAAGTTTCACCCATGAAGGGGGTAAAGAGATTTTGTAAGAAAGGAAAACTTAGTCTCCGTTATGTAGGTCCCTTCCAGCTTTTGAGTCGTGTTGGGAAGGTGGCACATGATCTTGAGTTTCCTATAGATTTATTGTCCGTACATCCTATATTCTATGCGTCTTTGTTAAAGAAGTGTATTAGTGATCTAGCAGTTGTAGTACCCTTAGAAAGCAGAGAGGTTCATGATAGCCTCTCTTATGATGAAATTCCAGTTGAGATCCATGACCATCAAACTCGTAGAAAAAGGAACAAAGAAGTCCCATTAATTAAGGTTCTTTTGCAAAATCAATCCTTTGAGGGAGCCACTTGGGAAGCAGAAGTAGATATGTTAACCAAGTACCCTCATCTTTTTGCTGCAGATCCAGATTTAGTTTATGGTAACAAGTTCCCTCAAATCATCACTTTTCAGTCTAGGTTTCATGTTTAAATAGCCATTCCTTCGATAGTTCATGTACTTGAAATCAGTTTAGTCATGCTTTAATAAGTATATGCCAACTATGGCCTAAATTTTCAGCATCTCAAATTCGCTAGCCACATTCGAGGATGAATGTTCCCAAGGGGGAGATATTGTAATACCCCAAACTTTTTTCTAACTTAAATTCGTTCCTAGAATGTTGAGGGATGTCTTCCAAAATGAGTAATATTTGTTTCATATAGAATTCTCCATATTTAGACCCTCTATTTTTTGGTAAATGGAATAAGCTTTCCATTGATACCAAATTCACCAAAAACTGACACTTGGTCAAGAAGTTAGAGCATTTTTTAGTTGACAGTGTGCCAATTGGGCAGTCACCGCATTGCAGTGAAGGACAATTTCATTATTTTCACATTTCAGTGAACCACCACAATGTTGGTGCATTGAGGCAAGGTCCAAATTCCCATTTGTCAATTTCCAATGGACCTCCACGATATTGGTGCATCGCAGAGAGGCCCATTTTCCCGATTGTCGAATTCCAGTAGGCCAGCGATAGTAGCACACCACGCCAAAGGCTAAAATGGTATTTCATTAGGGGACCGCGATGCTGGTGTGTCGCGTTGATGTTCCAGGTCCCAATTGTCAAAATCCAGTGGGACAACATGATAGCTCTGCGTAGCGGAGCTCCTCAAATTCCCATTTGTTAGCTTCCAGTAAGCCACCGCGATTGTGGCGCGTCGCGGTGGCCCATTAAATTGGGTCCCAGTTACGTTTTTCCATATTCATTTTGGAGTTTAAAAAGGGTATTTTGGACTATTTCTCATCCCCTAATTTAGTCCAAATAGAAGATTTAAGTCCATTACCTGTATTTTACAATATATTTCAAAATTTCTCTCAACCAAAACCCTATGCTTCAACAGTCAACCTCAAGAATCCTAATATTCCAACACTCTTTTTCCTAATTAATTCAAGATTCAAGATTCCCAACACAAGAATTACAAGAACCATCATTCAAGAGCACGAATAAAAGCTCTAAAGCATGCTTGTTCATCTAGTTCATCATCCAAGGTATGTGGGGTTTTGAACAAGGATAATTCTTTCATCCTTGTGCCCAAAAACTTACTTTAAATTACAAATTTCTGAATTTTGTATGATTTCCCATGATATTTGAGTTAGGTTTTACACCCAATGTTGCTAATTGAATGATTTTTAGATTTTAAGTGGATTGGATATTGAAATACATATCTACTTTGGGCAAATTAATGCATATGATCATATTTTCTAGATTTTAAGTTGAGTTATGAGTAATTGCATTATAAAGCATGAACCTTATGGTGTTTGACATGAAATTGAAGCATGGGTCATTAAGACCTAGTTTGTATGTTGCCATTTCAAGAATGAATGTGTTTAAGCATCCCATGATTAGCTATTTTTAGCTTTTGATAAAGAAAGTTAATCTTTTGATCCAAGCTAAGATAGGAGTCCACATTATTAAAATAATTTATGATTTATAGAAAAAAGAAGTAATATTGGTTTTCATTATAAACCCTTGTGTTGTTTTAAGGTGGATTTTCTAAAAGTTCTAAGCAATAAGTACGGGAGTAGTATTTAGCACCGATTTGGGTATGATTTCAAGGTCTCATGCCACATAACTACGAGCCACCTTAGGTTTTAAATGCCCATAGTTGGCTAAGATAGTGATCACTTAAATTAAGATTATATTCTGATGGCAAAGGTAGAATAGCTCTCTCCAATGTGGCCAAGACTTTGACTCCATGTCAGCTTACATAGTTTATGTTGGTTAGAAGAAACTCCCTACGTCCCAAAGTTTCATGATTTACAAAGCTCCCAAAGCTTTTAAATTTCAAAAGAAAAGAATGATAGAAAAGCTTTTATAAGACTAAGTGTTTTGACTCACTAGAGTTACAAGTATGATTTGTTATACATTATTTTTGTAATACCCCGTATGTTTCTAAGTTAGGAGACGAACCATTTTTCCTATGTATGAAACCTCCTATCCTGTGAGAAGAATTTTAGTGCATGACTTACAATTATTATCCTAGCGATAAGATAGCTTATGATACATTAAGCATGTTCATATGAGTCACTTAAGGTAATACAAGCTAAGAGTTTTTGAATCCATCAAGTTTTAGTGTTCGATTTTGCAAGAGTAATTTTGAACGAGTATAACTCGATATTAATTTGGTATTTTGGATGATTTAGACCCACTAAATTGTAGATAATCGAATTAACTTTCCAACGATACCAATTTCGCCTTAATCATTGACTCGAGCAAAAAGTTATGCCCTTTTTCGTGAGAGACAGTAAGGATAGGGGATTTGTTAGGCGCCGCCCAACCCAAACATAGGCGATTGGTTAGACGCCGCCCAACCTAGCTTAGGCAATCACTTGGGCACCGCCTAAGTCAATTCCAGGTGTCAAAAACACTCCGTTTTGAGTTATTTTAAGGGTAATTAAGTCTTTTAACACTCCTTACACATCCCTAAACTTAACCCTACGAAATATATAGCTTCTAAACATATTACAACCCTATTAACATATCAAAGCTCATCATCCAAGAGCACCATAAGAGAAAAACAACTAGGGTTGCACAATCAAGCTTGAAGATCAAATTTCAAGGAAATTCCTCTATCAATCATCAAGAACCTCCCTTCCAAGGTATGCGTAGTGTTCATCTATGGATTCAATTCGTTCATAGAGCTCAAGAATTATGTTTTTAAATGTTGTTTTGTAAACTTTTTGTTGTGATATGAATATGTACATGTTGATGATGGATGTTTAAGTTTCAAGATGATATCTAAGAATGTTTTCATGAAATATATATGGTTGTTGGTTGAAAATCATGAACTTTGGGTGGTCTAATATAATGCAAGTATAAAATCCACCTATGCCTTAAAGAATGCATGCAAGGTGTTTGATAAAATGCCTAGGATTCCAGAAATTCCTATATACATGATTCCATGTTATTCACATGACAAGTCCATGTTAGCTATACACTTCAATATGAATTTCAATGCTAATTATGTATTCTTATGGTAGTGGCATGAAGCATGTATGATGATGAAGATATGAATTATATCCATGCTTTTTCTACCATGTTTGAGATGTTGAATAAATACATGAAGTTTAATTTCCCCAAATCATTACAATATAAACTAAATGATACATGTTGTCGTTCCCTTATGCTTGAATGGTTTTCATGCCCTTATTATGAACAGTATATGTTGTCGGAATGCCCATGATATTAGAGTATGAGATTTATGTCTTGATTATAAGCATTCCTATTCATGATAGATATTATGATGACCATGTACTTCATGAAATCCCCCACTCATGTATTATGGATTGTTATTGATGGTCATGTAGTCAAGAGATTCAATTTGTGTCAGTTTCCTTCCATCGAGTACTGGGGGTACTTGTACCCGGAAAATATAGTTGTGTGCCTAGATCCATGTCATGTTTTCATGAAAATCTCAGTCAAGCCATGATCTATAGAATTCAGTCAGTCATGTGACTCAGGAAAAATCAAAAATCTCAGTAATCTCAGTGCTCAGTAACCTCAGCACCCTCAGTATTTACAGTCAATCTTAGTAACTTCAGTACTCTCTGTCATTCCTCAGAACTCAGTACATTCTGTCAGTCATCAAAATCTAGTAAACGTAGTTTAGCTCCGCTAAACAATACCACTAGTATCAGTTCAGCTAATAAGTTCAGTTCAGTTATTCAGTTCAGCTTAGTTATTCAGTTCAGTGTCCTTCAGATGGGAGTAGAAGTTAGCACCGAGTGAACCCAAGGATGGGAACTCACCTGTCAGTTCAGGGTGTGATTCTTAGCAGTCATCCTTGTGTTCCAGAACTACGTAGACAGCGTAGGTTGAGACATCTTAACCCATCAGACTAGTGTTGATGAGGTGGCTTAACCCATCATCTTAGGGTTCCCACCATTCTCATTTGAGTAACTGCCAATATAGGGTTCTCACAGCTGTTCTTACCAGTGGCGCGGTATTGACACCCCTCCAGTCGGGGAAGAGATTGTACCCCATCTTAGCTATTATAGCATATTTAGGGTATGTCGGTTATATTACTACTTCCCACAGTTTCAGTTATAGATTTCAGGACTGTCAACGATAGCTACCCAGTCTCAGTAAAGAACTCAGATAGCTCTTTAAATTTCAGTATATCAGGGCTGTTAGATACAGTCAACTCAGAAATAAAATGGAACTCAGATAGTTTCTTTCAGATTTATGGACTGTGAGATATAGTCACTTATGCTATCAATCACAACAGTTATCAGAACTCATGCTATCAGTACTCAGCTTCAGGACTGTCAGATACAGTCAATCAGACCAGTTCTTCATAATTCAAACTGTCAGAAACAATCATTCATTTATCAGTAATGCAATATCAGTCTCTTAGTATATCAGTAATACAGTTTCAGATCCATCACTTATTACTTATTAGTGATTTACATATCAATATCAGTAAACTCAGTCTTTCAGAATCTCATTATCAGTACACTCATGTTGTTAGTATTCAGACTCAGTAGTTTGTATCTCCACGAATTCAGTTACACTTACGTATGTATGTATGTACTCTCACATTTCTATCAGTTAGTATTATCCATGCATATAACCCTTTGCATTTAGCCTACCTCACTTGTATACTCAGTACATTCAGATGTACTAACGCATTTGTGCTATGGTTCTTTCTCTTATGTTACACCATAGGTTCAGAGGCATGAGCTCCAAATCAGCAGTACATTCCAGGATCAGCAGTCAGAGTTAGACGTGAGTCCTCATCCTTCGATTACATGATGATTTCATTTCTATTTTAGTTTTCACTTTATTTTAGTAGTTGGAGTTAGTTGGGGACATGTTCCATCATCTCCTTATTCAGTTCAGTTAGAGGATTTCGGACTAGATGTCAGATTAGATGTTCAAACTTTAGTATTTATGTTCCTTTTTGGTATTATTATACCATATTTTTCAAATATGTATTAGTATTGAACCTTATGGCCTTACAGTTCATGTTTCCGCATATTTTATGAGATATTATGCAGTTTACAGGTACATATATCAGTCATGGGTTAGCTTGTGGTCCTTTGAGGTCATGAGCACCGTGTAGCATTTCGGTTCAAAAAATTGGGGCGTTACAAACTTGGTATCAGAGCCTAAGGTTCAACAGTATCCTAGGAAGTCTGAAAGCTGCATCAAGTAGAGTCTAGTGCATGGACGTGTTGTGCACCACACTTATGTACAAGAGGCTATGACATGTTTTAGGAACAATTTCCCTTCTTTCATGTCTCAAGATCGTGCTATAGCAAGTTTCTTTAAGGAAACCATGTAGATTCATATCATGCACCCCTCATGTTTACTTTACCTTACTTTCAAGGCAATAGAAACAGTGAAGTTCAAAGTCCTAAAGACAGGGTTTTCTCAGACAGTCCCTACGGTCAGTTATGAGATTAGCAACAGACTCAAACAGTATCCCATCAGTTCATTATTGTTCCAAGGTCGTACAGATTTTATTCATGATCATGAGAACTCATTTTTGAACCCAAAAGTTTAGCAGTAGTAGAGTTGGGATAGTATTATTCTATTTGATCAAATTATGTATTCATGGGGATTAAATCAGTAGTCTTGAACAGTACGACCTAAACACTTAAGTTTATTGACTCAAAATTAAGCATGAAGGTGTGAATGTGATATTAGCAGTATATGAGAAAACAAAATCAGATGATGTGTTTAGTAAGATAGACAGGTGTTGAACATAATGTAGGTATGTGATGGTAGATCAAGTACCTAAGACAGGCCCTCAGATTTCAGTACTAGAGCCAGTATGTATAGAAAGCATTAAGGGAAGACAATTCCAGTCCCATTCTCATCTCAGTGCAGAGTTTTTCACTTCAGCTATCAGGAAACCAACTCAGGCATTGCATACCAACTCTATGGTCACGAACTATAATCATGTATGAATTCAATTTTCAGCATAAGGAGTCCCTTTTACTCCACAGTACGAGTCATGTTCCATGAGAAAAATCTACTTTCACATACTTTCTATGGGATTATGTACGCCTTCAGTTCCCAGTATAAAGAGTTCAGTTCAAGCTCCCTTAGTATTCGAATCATGTCCCATGAGTACAGAAAACTCTAGACTCAGGTCATGAAGCTCACGACTCATGTACGCATATCATGCTTTCCAGTATACTTAGCTTCCATGACTCATGCTATGCCCCTACAGATCTAATACATTTAGACTATGTCATGTATATTCTCAGTTCAGACCTTATTGGTAAATCCAAACTATTGATATTTTATTCCTCAAGTTTCAATCATGTGTCAAGTTTAGTTTGTATCTATTCATGTTTCAGGTCCTCCTGATTTACTCCTCCAGTTAGCTCTCCTTATAGAACAGTGTAGTGATGAGCAGTTGTTTAGATAAGAGAAGATTGTTGCATGCTTACTTTGCACGAGGGTGTAGTTGTGAAGATAGGCTTGAATGTCATGATAAATGTGCAAGTAAGAGTATAGCAAGGGGTTGTATTTAGAAATTGGGAAAGTACAAAGTGTAAGTGTACATTTAGATCCTTGACCTATGTCAGTCCCCAACATATAGCCATCAAAAACTTAGTTGCCAACTCAATTATAGTTTCAGTATCCAGCACTCAGTGTTCAGTGTTCAGTCCTTGAATTCAGTACTTCTGTACTAGCTATAGGCTTAGTTATAATGTCATTTTTAGTTCAGTAACTAGATCTGAAACTCAGTTAAGTTCCAGATATGCTTTACCATAGAATTTAGGTTGTCAGTACTCAGTTATCAGTGTTTTAGTACCCCAGTTTGTAGAATACCTTAGAGCCATGTCGTACGGTTGGAATCGCATTCTTAAATAATACAGACTTCATGAATCCATGCTCAGATACCTCATTCTACTCAGTTAGTCCTTATCTCTTATTCATAAAACTCAAAAATCTCAGCCCATCTATTCAGCGTAAGTACAGTTTAGCTTTGCAGATCCAGTATTCAACTATCAGTTATTCAGTTAATCAGATAAGTTAGGATATTTATGCACTCGTGTTCAGCTCAGTTCATGTATCATGTCTCAGTTTCAGATCCTAGTTATTCAGTCATGACTCAGTTCCTAGGTGTTTTGAACATCACCTCAATTTCCCTCAGTAGCTCATCCAAGTCAGTATTCATTGAGGGACATAGTGTCCCAAGGGGGAGATACATCATACCCCCAAACTTTCATGACATAAACATGCTGCTCTCTTTTCTTTTGATGAATCCAGTTTGGAGAAGGGGTACTCATAAGATAACCCTCAAGCTCCAACTTCAGTCGTATGCCATGTTTTCAAGATTTAAGTCAGATCATGATATTCAGTATATCTACCACGTCCCATACTCAGTTATGTTCTCATGTTTTCGATCATGCATATAAAGTAATTAATCTCAAACTTATCGGTATTTTTAGTTCAAGGTAATAGTTTTCCTTAAACTTACTCATTCTCATGTTCATATTTCAGTACCAAACTTGGTATTCAGTTACATGCTCAGTTATCAGTTCAAACTTGATACCTTTACCATTGCATGTTCATGAGTAAGTTTAGTCATGAATTCACGCATCAGATATGCGTGATCAGCTCATCAGTACTTTCAGTCATGCATTCACGTATCATGTCAGTAACATAATCATGCATCAGATATGCATGGATTCAGCCTTTCAGTTGTGCATCAGATATGCATTCTCATTTTAAGAAAACTCACTTTATTAGAATCCTCAGTCTTATATTCATGAATCAGCTTCCCATGCATCAGATATGCATGTTCAGTATGTTATGCTCAGCTTTCAGTCATTTAAGTCATGAACCCATGTTTTAGTAGTGTATGTATTGTACGTACTTCATCTTATCATCACTCCTGCTTTAGTTAATTTCCATTCGAGGACGAATGTTCCCAAGGGGGAGATACTGTAATACCTCATATGTTTCTAAGTTAGGAGACGAACCATTTTTCCTATGTATGAACCTCATATCCTGTGAGTATCATTTTAGTGCATGACTTACAATGATTATCCTAGCGATAAGATAGATTATGATACATTAAGCATGTTCATATGAGTCACTTAAGGTAATACAAGCTAAGACGTTTTGAATCCATCAAGTTTTAGTGTTCGATTTTGCATGGGTCATCTTTGAACGAGTATAACTCGATATTAATAAGATATTTTGGCTGATTTAGACCCACCAAATTGTAGAGAATAAAATTAGCTTTCCAACAATGCCAATTTCTCCTTAATCCAATACCCGAGCAAAAACTTATGCCCTTTTTCGTGAGAGACAGTAAGGATAGGCGATTGGATAGGCGCCGCCCAACCCAAACAAAGGCGATTGGTTAGGCGCCTCCCAACCTAGCTTAGGTAATCACTTGGGCGCCACCGAAGTTAGTTTCAGGTGCCAAAAACACTATGTTTTGAGTTATTTTATGGGTAATTAAGTCGTTTAACACTCCTTACACGTCCATAAACTTAACCCTACGAAATATATAGATTCTAAACATATTACAACCCTATTAACATCTCAAAGATCATCATCCAAGAGCACCATAGGAGAAAAACAACTAGGGTTGCACAATCAAGCTTTAAGATCTAATTTTAAGGAAATTCCTCCGTCAATCATCAAGAACATCCCTTCCAAGGTATGCGTAGTGTTCATCTATGGATTCAATTCATTCATAGAGCTCAAGAATCATACTTTTAAATGTTGTTTTGTAAGCTTTTTGTGGTGATATGAATATGTACATGTTGATGATGGATGTTTAAGTTTCAAAATGATATCTCAGGATGTTTTCATGAAATATATGTGGTTGTTGGTTAAAAATCATGAACTTTGGGTGGTTTAATATAATGAAAGTATAAAATCCACCTATGCCTTAAAGAATGCATGCAAGGTGTTTGATAAAATGCCTAGGATGCTAGAAATTCCTATTTCCATGACTCCATGATATTCACATGACAAGTCCATGTTGGCTATACACTTCAATATGAATTTCCATACTAACTATGTATTCTTATGGTAGTGGCATGAAGCATGTATGATGATGAAGATATGAATTATGTATGCGAATTATATCCATGCTTTTCCTACCATGTTTGAGATGTTGAATAAATACATGAAATTTAATATCCCCAAATCATTACAATATGAACTAAATGTTATATGTTGTCGTTCCCTTATGCTTGAATGGTTTCCATACCCTTGCTATGAATAGTATATGTTGTCGGAATGCCCATGATATTAGAATATGAGATTTATGACTTGCCTATAAGCATTCCTATTCATGATAGATATTATGATGACCATGTACTTCATGAAATCCCCCACTCATGTATTATGGATTGTTATTGATGGTCATGTACTAAAGAAATTCAAGTTGTGTCAGTTTCCTTCCATTGAGTCCTGGGGGTACTTGTACCCAGAAAATATAGTTGTGTGCCTAGATCCATGTCATGTTTTCACGATACTCTCAGTCAAGCCATGATCTATAGAATTCAGTCAGTCATGTGACTCAGGAAAACTCAAAAATCTCAGTAATCTCAGTAGTCCAGTAATCTCAGTAATCTCAGTGCTTAGTAACCTCAGAAACCTCAGTATTCACAGTCAATCATAGTAACTTCAGTACTCTCAACCAGTCCTCAGAACTAAGTACATTCTGTCAGTCAGTCATCGGAATCCAGTAAACGTAGTTTAGCTCCGGTAAACAATACCACTAGTATCAGTCCAGTTAATCAGTATCAGTTAAGCTAATCAGTTTAGTTTAGTTATTCAGTGCATCTTAGTTATTCAGTTCATTGTCCTTTAGATGGGAGTAGAATTTAACACCGAGTGAACCTAAGGATGGGAACTCACTTGCCAGTTCAGGGTGTGATTCTTAGCAGTCATCCTTGTGTTCCAGAACTACGTAGCCAGCGTAGGTTGAGACATCTTAACCCGTCAGACTAGGGTTGATGAGGTGTCTTAACTCGTCAGCTTAGGGTTCCCACCATTCTCATTTGAGTTCCTGCCAGTAAAGGGTTCTCACAGTTGTTTTTACCAGTGGCGCAGTATTGACACCCTTCCAGTCGGGGTAGAGATTGGACCCAAGCTTATCTATTATAGCATATTTGGGGCATGTTGGTTAGATAACTACTTCCCACAATTTTAGATACAGATTTCAGGACTGTCAGCTATAGCTACCCAGTCTCAGTAAAGAACTCAGATAACTCTTTAAATTTTAGTATATCAGGGCTGTCAGATACAGTCAACTCAGAAATAGAATGGAACTCAGATAGTTTCCTTCAGATTTATGGACTGTGAGATATAGTCACTTATGCTATCAATCACAACAGTTATCAGAACTCATGCTATCAGTCTCAGCTTCAGGACTGTCAAATACAGTTATTCAGACCAGTTCTTCATAATTCAAAATGTCAGAAACAATCATTCATTTATCAGTAATGAAATATCAGTCTCTTAGTATATCAGTAATACAGTATCAGATCCATCACTTATTAGTGATTTACATATCAATATCAGTAAACTCAGTCTTTCAGAATCTCATTATCAGTACACTCATGTTGTCAGTATTCAGACTCAGTAGTCCGTATCTCCACGAGTTCAGTTACAGTTACGTATACATGTATGTACTCTCACATTTCTATCAGTTAGTATTGTCCATGCATATAACCCTTTGCATTTAGCCTACCTCACTTGTATACTCAGTACATTCAGATGTACTGACGCATTTGTGCTATGGTTCTTTATCTTATGTTACACCATAGGTTCAGAGGCATGAGCTCCAAATCAGCAGTACATTCCAGGATCAGCAGTCAGAGTTAGACGTGAGTCCTCATCCTTTGATTACATGATGATTTCATTTCTATTTTAGTTTTCACTTTATTTTAGTAGTTGGAGTTAGTTGGGGACATGTCCCATCAACTCCTTATTCAGTTCAGTTAGAGGCTTTCGAACTAGATGTCAGATTATATGTTCAAACTTTAGTATTTATGTTCCTTTTTGGTATTGTTATACCATATTTTTCAAATATGTATTAGTATTGAACCTTATGGCCTTACAGTTCATGTTTCCGCATATTTTATAAGATATTATGCAGTTTACAGGTACAGATATCAGTCATGGGTTAGCTTGGGGTCCTTCGGGGTCATGACCACTGTGTAGCATTTCGGTTCAGAAAATCGGGGAGTTATTATTTTATATTTCGATATTTTAGATAATCAAGATTATGTGAGTCATATACATCCAACATGCATTTACTTTCTAATTATGATGATGTCTTACTTATGCATTACACCCCCATATACTCAGTACATCCTCAAAGTACTGATCCACATATACGTCTATGTGTTGCATTGTCTTATAATGAAGGTTCAGGTTCTCAGTATCAGCAGTGTGAGTAGTTCGAGCATCTCTATCTACGCTCCCACATTTGGTGAGTCCTCATGATTCGAGGACCTACTTCTTCAGATTTTCAACTTTTATAGTACTTGATTTATTATTTTCAGTTTAGTCCGAGTCAGTTGGGGGTCTATCTTTTCGAATCTCTTGTTCCTTAGTAGTAGAGGCTTGTCATACTACTAGTTGAATTATAGTCTTTCATTATATGTTATTCAGTTAGTATCTACAGTTCATTCAGTTCAATTTTTGTATAATACAATATTATTTCTTTACTAGATTATCTTAAAGTAAAGTTCCGACCTAGTAGGAGTCTCAAAGGGTTAGCTTGGGGCTACTCGTAGCCTGAGCATCGTGTGACATCTCGAGATTAGATTTTGGGGTGTTACAGTTCCAATCCCTTTTTCGATCAACATAAGAGATAGGTGCTCATAGGCAATCAATAAGGGAGGTCTTTGGTCTTGACACACTCTTTGGTTGCCCTTTTGTTATCATCTGGTGTCTACCTTTCTATCATCTATCCTTTTATCCTTTTACTTTCCATTTGTCAATTTCATTGTTTTTTTAGTATTTGTATTTGCTCTCATCACTCATAGAATGATCTTTATCATTTGGTATCATAGCCGAGCTTGATTTTATTCCTACAAAGTCAATCTTGGGTCTAGTCTTTTTGAAAAATTGAAAATCACAAGAAAAAATTATTAATCATATTTTTATTCTTAGGTCAAATTTTAAGTTTTTGATTTTGTGTTTTTCTAGTGTTATATTTGTGTTCTCTAACACTATACGAGTCTATAAATCAAATTTGAGCCAAATAAAAGCCTATGCGAGTGTTCAGTCCTTGGAAGATTGGATTGAAGATTATGAAGTTGGTTGCAAGATTTGAATTTTTGGGCAAGGAGTTTGGGAAAATTGACGTTCTAAATGAGTTTAGAACGTTGAAAATTGCTTATGTTCAAAATTTCAACTCATTACGAGCTTCGGAGAAAAAGTTAGAAAGATTGATATTCTTGGCATTCTTGGTGTGTTCTTAAAGAAATTGTGATCTTCAAGTTGATTTTATCAGTAAATTTAGGTTTTTGATCCAAAAATAAGGAAGCGAAGTAGTGAAAAAGTGTCTGTACTTGGGAATATAAGGATATTCCAACAAAAGAGGACACAAAGAAATCAAGAAGGGCATTTTTGGCCATTTAGCAAGCAAGGGGCGGCCAACTTGTGCCTAAGGTGCACTGGAGGTGCAACAGCAGATGCAGCGCACCTTAAACTACAAACCAACCCCTCACCTACTCAAATAGTGTGCTGGAACTATACTCAACCTGTTGGATCAGGTCCTAAATTGCAGGTCAAGGTAGACTAACACATTTCAACCTCCAAAACACATTTCAAGCCTACCCAGTTCCAAATTAAAGTTCCAAATGTATTCTAACACTCCTAAACTCAAAGTTTCTCAAGTTTTGATCCATTAGTTTCAGTTTCTTGATTCCTAGAATCTTTTTTGTATTCTTATACAAATCATCAACTAGTAATTCGTCTACTAAGTTGATCGATTAGTTCTTGAGTCATAATTCTTTCATCGTCCTATTTTTTGAGATTTTTAAGTTTTTATTTTCTTGTAAAATTTTGATTCAAGTCTTTACAAAGTTATTATTTCTTTTAGTTATACAAAGAAGCATCCACTCCAGCCGCAAGTAAAGATTGACACATTATTTATCACCGGAGTATAAGTAACTTTCAATATTTATCTCTCAAATTGTGAGGATCACAAAGGTGAGATTCATACGAGTGCTGGTGAGGAGTTTTAGTGCTTTACTACTAATCTTGTTTGTTCATTTTTTCGGTACAAGGTGATATATGGAAGCACGTCTTTGATAGCCTTAGATAATTATGGCTGTGACATAGGAAACTATGATTGTGGTGGAGATAGTTATGGCTACGAAGAAGATGGAGATTATGGGGACTATGAATATAGCTATGATCAAGAGTGGAATGAAAAAGAGGGATACTATTCCGATGGAGAATGTAAGATTAATGATGATCCTAGTTCTTATAGTGAGTATGGAGATGATGAAGAGCCCAGTGATGGTTCTTATGAGGAAAATGGGGCATGTGAGGAGTATTACACTTCCCACTTCAAGCCTGGGTGTGATGTAAGGTATAACCCATTCACTTACAAATCTTATCAGAATCATGGTGACAATGTACATGAGGATTATAAAGTTTCATACTCCTCGTCTTGTAGTACTTCTTATCAAGGTCGAATTAGTATGAATGGTTATTCTAACTATAGTAAAAGTTGCTCCATAGGAATAAAAGGTCGTGTATCTCCAAAGCATAGGGTTACTATATCTTACTCTTCTTATCATAGTGCCCAAACATATGGAAATGGGAACCAAGATAGATATGGAGGGTTTAGTAGGATTCAAGATCTTTCTACTCTCCCCATCTCTATAAGAGATTCGGGTCCCAAAGAATATCTTGATTGGGAGTGGGAGTGTGAAAGGATCTTTATGGATTATGATACATGCAAGGTAGAAAGAGCTATGTATGCCCTTACAAATATTTAAGGTCCGGCATCATTATGGTGGGATATCAAAAGAAATCCCGATTAAACATGGAGTTCCTTGAAGGAACTCATGATGGATGTCTATGTACCAATGAGATTTACGAAGCTTTAAAATATTGATCCAAGAAGAAATGTTCACTTTACAAGGGTAAGCATTTGTGAGGTTCTTGGATTCCTCTTTGTTCTAGATAATTGATGCTATTGAAACTACATTATCCCACCCATGGTTGACCATTTAGGGATACCTCAAGAGCCTCTACTTGTTCCATACTTCTTCAAGAGGTATAGAGTTTCTAAGAGAGTGAAGCTTTCCCTCACCCGATAAGGTGTCACGACCCAAGCCACGACCCAGACCGTGATGGGCATCCAAATCCATCAAGGCCTGAGAGACCCCTGTAACAGCCCAACCCACTAGTGATATTATCCATTTTACGACCAGTCCTACATGACTTTAAAATGAGTTAATAAGGAGTAAGGCTTGATTACTTATATACCCAATATCCCTCCTGTGTTTTGTCAATGTTGTACTCCTTATCCTAAGTTAGGGTTTTACATACACCCCCTTATGGACTCAGCGTCCTTACTGTGGTTTTCGTTACTTAATAGTACTTGCCTAGACTCAGGACTGAGGTTTGGCCCACCTTATCAGGATTTTTCTAAACATAGTTTGAACTCTATCCCACATCGATAGGGCTAACACAAGAGTGGGTTTGATACCATTCTTGTCACAACCTAGGCTGAGACCCTAGCCACGACGGGCATCCCAAACTATCAAGTCCTGATAGCCCCCTGTAATGGCCCAACCCACTAGAGATTTTATCGACTTTGGGCCCAGGACCGCACGACTTTAAAATGAGTCATTAGAGAGTAAGGCTTTCTTACCGATATACCCAGCATCCCTCCTATGTTTTATCAATATGGGACTTTTTATCCTAAGTTGGGGTATTACATGTGGGTACTATAAGGAGGTGTGGTGTGACATCTTCCCCTTGGAACGTGGATATTCAACCTTGGGAGATAATTGGTTGGCAAGCCATGGAGTCCAAAATGTGCAATATTATCCTAAGAATGTAATGGACCGATGGGGAAATCATTTCTTTCCACCCATTCTTCCTAAATCTCAAAGAGATATAACCACTTACTTTAAGCCTAATAAAAATGAAAGACAAAAGATTGAGAGAAGTAATAGAGTATAAGGTGGCAACCTAAGAGAAGAAATAGGAAAGGTTAAGAGGAGTGAAGTAAGAGGGTTGCCACCAAATCGAGCTAACATTGTTTGTCTTTCTTTTAATAAATAAATGTGTATAGGTATCTACATGGAAAGAGGAGAAGAACATGTTCAAAAAGAGAAGATGTCCTATGAAGAATTGATAGGGGCAATATTATATGCTTTCAAAGCTTATAGTGGACCTTCACACCAAGATAAAGAAGAATATTCTCAAGAACTTCAATTTAACATAGCTAACGCTTACACTTTAATACATGTGAATGATAATTGTTTGGGTAGTAGGCCATTATGTGTAAGTAGTAGCTTACCTATGTGTGAGTATCATGATTTTTTACCTCTTGATAAGAATGTACATATTGTGAGTGTGGATACACTAGTTGATCCTATTGATGATCAAATTGACTCTTCTTGCAAGATCAATTTGTGTCCACCTAGTGTTGAAGCCATTGTCATGAATGATAGTGCATTATCTTGTGAAATTTGTGTTGATCAACTTCTGTGTAAACCTATCCCACCATTTGAGGATATGTATGATTAGATTAACCAACAACAACTGAGTGATGATGTTGAAAATGTTGATCCAATGAATAAGAGTGTCCCTTTGAGCATGTCCTTTACTTAAGAACGTATTTCTTGCTTGGCTCATAGGGATAACCATGTGTTTGACACATCTTTGACTCTTGATAGTTGTCTTTTAGAGAGTCAACTTGTATATTCTAAGTCCTCTTCAAAGAATGCTCCTTCTCTCTTTAAGTATAATATATTATTTAAAGATGATGAAATTTCTCTAAATAAAGTACCTAGTGATGTGGATAATGTTGATGATGAATCTAATATTGAGGGTTATAATCTATATAATAACCCACTATGGTGTGATAACATTCCTCCTAAAGATGGAAATCTCTTCTTAGAAGATAAGAGTACTCTTAAGGGAAAGAAATGTGAAGGATTGAAAGGTGATCTTTGTGTACCCATTGCCTACTCTTTTTTGACTGTTCTAATTCTTTAACGTATCCTTGACAAAGTTCTTGGGCATAATAGTGAGCATGTCCTTGAGGATACCTTATATGCAATCAATTTTCATGATACCTTTCTTTACTCTCTATTTTCTTTTGAAAATTCCTATGTTAGTGTAGATTATATGTCCTATTGTTTTGGTGATACCATTGGGGGGAAAGAGTGTAGTCTAGACCCTTGTCTATGGCCACTCTATCCATTAGAGCCCAATGACAAATTTGGATGTGGTGATTATTATACACCCGATTTGGTGCTTGACCAAGATTACAAAAAAAGTTCAAATGAGGATATTGGTATCCTTCCCAATGATAAAAAGTCATTCTTGGGGATTCATAATCCACTTAATGGGCCCATATTGTGTAAGGGAAAGATCTCCAACAAATATGAGAGATCTTTAAGGAAGGGGAGCAATGAAAGATCCGAGAGAGTTCACCATGGTGTTTTTTCATTCTTGACCATGATTTCATTACTTGTAGGTAAAAGAACGAGTCTTCTCTTAAAAAAAATCTCTTGTTGAACCCCATTTATGTGATACCCTTCTTCATCACTTTTGTAACATTGATGACCTCTTTCTTAAAAGAAGTTATTTGAAAGGGAAAGATTCTTTGAGCTTAAATGTTTTGATTCGATTCTTGAATAGATTATGTGCCAGATCTTTTGAGCCAAATGACATTCTTATACATAATAGCTCTTTGGATGATGTATTATGCTTGATTTATTTTTATACTACCTTTTTGTCTATGATCATGTCGATACTAGTCTTGGAATTGTCTTATTGGGTGGTATAAAACTAGTTGGTTGGTCCACTTGGTTGAATAAAAATGCTTTATGGGTCATTCACATCTTTGACCCCCGAAAACCTTGTGGATTGATGAACCATTGATGGTACCATTTTTCGATGTGCTCTCTTGAAGAGATAATGAGGAAATTGTGTCTTATGGCTCCTAAGATGAATGTAGTCATACCTTCTTGTTTTTTTTTATGACATTATGACCTTTGTGGTTTCCTTATCTCTTAATATTTGTCATATCCAAATCCTTTGTAACCTTTTCATGATTAAAACAAAGGATCCTTGGTTATATCTTAAGTGTGTGTGACCTTAGCATGATGCTATGATTATTTGTGCTAACCCTAATACTCATGTCATGAGGATGTTGTATTTGTTTGTCCTTCTTTTGTTTTTTTAATGTTTGGATTTGAGGTCGAATCTCTTTTAAGAATGGGAGGATGATACAAGCCAAATTTCCTTCAAACCTTTGGATGGGATACGTATGATGCTCGAGGTGCTTGATGACTCCTTATTGCTATTAAAAGATGTAACATGTATTAATATTACCATTAAGGAGGATAAAAGGACTTTGACGAGGTTGAAGGAGTGCAAAACAGAGCTCGAAAACCCCTTGGAAGGTAGATACACCCAAAGCGCTTTAGATCGGCCTTTGATCCACTCTAGCATTTCAAGAGCGGGTCAAAACAGCCCCTAGTGGTCCTTTTCTTGAATTTGGGTCACTTGTGGGCACTAATTATGTAATATTTAGTAAAACTATAAGTTCCTGGTAGCTAGGCTTATTTCCTTAGTTAGTTTTGTTTAATGATGATGATGTGTCCATGAAAACTCCATTGGGAGTGTTGAGTACTTGGAAAAGCCAATGTTGAACCATGTTTAGAAACGGTGGTTGTAAGGATGATCCAATCCCCCTTTCGGTCAACGTAAGAGCTAGGTACTCGTAGGTAATCAATAAGGGAGGTCTTTGGGTTTGATACACCCTTTGGTTTCCCTTTTAATTTGTTATCTTCTTGTGTCCATCTTTCTTTCATCTATCCTTTTAATCATTTTACTTTCTATTTGTTAATTTCGTTGTTTATTTAGTGTTTGTGTTTGTTCTCGTGACTCGTAGTTTGATCGTATCAACAAATTATGCCGGGTAACTTCATTTCTATATAACTTATGTCGAAATAGGCAAAAGATCTCTAGACTTATGATGGGAGAAGTTACGTCATAGATAAGAGTACTTTGGCCTAAAAATTTCTCTGAATGATAGGGGTTAAAAATTAAAGATAATCATATTTAAGGAAAAAAGTTGAACACCGCCCCAAAAGAGGGACAATCTGTAAAACTTATAGAATTCCACATATCACTTTTCGGTCATTTTTTTTTATAATAACCATATTTTCTCGTGGAATTCGAAACTCCATGACAACGTTATTTTTGGGTTATAGATTTACATCATACACGGGATAAAAAGGGACTATATTTGCAAATTTAAAAATCATGTTCATTGTCGATATGAAACTGTGATTTCTGCAGTAAATTCTAAGTAACAAAATTTTTCTGTTGAACTTTTGTAATGTTATATACGAATTAGTAACTTAACGTTTTTCGTTGATAAATTAGGAATAGTTAGTATTGAATTATTCGACTGTTTTTTCCTCTTCTAAGGAATTTATTCAGTAATGATTCTGATAAATAAATTTTAATACGTTTTCTCCATGTTCCAAAAATATTTTGACGAGAACAAAAAAGAATTGGCATGACATATTTTTAAAAAAAATTCATTTGTCCAAACCTTGATGGATAACCGTTGTATGCTATAAATATTTATGAGTAAGAAAATTGATAAAGGGAGCTTTTCTTGGATGTAGACTGTTTTAATGTTCAAAATAGTCAACCTCCTTGTCAAACGCTTTGTTAATTCTTTTCATTTTATATTGTATTTATAATTTTAAAAAATAGATTAGAATTTTGGGAATTCTATCTGGCAATGTATTTGATCAAGGTTTTACTGAAATATGTAGTTTGAAACAATTTTTGAAAACCATGTTATGAATCTATTCTGTTTATCATGTTTAGCCAATTAGATGTTTAAATTGTTTCCTGTCGATTTGGTATTCTTGTTCCTAATGATTCTTGATTTTGGCATGTATGTTTTAAGAGCATCCATTAGGAATTGCGCTAAATTTCCTACATCATTTGTTTATATTAGTTTTTCAATATATAGGTTTGGTACCAAATCATATCAAATATTATGTTTTCAGTATAGTTTTATTTTTTGGCATCTGATATATCACCAAAAAACTTTTAATTGTCGTTTGATGCTATGTTATTTTGATTCCAACAGAATCATCATAAGTAATATCAAAAATCAAAGTATAGTAGGAGGCTTGTCAAAGGACATGACAACATTTGTACACGCAGGCTTAACTTGCTTTGGAGAAGTCGTCCAATGATTAACTGGTACATCTGAATTTAGAGATGCAAATTCCAAAAGTGCAGAAACAACAAAGACTTCAAAAACACCAAAGCAGTTTATATCAAAACTCCAATGCTGCAGACAATGCCAAAGGCCAAACATAGAGATCACAAATTCCCAATTTCAGCCCATCATTATCCGTAGTCCCTATGAGTGGTGCATTCGTCGAAACCACTCCATCTTATCCCTTAGTCCTTCAATTCGTCCCAATAAACGTTTATATTATAGTCCTTCAATTCATTTATAATATAATAAAAGAATATTATATTTCTAGACGCGCAAAACATGTCTTTACTTGCAGTATCGAGAAAAATGAGACTGTTACTGCTCAGTTTATCATAATCATTCATACAAAGATACAAGATAAACACGAGCAAAATACAGGCTTGTCCTACCTTTAGGAAGCTTACATCCCAACAGAAAAGATTGTTTACTCCTAACCGAGCTGATTTAGTAATATATATTTACAAAAGGTTAATATCCAAACAAAAAGATTGCTTACTACCAACCAAGCCGGTTAGTGATATATGCTCATAGATCGTTAATATCCAAACAAAAAGATTGCATAATGCTAACCGAACTGATTTAGTAATATATACTTACGTATCGGGCTCTTTTCCACTTTTGTGCCTTTGTCCAGCATAAATCATTCTATTTTTATCATTTTTTTCACATTGACATCTTTTTTATCACCATATTCATCATCATGGTCAATGTGTGCACGTTCTCCCTCCTTCAAATTTTATTAGCATCAGCTTGTGAAGTTGAGAGAGTGTTAGTGAACTCTGTGAATGGCTCTACACTCTTTCCTGAAGGTGAATCTGCAGAACTTAGGTCTTCTTGGTCACTACTCATTCGAGTGTTGATAAGGTAATGTGCCACAGATTTGTAGCCAAGATGCTATACCTGGTAACATGTTAGCTTCCTTAGAACTAATCAATGCTGCAAACCCGAAAACCTCTATCACTCAACTCAAACTTGTATACGTACAAACGAAAATCCTTTTGTAATCAACAAGCAAAAGATCTAGCTTTTCTCTCATGGAAAATGAATCAAGAATGAAAGGGCCAATGAGGCTCACCTTTTTAAAATTTGCACCAGTTGGTGCATGCCCCTTCTCGTGCCTTCATCGAATGCTATTGCATATTCCTCGATAGACAGGGCAAATCCAGTTTGCATTTTCATTTGCTTCAATGACATTCTCTCCTTACCTATATAATGTGCAAGCTCAAATGATTAGATCCGCTGACATTTCAATAGCATTAGCAAGTTCATTTCTTAGCAAAGCAAAGTGTGTTCCCTTTTTTAACCCATAAGTTGCATAAAACATAGGAGAAATTATTCACTTTGCCAAATTTAGCTGAACTTTCTTGCTTTCTTATTTCCGGGCAGTGTATTTTCACCACCTGCAAAATTGTATTCTTCCAAAATGGAATTCCATTTTATTTCAACAGCGTCAGTACACAAGCTTAAGCTGAAAATTCTTAGGTGGATTAAAAATGTCTTATACTGTAGGCATTAAGATCATTGGAAGCTGTAGTTTTGAAGTAACCACTATTGTCACCTCATGTACAAACAATCTCCACAAAATTGTCCATGAACTAGCTTGCAGTTCTTGCACTCAGTGCGTTGACCAAGAGTTTTTTGCCTGCATCATAACATAAATTTTGAGGAATTCACAAATTATCATCAAGTAATTAATTAAAACAAGAGAAGCTAAGACAGAGAAGGATATTTTCATGAAGTTGGCACCAGAACTTATTGTTTACAAAATTCTAAGTACTAATAAGAAAATGTAATGTCAAATTAGTAACACTGCAAAAATGATTTAATGATGACCACCAATTTGAAACATCTTTAAGACAAATATAATGAACAAAGTGATCTAAACTCTATTCTAGATGAATACAGCACATTTGAATATTAAAAAAAATTCAAGTTGATATGCATGCTTGTGGACTTGAGATTTGCCAACTGTACAAATTTCTTCAACAATACTCAAGCTAGAAGTTCAAAAATGATATCATATTCAATCTTTACAAACCACATGCTTTAGGATAGCTTCCACAATGGAAAGAAAAGCTTCACTTAATTATACTAAATGCAGAAGAGATATTTTGATCAGACAACATAGGTTTGATCGTCTATTATCCCATGAATGGAGGCCCAGATTACCAATGTACATGATAACGCCCAAACTACAGCTCTCGTTAGAAAGTGTAAGCGGTCGCTGTCAAATATAGAACCCAACTGGGTTGGATGTCGAATCCCACAGGGAATACTTGGTCACTAAGTGATGCAATTGTTAGTAGACTGTTGGTCGAAAATTCCATGAAAAAAGGGGGGTTTTGATTTAAGAGTGAATTAATAATATCAAAGTAACGAATGAATGATTTGTTTAGTAAAGGTTAATCACAGAGAATAATAAGTTAGGGTTATGTCCACCTTGTAGTTTCTGCTTCTCTATTAACTATGAGTAACACGGAATTTAGACATGCATGCACTTATAGAGAATCGTATTCTAATTCTAAATCCAAGTGTTTCCCAACCATCAAGGATTTATTTCACTTTAGCTCTCCCGAGCCTAAAGTGTATAACGAATGGTACAAATTCTCCAAGAAGTCAATCCGGTTAAGGCATTAACGTGTAAATAGAGGTTAGAAGCCCTATTTCCTTGTCACACTCTCTTTTCCAAACATGTAACTTTTCTTCCGAACAAGCTAATGCTATAATGGCATGTTCTCTATGTTTGCAACCATGAGAATTTAATCAAAACGAAGAGAGTAATGATATAAGTAGCATACACATCAAGAATTCACAAACTCATAGCAATAGATAGTATCTTACAAGGTTTCCATAACCCTAACAAAGAAGTTTAGCTACTCATGAGTACAACGGAAATCAAAGAAGACATCATCATCATACCAAAGATAGAATAATCTCACGATGTGGATGAAGTTGGCGTCAAACAAGAGGTTGACGTTTTTCTTCCCTTTAGCCGTTCGTGTAGACCTAGCGTTTTTCTCTTTCTTAAACTTACAGAATCTGTAAACTGAATAATCAAAAGTGATCGAATGAATGAATCAATGAATGCTGAAAAATTCAGCAAATAGGGTTTTTATAACATCCTTGTCCTACTAAGTTACTGCTGCATCCTTAAGTATTTAGAAATACTGATTTTGCCCGGGACAAGTTCTCCATGCATCACATTCAGTCCACAAGCTTCCAAAAGTTGTCTTCCCTCTTATATTAAGTTTTCATTTGCTGCCCAAAGGTCCACAAAGTGCTGAAATCTTCATCATTAATACCTGAAAACATGCTAATCACGTAGGTTAGCTCACTTAAAGGAAAATGGACTAAAAGTCAGGAATTATATATTTTATCCTCAAAACTTAGCTAAAATATGGGTAAATTATGGTTCTTAGGGGTATAAATACGCCCAACATCACCACCCCATACTTAAATCTTTGTTCGTCCTCGAACAAAATATTACGTCCATGCAAACATCTAACTAGAATTTCACAGTAGCAACACAAAATGTTCAACAAGACATGCACGACAATCATTAACAAAGAGTAGGTTTCTTGATCACTCCTAGAAACAATTCAACCTCCAACATAGACTCGTGAGGATGGTTAATTCGTATCCACAAGTTAAGCCACAAAGAATCATATGACACTACCCAAAAATCATCAACCATATGTGTCTCACACAAGATATTACCCATGATCACTCACAGTTTTGTAATTTTTGAAACATGGGTATAAGACTCTCCTTGCTCTCACTTCTCACAAAGAATTCTTATGTTGCAACTGATGACCATAGGCTTGCCCTTAGTGTAATGCTCTACTAATATCAGGCTGCTAAGTTTAGGATCAAATAGGTCTTTACAGGTTGTAATGTAGGCTAAGGGACAGGTAAAACTATTTTGGCCAGAAATAGTGACTATGTTCCCTAAGCGCTTTAATACACTACAATATGCCATTTACACTATCTTTTAACAACCACTCTACCTCTCTTTCATCTACTAGCCCCTTTTCACCCATTTTGTAATTCAATCATAAACACAACTATCTTTTTGTTTTTCTAAATTTTTTATTTTATTTTATATTTTTTTTTCTTTTTTTTTTCTTTTTTTTCTTTTTTTTTATATTAAGCAAGCATCCCTATAATAGCCACTCTTTTTTCACAACAATTTCAAGTACCAATACACCCTGAGGCATCACTTTCACCATTCTCCTTTTATTTTTCCACATGATTCTACAATTTTAAAGCGCTTAGGAGTTTGGATGAAATTATGGTCTTGAAAAAATATGGATTAGGCTACATATGAGGCTGCCAAAGAAAATAGCTAAAGGCTCAAAGGGGGTTAACTAGGGTAATGTACAAAGGTAGGTGAAAAGAAGGTAAACAATTACAGGCTGCTAAAGAAATGCCTAAATCATCTCCTAAACTCACACTCTTTATTTCGCTTTACACACACACCAGGCAAGTTCTAGCATCAGTCACAACAGAGAATATACTATATCCTCACACACACAAGGCACATGGTCAACTTTATTGGGAGCAGTATAGACTCTTGACCCAACAGATGAATGAATTAAACCACACAATTATCACACAGTGAGTCACACTTAGAGCCTAAATGTCTCAATAGTAATGAATTAGCACAAACTCTTGTTATAATACCAAGCCGTCTATCAGAACAATTTCATGCAAAATAAAAAAATTCAAAAATTTAACTAACTAATTACGACTAATTAGCAAAAACAAGAATAAATGTAGGCAAAGAAGTACCATACAACATACAAATACCAGCACCCCACACTTAGACTGGACACACTGCCCTCAGTGAAAAATAAATAAGGAGAACCTGATTAGTCGGAATCTTCCTCTATGTCTGGGTTCATACCCCCTGCGTCGTAATCATCATCAGAGTCATCGTCATCAGAGTTGTCCTCCACGTCTGAGTCTGGCAGTCGACGATTATCGTCAGTCGGCACGTCATCATCGAGAGGTTCCTCAAAATGTACCCTTACTCCACACATAGCCAGTGCATGCTCATTCATCGGGTAGTCATAATCCAACTGCTAAAGCTCTGCATCAGTCAGAACCCGACCCCCACTCATCATGGTAAACCGAGTCATGCCATATAGATGGAGAAAGAAACTTTCATCCCGAGCATGTCTTTCTGCAGTGGTAAGGTTGATGCCATGACCAGTTTCAGGTTCTTTAACTTTCGTAAGATCAACCTTCTTCGGGTTATGTGGAAGCTTATGATCTGCAGGTTCCTCTTCAATGTGCTCCTTCCTTAATATCGCAGTCAACAAATTGCCAAAGCTGAAATGGGACCTTTTGTGCAGCCTAGCCTTACGCATTGACGATCGTATAACCGCACCAATGTTGATGGGAATATTAGTCATCAGAGCGTACACCAAACATACTCTATCACGTGTGATCTTTGTGTACTGTGTCCCAGGAATCAGGCAAGAGTTGACTATCCTCAACCATATACGAGCTTCTCTGTTCAAGAGTTGAAAAAGCTCTGTGATAAAGATCCTTTAGCGGTGATGGATCCACAGATGGAAGACCCAGAAAAGAGTTGAAAAACTCCGCATTCAGTTGCAAGACTTGGCCCCGAATCTTCACTTCACTTCCGGTAGTCTTTGGGGACCAATTGGCATAGAACTCTCGCGTTAGATCAAGATTGCATTCCCCCATATCTCGAAAAATGAAATCAAGATTTAGTGCCATGATTTTCGCCAAAATGCGGGGCTCTCTCTTTGCTAGATTCTCCTTGTGCATCAAATCCACGTGTGTCGAGGTATTTGTAGAGAGGAGGACTCAGCTTGATCTTTTCTTCCCCTTTTCTGACCTTTCTGCGAGGTGGTTACTTTTTCTTTTCCTTGTCGTCCTTTTGGGGCCATTCTACCTGAGATTAAAATAAAGTCATGTTAGCTTCATCTCAGAAGATTCAATCGATAAAAAATAGTAATGGAACCACCCCACACTTAATTTTTTAGCACAGACTAATTAAGTGAGTGATGTCGATTACTCAGACTTCATCGACATACATTTAGGCGATATGTTCCAACAACATGTTTAGCACAGTCATACTTTCATGTAATCTTTGAATATCCTTTCCAACTTTGTTTCATGTAATCTTAACTATACTTTCATGTTTGGATTAATGCACTTATTGAATAAGACTACCACATAGAGATCGTATCAAGTTATTGCAGAGAAATAATCACAACATCATATGCTCGTGGTCAATCGTGATCGTTATCTCGATGAACGAGTCATTCAAACATTCAAGCTTTCAACTTTCACGATTACGCATTAACTTCACAATTTCGACTCCATAAAAATATGATAGTGTATAACAATCAAGTACAAGTCGGAACAAAGTCAAGAACACCCACACTTATTCTTTTCCTCAATCTAGATGTATCATAACAAACCAATCATGTTCTTATCACCAAACACCACTTCAAAATCTAAAATACCATTATAAATGTAGTATTGCAACAACTACGGAATATAAAAGAATAACTTACTTGGTGATGGTTCGGGAAGATGATCTTGCAAGATTAGATGAGCAAAAAGAAAAATTTTGAGAGATTTGGGAAGCTTAGGCGGCGCCTAGGTTGAGAAAATAAGTGCATTTTGTTCTAAGGTTGAAGATCTATTTATAGACTAAGCCATGGGTCGGGTTTGGTCCATGTAAAATCGGGTTAGGAGACAAAAATGCATAAGTAGGCGGCGCCTAATGCTTTTCCTATGCTTAGCATAGGCGGCGCCTTTGTCAATGCCTAGTTGGGCATAGGCGGCGCCTTTGCCAATGCCTTGTTGAAACAGTGAGCATAGGCAATGGCATAGGCGGCGCCTATGGTATTGCCTAGATTTACATAGGCGGCGCCTATGGTATTGCCTAGATTTGCATAGGCAATGCCTTGTCCGTTGCCTATGTGAGGCAGTGAGCATAGGCAATGGTATAGGCCTTGCCTTGTCCATTGCCTAGATTAGCATAGGCCTTGCCTTGTCCATTGCCTAGATTAGCATAAGCAATGCCTAACCAATAGAATTTGCTCCATCATTCCTAGCTTACCACCCTTAGCATGGCTCACTTTCAAATCAAAATTTTAGGACCAATCTCCTACTTTATACATCTTTCACCTACACTTAATCAAAAACAACAAGAAAATGATTAGACGGATGGGTTGCCTCCCACCAAGCGCCTTAGTTTTGGTCGTGGCTCGACTCTTCTTTTTGGATTTTTATTTTACAAAAACAAACTCCTAGTAAAACAAAACTATTAAAAACGATGGGTTGCCTCCCATGTAGCGCTTGATTTATTGTCGCGGCACGACATAGTTATCTCGATTACTTTAGACTTCATCGAGATAGATGGTGGCTATACATTTTATCGAGTCAAGTGGACCGATATATGGCTTCACTCGTTGGCCATTCACCTTAAAGACACCACCATCATTGTTTTCTAACTCTACTACTCCAGACGAGTAGACTTGGCTAATTTTAAATGGACCAGACCATCTAGACTTCAACTTACCTAGAAATAGCTTCAGTCTGGAGTTGAAAAGAAGTACCAAATCACCCTTCTGTAAGTTTCGTTGGATAATCCTCCGTTCATGGTAATTTTTCATCCGTTCCTTGTAGAGGTCTGATCTTTCATACGCGTGTTGACGGAATTCATCCATCTCATTCAGCTGTTCCAATCTCAGATTAATAGCATCATCCCAATTCAGGTTAAGCCGCTTCAACGCCCACAACGCTTTATGTTCGAGCTCGATTGGCAAGTGAAAAGCCTTCCCATAAACTAGTTGTAAGGTGACATACCAATTGGTGTCTTGAGCGCAGTCCTATAAGCCCATAAGGCATCATCCATCTTTCGGGACCAATCCTTCCTACTAGCATTTACAGTCTTAGCAAGGATCAGCTTGATCTCCCGATTAGAAACCTCTACCTGCCCACTAGTTTGCAGGTGGTAAGGTGTAGCTACCTTATGTTACTTGACCCCATATTTCACCAACACGGATCTGAACAGCTTTTTGCAAAAGTGTGATCCTCCATCGCTTATAATGGTACGTGGTACCCTAAAACGAGAGAAGATATTTCTCTTTAAGAATGCTACCACACGCTTACCTTCATTATTAGCCAGCGCTACCGCTTCGACCCATTTGGATACGTAATCCACAACAACTAGGATATATTTCATCCCAAACAAATTCACAAATGGGCCCATGAAATCAATACACCATACATCAAATAGCTCCACTTCAAGAATTTTAGACATGGGCATCTCATGGTGCTTTGAAATCGCGCCTTGCCTCTGACACTGATCACATCTTCTCACAAAATCATATGCATCCTTGAATAATAAAGGCCAGTAATAGTTGTTTTGCAATACCTTCCTGGCTGTCCGATCACCTGCATGGTGACCCCCAACTTGGGAAGCATGACTTGCTTCCAAGATGCTAGGCACCTCCACATCAGAGATGCATCCCCTAATAACACCATCAGCACATCGTCGAAAAAGATACGGTTCATCCCAGAAGTAGTGTTTCACATCATGCATGAACTTTCTCTTTTGATGAAAGGAGAGATTCTCAGGAATCACTTTACTTATCACGTAGTTCGCAAAGTCTGCATACCACGGTAAATCTTCCACCATAGTGGCTAGGATCTCTTCGTCGGGAAATGTATCATCAATCTCAAGGTTGGGTTGCGCTATGTGCTCACTCTCAAGCCTAGATAGATGATCAGCTACTTGGTTTTCGCAACCTTTTCTATCCTTTACCTCGAAATCAAATTCTTGAAGCAATAACACCCACTGAATTAGCCTTGGCTTAGCATCCTTCTTTGGCATTAAATATCTCAGAGCCGCATGATCTGTATGAACCACCACTTTGGTTCCCAACAAGTAAGCACAAAACTTTTTAAAAGCATAAACAACTGCTAGGAGCTATTGTTCTGTGATGGTATAGTTCTTTTGGGCTCCATTCAAGGCCTTGCTCGCATAGTATATTGGATGAAATAACCTTTCTCTTTTCTGACCAAGTACAGCACCCAAAGCTACCCCACATGCATCACACATCACTTCAAACGGTAGAGACCAATCGGGTGCTACAATAATAGGAGCTTCAACTAGCTTCCCTTTGAGGCATTCAAATGCCTTCAAGAAATCTTCACCGAAGTCGAACTTTGCATCCTTCTCCAAAAGTTTGCATAATGGACTAGCAATCTTGGAGAAGTCTTTAATAAACCTCCGATAAAAACCTACATGACCGAGGAAACTACGAACTCCCTTTACAGAAATTGGAGGTGGTAGTTTCTTGATAACTTCAATCTTGGCTCGATCCACCTCAATTCCTCTTTCAGAGACTTTATGCCCAAGAACAATGACTTTCTTCACCATAAAATAACACTTCTCCCAGTTTAGCACCAAGTTAAATTCAACACATCTCCGCAACGCCATACTCAGATTTGCCAAGCATGATTCAAACGACTCACCTACTACTGAAAAATCATCCATGAACACCTCCAAGGTGTCTTCAACCATATCAGAAAAAATGGACATCATACAACACTGAAAAGTGGCAGGTGCGTTACATAACCCAAATGGCATACGTTTGAAAGCAAAGTACCATACGGGCATGTAAAAGTTGTCTTCTCTTGATCTTCAGGAGCAATGCAGATCTGATTATAGCCGGAATAACCATCTAAGAAACAAAACCATCCCTTCCCTGCCAATCGATCAAGCATTTGGTCTATGAATGGCATTGGGAAGAGATCCTTTAGCGTCCACGAATTCAGCTTCCAGTAGTCCATGCACACTCTCCACCCTATGACAGGTCTGAGTGGAATTAGCTCATTCTTTTCGTTTGTGACTACCGTCATGCCCCCTTTCTTGGGCACACATTGTACCGGACTCACCCATTTACTGTCGGAGATTGGATACACTACCCCAGCATCTAACCACTTAATAATTTCTTTCTTCACCACCTCTTGCATAGGTGGATTCAAACGACGTTGATGCTTAATTGTGGGCACGCAATCTTCTTCGAGCTGAATCTTGTGCATACATATCCCAGGAGGGATACCAATAATATCAGCAATAGTCCAACCAATGGATCTCTTGTATTTTTTTAGAACAGAGATGAGAGCTTCTACTTGTTGTTCACCTAAATCAGCCGCAACAATAACCGGAAGTGTATCACCATTTCCCAAAAACGCATACTTCAGGTGGCTGGGCAGCTCTTTCAATTCTAGCACTGGTGGTTCTTCAATGGATGGCTTTGCTAGTGGTGAAGGTCGATTCTTAAGATCAAGGTCCAGCTTCTTAGGAGCATGAGAATATGACCCTATTCCTGTTAAATCACAAATAGTTTCTTCATATTCTTCAACATCCTCACGCTCAAAATTTATAAGCACAGCAGCCAATGGATCAACAATAAGCTGCTTCTCTACAGATAATTCTTTCTCATCTTCATAATAAACATCAACTACAGAGAACATATTCATATCTTTTGGCTGCTTCATTGATTTGCATACATCAAAACGGACCACTTCGTCATTCATCCGAAATAAAAGCTCATTAGCTCTTAAATCAATAAGCACACTTCCTATTGCAAGGAAAGGACGCCCCAAGATTATGGGAACTTCAGAATCCACCTCACAATCCAAAATAACAAAGTCTGCAGGAAATATGAAGGTGGAAACCTTTACCAATACATCATATAAGATATCAACAGGTCATTTTACCGACCTATCTGCCATCACGAGCCGCATATTGGTTGGTGTAGGATCACCCAACCCCAACTTTCTGTAAATCGATAGCGGCATCAAATTGATGCTAGCTCCCAAATCGCACAATGCCTTAGCAAAATCCAAAGATCCAACCGTGCAAGGAATAGTGAAAGCACCAGGATCTGCCTTCTTCTGAACTAACAATCTTGTAGCGATTGCATTGCAATAATGAACATTATCTGCCAGCTCATAGCTTTCTGCCCACTTCTTTGTCAAAAGTTCCTTCATGAATTTAGCGTACCCAGGCAGCTGTTCCAGCGCCTCCACCAAAGGAACATTAATAGTCAGCTGCTTCAACATAGTCATGAATTTACTGAACCTGGTGTCATTAGCTTTCTTCTTCAGTCTCTAAGGAAAAGGTGGTGGTGGAAGGGGAATAGTTTTCTCGACCACTTCCTTTTTATCTTGCTTCAGATTATCAATCTTTTCAGGCTGGTGACGTCTAAGTGTAGTGTCATGAACGTTCTGATTTGCAGCTTCTACAGAATTATCACAATCTGCTTCAATCATATTCTTTTCTGTATTATCAACCACCTGCTTGCCTTTGGATGGATTTTCCAACACCTTACCACTCCTGGTAGTAATAGCCATACATGATCCATCATTCCTTGGATTTTGCACGGTGTCGCTAGGTAGGGTGCCAACTTTTCTTTGATTGAGTGCCGCTGATAGTTGACTCAATTGTTGTTCCAACTATTTTATTGAAGTGGAATGCGAATCAACCAATTGATTTATTGAGGACAAATCATTTTTTACCTCCGTTACTCCCGTGTTAGTTGCCTCCACTCCTTTCAACAGCTTAGCCATCATATCTTCCATGGACATCTTCCCAGATCCAGATACCGCGGCCTCACGATTTCCAGGAGGAACATACAAACCACTCCTGTCAGTCTTATTCTTGTATCCGTATTTATCATAATATTTCCGACCTTGGTTTCCTTGGGCATTGCCTCGGAAACCCCCCTGATTATTCAAATAATTTGCTTCCTCCTCAGAATCGGATTCATCTCTTGCCTGTGATACAACGACCTTAACCTTTTCGGTCTTCCCTGATAATAAATGCTTGGTAAGAAGATCCATCTGCGTTTTCATGTGAGCCATATCCTGGTCACGTTCCTCTTCTCTTCGCCTTTGTTATGCCGTTAAGCCAATAGATACAGTAGAGCTTGCTACCTCAGAATCCCTGGTATGCCAAGCTCTACTTTGATTTGTCATACGATCTAGCATATCACTTACCTCAAGAAAAGTAAGGTCCATGAATGACCCACTTGCAGCATTATCAACTACTGGCTTAGTCACCGAATTCAAAGACCTGTATAATATCTCCATCAAGTAGATATTGGTCATCTGATGGTTTGGACACCGCATAAGCTTCTTCTTGAACCTCTCCCATGTTTCGTGGAGAGCTTCAGTTGGAAGCTGTCGAAAATTGCTGACCTCATCTCTTAATTGCGCTCTATTGGATGGCAGAAAGAATCTTTCTAGGAAAGCGTCTTTCTGTTGCCTCTAATTAGTAATAGAATCAGGAGTTATCCCATTCAACCATAGAGTTGACTCACCAGATAGAGACAATAGAAATAAGTGCAGTCGAATTGCATTTTGTCCAACTCCTGGATTGTCAAATGACTTGCATGTGGAGATAAAGTTGATCAGATGCATATTCGGATCATCACCTGCAAGTCCACCAAATAACCTTTTGAGTTGTAATAGATGGATCATGGTGCTAGTTATATTGAACTTGGCTCCGGGTGCCAAGGGCGGAGGAATAATAGCCCTTGTGGCACCAGCCCCATCCAGATCGTCATCATCATCATCAAAAAGAGCCTGCACAAATCGACGTTCAGGTCTCATTCTAGCTTGATGATCTCTCCTGTTCACAGGTGCTGCCACCTCATCTGTACGCCATGGATTAAGTAACTCATCATCACCTAGGTCCTCATCATCAGGATTTGTTTCCCGACCTGGGTTATCAATATTCTGTTGATGCACTTGAGCAGCTGCCAACGCAGCTAACCTAGCCTACTCCTGTTGAACAGCCCTTCTTTCAAATTCACGTTGTGCATCCATTCTACCAATAAGTTGCGGTTCAGGATTTATGGGTAATAATGGCTGACCAGATCTTCGTTTATTTGGCATGCACTCTACCAAACCTGAACAAAACAAAAACAACAAACAAAAAGTAAAATTCGAGAATCTTTGACCAAAGGGTCTAGTAACTATCACAAACTTAGTTGACAACCGTATTCCCCGGAAACGGCGCCAAAATTTGATAACGCCAAAACTACAGCTCTCGTTAGAAAGTGTAAGCGGTCGCTGTCAAATATAGAACCCAACTGGGTTGGGTGTCGAATCCCACAGGGAATACTTGGTCACTAAGTGATGCAATTGTTAGTAGACTGTTGGTCGAAAATTCCATGGAAAAAGGGGGGTTTTGATTTAAGCATGAATTAATAATATCAAAGAAACGAATGAATGATTTGTTTAGTAAAGGTTAATCACAGAGAAAAATAAGTTAGGGTTATGTCCACCTTGTAGTTTCTACTTCTCTATTAACTATGAGTAACGCGGAATTTAGACATGCATGCACTTATAGAGAATCGTATTCTAATTCTAAATCCAAGTGTTTCCCAACCATCAAGGATTTATTTCACTTTAGCTCTCCCGAGCCTAAAGTGTATAACGAATGGTACAAATTCTCCAAGAAGTCAATCCGGTTAAGGCATTAACGTGTAAATAGAGGTTAGAAGCCCTATTTCCTTGTCACACTCTCTTTTCCAAACATGTAACTTTTCTTCCGAACAAGCTAATGCTATAATGGCATGTTCTCTATGTTTGCAACCATGAGAATTTAATCAAAACGAAGAGAGTAATGATATAAGTAGCATACACATCAAGAATTCACAAACTCATAGCAATAGATAGTATCTTACAAGGTTTCCATAACCCTAACAGAGAAGTTTAGCTACTCATGAGTACAACGGAAATCAAAGAAGACATCATCATCATACCAAAGTTAGAATAATCTCACGATGGGGATGAAGTTGGCGTCAAACAAGAGGTTGACGTTTTTCTTCCCTTTAGTCGTTCGTGTAGCCTTAGCGTTTTTCTTTGTCTTAAACTTACAGAATCTGTAAACTGAATAATCAAAAGTGATCGAATGAATGAATCAATGAATGCTGAAAAATTCAGCAAATAGGGTTTTTATAACATCCTTGTCCTACTAAGTTACTGCTGCATCCCTAAGTATTTAGAAATACTGATTTTGCCCGGGACAAGTTCTCCATGCATCACATTCAGTCCACAAGCTTCCAAAAGCTTCCTTCCCTCTTATATGAAGTTTTCCTTTGCTGCCCAAAGGTCCACAAAGTGCTGAAATCTTCATCATTAATACCTGAAAACATGCTAATCACATAGGTTAGCTCACTTAAAGGAAAATGGACTAAAAGTGCAGGAATTATATATTTTATCCTCAAAACTTAGCTAAAATATGGGTAAATTATGGTTCTTAGGGGTATAAATACGCCCAACATCAGTACATTCTAAGGAACTCTGCTGAGGGAACATATATGACTGAATGCTAATTGACCTTGGTTATCTTAAGTAGTAGAATCTGTATAGATACTGTGTACATCCTGAGAATCCTGTACTGTGAAATTGGAGAATTACAGCTTGAAAGCTCACAATCATGGAGAAGAAGAAGACAGTAAGAAACCAATTTTTCATTATTCTCAATTAAGATTACAGTTATGAGTCTATTTATAGACTTGAGTTAAGATGAGCTAAGAATGATCTAAGAAGTGAATCATGTATCCAGCTCATTGACAGCTCATAACTAACTAATCATTATCTAACAACCTCTAACAACCTTCAGCCACCTATACAGCTGACTCATCAATCGGCTAACTAACTAACTGAATAACTACTCCTATTAGTATTACACATCAATGGACAGGTAGTCGTGTATGTTCTAGTGTGTGTAGTAGTCAAAACACTCCCCCTGAAGCTGCAGGGTGCAGAATGTTCAGCACACCAAGATTTCTAAGTAAATGACTATGTTGATCAAGTCTCAGACCCTTGGTAAGGCTGATCACTAGACTGAACATAGAGAGCCTCAATAAAGCCATTTTTTATCTTATCCCTGATGAAATGACAATCAATCTCAATATGTTTGGTTCTCTCATGATACATGGGGTTGTTTTCCAATTGAATGGCTAAATTGTTTTCACTATAAACTGAAATAGGAAGGGTGACAGGAATCTTGAGTTCCTGAAATAATCTAACTAGCCAAGTGAGTTCTGCAACTACTGAAGCTATTCTTCTGTACTTAGCTTCAGCAGAACTCCTAGAAATAGTGTGTTTCTTCTTGGACTTCCATGGTATAAGTAAATCACCAAAGTGAATGGCATAACTAGTAACTAATCTTCTGGTGTTTGGGTAAGCAGCCCAATCTGAGTCACACCAGCAAGTCAGAGTAGTAGCAGGCTCAGCCTTTAACTAGATCCCTTGACCAACAGAACCTTTAAGGTATCTGACCACCCTAGTGGCTGCTTCCCATTGAGACTTCTTGGGAAGTTGCATGAATTGGCTAAGAGTCTGGACAACAAAGTTAATGTCTGGACTTGTAATAGTGGAATACATAAGCATTCCAACAAGTATTTAATAAGAGGAAATGTCTGACAACAATTCATCACCTTGTGCACCTGTGGCTTGATCATACTTAATGGAGGTGAGCTTGGCATTAAATTTTATAGGAGTAATATCATGTTAAGAACCACTAAGACCTGTGTCAACAATCAACTCAAGAATGTACTTCCTTTGGTTCAATATGATCCCTGATATTGATCTTAAAACATCAATCCCCAAAAAATACTTGAGATCCCCCAAGTCTTTCATCTTGAACTTCTGATGCAACTTAATTTTGGTGGCATTGATGAATGATGCACTGCTCCAAGTGATTAGCAAATCATCAACATAAACAAGCACTATACCAGTATCATTACCTTGATGCATAGTGAATAGTGAATAATCATGTGCACTCTGGGTAAAACCAACATCAAGTAAGGCATGAGTGAGCATAAGATTCCACTGCCTGGAGGCCTGCTTTAGACCATACAAATATTTGATCAACTTACACACCTTGTGCTCCCCCTATCTTCTAAATCTCTCTAGCATTTCCATGTACACTTCCTCCTCAAGATCCCCTTAGAGGAATGCATTATGCACATCTATTTCATATAGATAACCTCTAGATGTAGATACTGTAATCATACATTTAACTGTAATCATCTTAGCCATTGGTGAAAATGTTTCATGATAATCTATCCCCTCCTGTTGGCTATATCATTTGGCCAATAACCTTGCTTTGAACCTCTCCACTTAATCATTTGCAAGGTATTTGATTTTGTATATCCACTTGGAGCCAACAATATTCTTTCCTTTAGGTAGATCAACAATGATCTGTGTGTTATTAGCTTTCAAGGCCTGAATCTCTGACTTCATAGCTTTCACCCACCTTTTATTTTTTATAGCTTGTTTATAGTGCTGAGGCTAGGTCAAAGTGAAGAATTTGGTTAGATAGCATTGATAAGTAGGACTCAGATTTTTGTAAGACAAGTTGTTGGCTAATAGATGTTTGCATCTTTAGTTTCTGGAAGTATCAACATAATCATTCATCCAAACTGGTGGTCTTCTTGTTCTTGTTGGTCTACTGGAAGAGGGTTGATGCAGGGAACGTTCATCTTGACATGTTTATTTATGGTTGGTTCCAGGGGAAGCTGCATCAGGTACTACAGCATTAGAAATTCCATCCTCTTCAATTGGAGCTTCTTCAGTAACACTCTCATTAGTTATTTCATAATATATTTCTTCATCTGTGGGGATTAAGAATTCAGTGATATCTTCTTCAGATGAGGAAGCTTGTGTATTTTGTGCTCGTGAGGAATCAAAAGGAAATGTATCTTCATGAAACACAACATCTCTACTGACTAATAGTTTCTTTAAAGTGATATCCAATAGCAAATATCCCTTCTGAGACTCTGAATATCCCACCAAGACTGTAGGTTTGGCCTTTTTTGTAAACTTATCATCTCTTGGGAGTATAGTTACATAGCATAAGCATCGAAATACCCTAATATGTGATAGCTTGGGATCCTTGGAAAACATCGACTGAAATGGGCTCTTACCACTTAGAATAGAAGATGGTAACCTGTTCATTAGATATACTAAAGCCTTTACACATAGTCCCCAATACTTAATGGGCAAGTGAGACTAAAACTTGATTACTTTAGCTATGTTTAATATGTGTCTATGTTTTCTCTCCACAACTCTATTCTGTTGCAGAGTGTGAGGACAACTGTTCTAATATAGTATGCCCAGGGACTGAAATAATGTCTTACACTGAGAGTTTATAAATTCAGTGACATTATCAGATCTAATGGTTTTCACTATTATACCAAACTGAGTTCTGATCATGGAAATGAATGTCTTAATAGCCACTATGGCCTCAAACTTTTACTGCAACACGTGCACCCAAGTGTATCTACTATGGTCATCTACCATAGTCAAGAAATAGTATTTGTTGTCAAAAGTAGAAGTTTTATATGAACCCCATAAATCCATATATACAGGTTCAAAACAAGTGGAACATCTAGTAGTACTTGTAGCAAATGAAAATCTTGTCTTTTTAGCTAGTGGACATACAGTACATTTATTCAACATATTTACATCATTAGGATTCTTCAGAATGTCTAAGCATTTGAGAACCTGAGAAGTAGGGCATCCAAGTCTCTGGTGCCATAAACTGCAACTGAAAGTTGAGACTTCTACAATGAATTTATAGGTGTTTGATCTTGAATAATAAGTATTTTGTGTCCAACCACCTTTAAGACCATACAGTCCACCCTATTGTCTACCAATTCTCTTCACCTCGCCACTGAAGAGGTCCTGAAAGATACAAAAATTAGGAAAAAAGGATACAAACGATGAAATTTCCTTGAATATCTTAGCAACAGATAACAAATTGAGTTTGAAGTCTGGAACAAATAGGACATCTTTGATCACATCATCTTAAAAAATGTAGGCTTCTCCAGTGTGTGAGATTTTCACTTCATCACCTATTAGGAGGTGCAACTTGTCCAAATGTTTAGTGTCTAATCTAGTACTACCTTTGAATAAGTGTCTATGTGCAGACACATGATGTATAGCACCTGAGTCTACAATCCAGCTGCCAGGACAGGATTTGGACAAGAAATAAGTAGTAATACCTGTCATATTTACTTGTTTCATATCTTTGATATCTTTGCTCAACATGGACATAATCTGAGTGTAGTCCTCGTCAGTGAATGTGTGAGGCTTGGCCAGTGGTTCATGAGTCCCTTCATGACTAGAACTAGCAGTATCAACATGACCATCTACCATAGTTGGAGCCTGAGAAAATTTGTTACCAGTGTTGACAAAATTGTTACCACCATTGTTGTTGCCAGTGTTCTGTGACCTAAAATTAGAGTTGTATCCTTGTTTCTTCCTGTTCTTCCAATCATTTTGATACCCTACCAACTTGTAACAAGTTTCCTTGGTATGACCTAACAGATCATTTTTTGCCTTTATAGTTGGTGTTGTTTTGGCCAAAACCATAATTTCAATTCACTTCAATAGAAAGTGGTTCTGATCTATCATTTACAGTCATCATACAAGCTGAATGTTGGATTTCATCCTCTATAAGCATGGAATAATCTTGATTAAAAGCTGGAGTCACTCATTTGAGTAGTATCTATCTTCTAGATTGATCATAGGACTTATTTAGGCCACTTAAAAACTGTAAGAGTCTAAGTTGACACATATGATCTGAGTACTCTCTAGACTTATGGTAATCATAACTAGGATTTGTCACTAGTACATCATACTCACTCCATAAACTATTTAATTTGCTGAAGTAACCTGAGATTGAATCTTCACCTTGAGAGCGCATATTAATTTCATAATGCAATAGGTATATACACATACGATTCACCTTGTCATATCTTCCCTTCAAATCTTCCCAAACTACACAAGCATTTATGGCATAAACAATTCCTGATAACAGATTTTCACTCACATTGTTCATCATCCAGGAAAGCACAATTGCATTACATGTTAACCACTGTTCATGTAGATCCTATCTATACGAATCCTTGTTGCAGTTTACAGTGACAAATCCAAACTTTCTCTTCCCTAAGAGAGCAATACGCATCGATCGACTCCATAAACTATAATTTTCTGAACCAGTTAACTTGATTGGAACAAGTAATGCACTTGAGCTATCTGAAGCACCAATGAAAAGTGGATCACTTTGATCTATTTTAGGTGCCATAATTGATAGGATGTGATTGCAAAGTAGATATAAATCACGCAGAAGAAGAATAAAAAAATTAGAGATTGAAAAATAAACTCAGACAGAGATCTCAAGTTGCACAAAGAACTTAGTGAAATGTGATAAAAAAAACACACTTAGTGTTGATCTCGTGGATCTGGTACCATGTGAAATTGGAGAATTATAGCTTGAAAGCTCACAATCATGGAGAAAATGAAGATAGTTAGAAACTATATTTTCATTATTCTCAATTGAAGATTACAGTTATGAGTCTATTTATAGACTTGAGTTATGATTAGATAAGAATGAGATAAGAAGTGAATCATATATCTAGCTCATTGACAACTCATTGTAACTAACCAATCATTTTGTAACAACCTCTAACAACCTTCCACCACCTATACAACTGACTCATCAATCGGCTAACTAACTAACTGAATAACTACTCCTATCAGTAGTACACATCAAGGGAACATGTAGTCGTGTATGTGCCAGTGTATGTAGTAGTCAAAAAATGTACTTTGAGAGATTTTTCATTTGTAAAGGAATCAAATAAATCACAAAATAGTCAATGAATATGAATTTAGATTCATATCCAAAAGTACTTTGTGATTCAACATTTACCTGAAAGTTTTCATGAACTTACTGTTTATTAAATAACTTATCCACTCTAAGTGTTTTCAGCATCTCATATAGTGTTAATTGTATGAGTGTCCACATATAATAATTTATTTTGGAAAAAATGAGAACAACTTATAAAAAAGACGACCATGAATTGTCAATTATTTGTTGAAATGTTAATATGTGTAACTTCTTATTGTTGAGCTAGAAATTACATGCTACAAAATTCTCTTAAACTAGAATATCACTGAAGTGTGAACATTGACGACTTAGGTTATTGTCCCGGGTGAATACATAGACCTTATCCTTGTTCTTAATTATTTTGAGGCTTCTAAAATGATTTATCATCCTTCCATAAGAATCATGATTCTTCATACCAAGACTTTAAGTTCATTTTTCAAATTTATCATACTACAAAGTTTCAACTTAGGGAGTGAAAGTCATTTAAATATCCGTAGTTTTCTCTTCAGATTCTTCTGCAAGAACAAAGGGAAAAAATGCTAAATAACCCGCACATAAGCACTATGATACTAGAGAAATTGAAGGAAAGGTGTCTTTTAAGTCTGGAATAAATTATTGGTGACATTGACCAACTTAAAGGGTCAAACATCATTAGAAAACTTTATTAAGTTAATTATGGACTTGATTAATATTTTAAAAACTTTTTAATCTTTTCAAAAATACAAATCAACCTACACCCCTCTTCAATGTAAATCAACCAGTCTCTCTCCTCTCTCTCTCGACAGCTTCTCTCAACTCTCTCCCAACCAATAGTTCTGCAACATTCTCCCTTCAATCCTCGGTGACGTCAATCTCTGGAAAAAAATAGTCGGGTGAGTTCTCTTTTAACTTTCAACCATTAATAGACGTGAAGACATCTCCAAAAACAACAACTTTGAGTTCTAAGTCGTCCCATTTCCTTTTTTACAGGTAAAAAATTATAAAGAAATAGAGGAACTTGAGCCAACTACTCTTCTGGTATTGAAATGTGTACTGAATAAAACCCTAATTTATGGAATTTCTTCTTCATGTTGTCGTACTGTTGATTCAGATTTGTTGGTGTTTTTTGTTCATAGTTGATGTTTTTAGTGTGTGTGTATATGTGATGTGTTGGTGTTGCTGGGTTGATTTGTTGTTTGTCTTGGTAAAAATGGTGTTGCAACATATGAAACATCTGATGCAACAGATGAAAACATATGATGCAATAGATGAAAACATTTGCTGCAACATATTAAAATTTGATGCAACTATGAAAATCTAATGCAAGAGATGAACAATCTAACAGATCATTTATCTGTTGCGATAGAAGACACTTCTATTTAGAAGAAATGTAAACAATATTGATCTAAGAGATAACTCATTTTGCAACAGATGAGTGATATGTTTCAATAGTTCAGTGATCTATTATTATTGTCTCCAACGGTTTACTCATACATTGCAATAGGTCAATTATATGTTGCAATAGATAACATACCTGGTGCAACAGATCAGTGATCTATTTTTATTGTTTCCAATGAATTACTCATCTATTGTAACTAGTCAATTATATATTGCAAAATATAACATACCTGGTGCAATAGATTAGTGATCTGTTTTTATAGTTTCCAATGAATTATTCATCCGTTGCAACAGGTTAGTTATATGTTGTAACAGATGACATACCTAGTGCAATAGATAGTGATCTGTTTTTATGGTTTCCAACAAATTAATCATCCGTTGCAACTGGTTGGTTATATGTTTCAACAGATAAACTACATGATGCAATAGACTACTGATCTATTTTTATGGTTTCCAACGGATTACTCATCCATTGCAATAACTTAGTTATATGTTGCAACAGATAAACTACTTGGTGCAACAAATTAGTAATTTATTTTTATGGTTTCTAATGGTTTACTCATTCGTTAAAATGTTTGATTATGTGTTGCATCAGATAAAATACCTGGTGCAACAGATTAGTGATCTATTTTTTTATTATTTTCAATGGTTTACTCATCCGTTGAAATAGTTCTGTTATATGTTGCAACATATAAACTACCTGGTGCAACATATTAGTGATCTGTTAATATGGTTTCCAATGGTTTACTCATCCTTGCAACAGGTTGGTTATATGTTGCAATAGATAAACTACCTGGTACAACAGATTAGTGATCTATTTTTACTATTTCGAACGGATTACTCATCCTTGCAAAAGGTTGGTTATTTATTGCAATCGATAAACTACCTGGTGCAATAAATTAGTGATCTATTTTTATGGTTTTCAATGGTTTACTCATCCGTTGCAACTAGTCGGTTATATATTGCATAAGATAAAATATCTGGTGCAATAGATTAGTGATCTATTTTTATTATTTCCAATGATTTACTCATCCGTTGCAACAGGTCAGTTATATGTTGCAACAAATAACATACCTAGTGCAATAGATGTGTGGTCTGTTGGAACTATTTTTTTACCATTGTGCATGTTAGATTTACTGTTATCCATTTTTAATAATGCATTAATAAATTATAATCTATTTTATGTTCCTATTAATTTACGAAAATATGACTCCTAAAATAAAAAAAATAAATCAAGTCCAAGTAAAGGATCAAGTGCAGTAGCTCGGCTACATCCACCACTCTATGAGCTTGCTTTACAAGCGTTATCTCAATCAGGAGCAGAAGATAATGAATATGGGGAGGAGGAATTTCTAAAAAGAGATGATCCAAATGCTAATAACCCTTCCATCGAAGAGTTGGTAAAAAATTTCAGCATTGATCGTTATCCAATGAGAATGCAGTACGATGGTGCCATAGATTTAACGGGTGATTTCAAGGTTAATTTAGCCATGGAAAAATCTTTCGACGCCTTCAGAAAAATACTTTGACAACAAAAATTGGATGCTTATTTTAGGGAAATCTTCTTTGGGAATAATCTTGATTTGCCGGAGCACAACAATGCTCCTTTCCAGATAAAAATGGTATACAATCTTCTCAAGTGTAGGTTTATGTATGAAAACCAAGACAAGATAGATGAGGTGTGGATAAATTACTGTGGCATACTTGTTTGTTTTGGTTGGAAGAAGTTTGCCATAATTACCGAACTAAAATATTATCATACTTCTCCTTCTCAAGTTATACCTACTCTGACCCAAAAAAAGCAGCCCGCACACCCAAAAAAGGCAAAGGCAAGTTGAGTGATTGTGAGGACCTGGTGTAAATTATTGGTCCAAGCTTCAAAACCAAAAAATTTATAGAAGCGTTGAAAGGTAAAGGAATCTCAAACAAGCACAAGCAATCATTGTTCTTGGTTTGGTTTGTACATAATATTATTTGGGCGAGAGACGTTAACAACAACATAAGTCCCAATTTAATAAATTTCTCCAAGGATCGTGAGGCATTTAACAGATATCCTTGGGGTTATGAAAGCTTCAAAATGACTTTCCAATATTTGTTGACTCCGTTAACGCCAAAGACACTCAACTTATATGGCTTTCCATGGGCCATCATGGTAAAATTTCTTTTATCATGATATGATTCATCATTTTTTTATTCAATAATGCTTTTGATTTATTGGCGTTATGTTATAGGCTTGGGCATTTGAAGTCATTTCTTATTTGAGAGAACAAGTGAACTACAAGGAAGAAGATTTTTGTCCAAGAATCCTGAGATAGTTGTCGTCCAAAATTGATAAAAATACAAAATTTCTTAATCTTTTCAACCCCCCAAAGGAAGCAGTAAGTCCAATTCTAATCAAGTTTTTATTTAAATTAATAATTAATTTAAATAATTTCATCATCGTTCTAATATATGTACTAATTTATTTTAGATTATCCATTTGTGGCTTGTTCCGACCAACTGAGAGTTGAAAATGCCATTTTCTCTTACTTTACGGTCTGTGCAAACTTTATCGGACCCTAAGGTTGTTGATGGAATAAAAATAGAATTGTTTGGAGCAATAACCATCAGAAGAAAAACAATTTTGAAGGGTGGGCTTGTTGTTGTTGATGATGGTAGTAGTAGTGGTGTTGTTGTTGGTGCTAATGATGCCCTTCTTACAGTTTTTTAAACAAAAAGCCATTATGATTATGATCATACTGGTTGTACAGATTTTTCTCTAGATTTTGCCACATCTAGTTAATGTTCTGCATGTAAATGTCAAGACTGCAAGGCGAAACACGATGGAGTGATTAATGCTATTAATGTACTAACTGCTTCTATAAAGAAAATAGCATCTAAGAGAGGTGTCATTCTATCAAACAAGATTTCATATCCATACACTTCACTAGAGATCAAAGTGGCTAAAAGGAAAATAAAAGATACTTCTAAGGCATCATCAACCATAAAAAAAGCAAAATTGCAACACCTCTATCTTTTTCTTGCACCGTTGTTCAGTGTACAAGGGCCACAGAAAAACAACATGAGCTGAAGAAAGTGGATGTACATCATCTGTTCCAACAAACAAACAGGCATATATCTATTTCAACTGATGATACATCTACTTAAAATTATCAAACAAATATATACATCTGTTGCAACGGTTGTCTAACATGTTATATTAGATGCATATCTATTGCAATATATGAGTCTTATGTCGCAACAGATGGGTCATCTATTCAAAATTATCGTACTGCTCTGATTTACCTGTTCGAATTCATCCCAACAAATGATTCATCTATTGCAACATAAGACTCATCTGTTACAACAGATGGATAATCTGTTGTATATTTGTAATATAACATTGATAATTTATGGCTTTCCAGGTGGATGTCACAATAGAAGCTAGTGCTGAAGAGCATAATATCACAGTTGATAATCCATCAACTACTTTCAAAGAAGAAAAAATGGCGCATGTCAGTTCAGGAGAATGGAAGAATTACCTATTTGAAGGGTTCAACATCTCGGAAGAGGCTCTAAAAAAACTAACACAGTTGATCAATGACTATTCAGAATGGATTGTCGATGGGTTGTTAAAGAATCATGCCGGCAGGTTCATAAATCAAGTTATAAAGATATTGGTTTACACAATTCTTGTTGTAAGAACGTGGCATTAACACATATAAATCATCATGTAGAAAAAAAAATGACGAACACTACAAAGTGAATGAATAGAGTCTTGGTTTTGATATGTTCAACTTTGTTGTTGCACATTCCGAAATGAAGAATTTGTTTTATTTGATGTCACAGCCCCAAACTTGCTGGAATGATACGGTTTAAATTCCATACATATTACTATTAATTAATACTTTATTTAATTGCATCTGTGCATTACTTTTTTCATCACATAATCCATAATGTTTGATATGTGTATCACTGATCGATGTCATTTTTTACTACCTTCGAAAGAAGGTCAAATTGCAAATACAAGAACAATACAGATACACGACATGCAATTGTTTGTACAAAGTTTACCTTAATAATGAATAAGATAGGTATTGTCAAAAACAACCGGAATTTTCCAAAAATGAGGAATTCTTAATCAACATCATCAAAGGTTTTAGCATTCCGGCTGGCTTACCTTTGCATTTGGTCAATGAAGTGTACATTCCAATCAATTATGGTGACGAATTCCACTGGGTTTTGGCTATCGTCTTTCTACAAGAGAGGCGCATCCAAGTTTATGAGTCAATGTCATGAAGGAGACGTTTTGGGCCGTCATCTGAGATATAAAAGATGGCCAAAATATTGCCTACTTACCTTGATATGAGTGGTTTTTTGGACCAAAAGGTTCGTACTGATTGGTCGATGATTGAAGAATGTAGGGATAAAATGGGTAATCCGTTTGATGTACAATATATTGAAGGAATTTCTCAATAAACCATTGGTAGCCCGTAAGTTTAAGTGCCATGATTTAGTTTCATTTCACAAATTTCTTAACGCTTGCATGACCTACAAGATATGGATTATCTATTTTTTAAAATGCAGGGATTGCGGTCTTTTTTCTTCCACGTACGCCGAGTATTTGAGCGATGGATTACAAGTACCGAATGATGGACTTGATGTCAGATAACTCCACAAAAGATATGATGTTCTTTTATGCAAATACGGAGAAGCAAAAGCTCAGAAGTCGTGTGCAAGCCACATTAAAGATCCACGACGGCCAAAGCCAAATTCCGCAGCACCAGATGAAGAACATCTTGTCCATAATGAGTAGATCTTTATATCTTGAATCCATGAATATAATAACCTATCCTCCATGGTTTAACTTCTTAATTTATTTGTAGAGTAGATTATTTGTACCCATAATGTTTTTTTTACACTTCATTTATTTGTTGAGTTATTTCATGTAATTTCCTAAGGCTTCAACTTATTTTATGCTGTCTATGAATATAATTTAATCCTTAGTTTTGAACATGTTAATTGAAATGGGTTCTAGATTCAAAAATCGCAATACATAATACATTTGCTACAACAGACAACATATCTTATCCAATAGATTTAGATATGTGTTGCAACATGAGATGCAACACGTAGGTCATCTGCTGGAAATTATATAACAGGTCTTCCTAATTTATTATTTTTTTACAACAGATTACCTATCAGTTACAATAAATAGATTATATGTTGTAACAGATTGGATATCTGTTGCGACAGATAGACTGGAAACATCTATTAATGCAACAGATGACCAACCTATTCCAATAGATAATCAATTTGTCACAATAGGTACTATATCTGTTGCAACATATATACTATCTGTAGCATTATAAAAATTCTACTATCCGCAGACATAAAAATTATGGCCACTATATGTAAAGTGAGGTGGCTTGAAATAAAAAATTATTATCGTGTTCATCTCCGTCTTTGTACATATTCTTCTATATACAAGGGCTCCAACCATTTAGTTAGGTCATCTACTGGAAATTATATAACAGGTCTTCCTACTTTCTTGATTTATTCCAATAGATTACCTATTAGTTGCAATAGATTGATTATATGTTGCTACAGATTGTATATTTGTTGCAACACACAGAATGAGAAACATCTGTATAATGCAACAGATGACCAACCTATTCCAAAGAATAATCAATCTATCACAATAGGTATTATATCTATTACAACATATATAAAATCTGTTGCATTATAAAAATTCAACTTGTCCAAACATCAAAATTATTGCCACTACATGTAAAGTGGAGTGGCTTGAAATGAAAAATTATTATCGTGTTCATTTCTGTCTTTGTACATATTCTTTTTTATACATGGGTTCCAACCATTTAGTTAGTACCCCATAAGACCAGACCCATTGCATCTTTCTCACAAAATCATCACACATACCGATCATTTTTGTGCTGGTCAGCAAATACTCGATGTATGCAAGCGAGTACGGCCCGCACGCTGCTCTGGTTTTATTTTTTGGGGGCTGGATGTTCTTATTTCGACCTTCAAAATTCCATGATTCCTTCATCAAGAATTCAGCCAGCAAATTATCTACTATATTACTCTACGTCAACAACTTAGGAAACAACTTGAAGAGTGGTTGTATGTGGGCTAAAAACTTCTCCTCGCTGAAGCTAGGTGTAACGCCCCTAGTCTGGTACCCCGGATGCTACACGGTGCTCAAATCCCAAAAGACCACAAGCTAATTCATGACTGGTACCTTCTATAATAACTGAGTAATAATATTGTATAATATGGAATAATGGGCTAAAATGACATAAGGTTCAAAGTTGTAATACTGATAAAGAGAAATTATAAAATCTAATAAAACATTGGAATCTGAAATACTGAATACTGTCTGAACATCTAGTCTAGAAAGCCTCTAAAACTGAACTGTCTGACTATGGAGTTGATGAGACTCCCCCTACTAATTCCATCAACTAAAATGCTGAATCAATGAGATAATAAAATAAAAGAATATCTTCAAATGATGAGGACTCACTGTTAGTCTGTCTGCTGAAAGTCTGATCTACTAAGAATGCTTTAGGGCTTATACGTTTGAACCTATGGTATAAAGTACCATAGCACAAAAAAAGTATGCATCAGTACGTGTGAATGTACCGGTACTCATAGTAAGGTAAGGCGAAATGCATGGGTTGTATGCATGAACAATAATAACTGAATAACATGAGTATGACTGAATGAAAGTACATATATGAATATGTGAACTGTAACTAAAATTGAGATAATACTGAATACCAAGCCTGAATACTGATTAACTGATGTAACTGATAACTAATATACTATTTACTATATGATTGTGCCTGACTGTCCTGATTCTGATGGAACTAGCTGAGTTCCGAACAGAGCTGAATGACTGTGTCTAACAGTCCTTAAATCTGTAAAACTATCTGAGTTCTTTAGTAACGACTGAGACTTAGACTTTGAAAGGTAATAATCTAACCAACATACCTATTTTTCTAAATAGATCTAGGGTCCAACCTGTAACCCCAGTTGGAAGGGTGTGAGTACCATGCCACGGGTAAAGACACTGAAGAGATACCCTCATCTAGCAGGTACTCAAATAAGAATGGTAGGACCCTCGACTGACAGGTTAAGCCACCTCATCAACCCTAATTTAGCAGTTTTTTATTTCTCAACCTACGCTGGCTATGTAGTTTTGGAAAGCAAGAACTGCTTCAAAGGATCACACCCTCTACTAATAGGTGAGTCCCCATCCTTTGGTTTACTTGGTGCTGAATCCTACCACCAACTGAATAGATACTGGACTGATTTCCTAGTTCATACTAGGCGTGACTAAGTTGTTACTGATTGTACAAATTTACTGAGTTGAACTGGGTTTACTGAGTTTTCCTGAGTTCTGTAATTGAACTAGAGTACTACTGATCATGACATGACTAAGACTATTCTGTAACTGACACTGGCTCTAGGAACACATCTAAATTGTCGGGTATTAAATACCCCATGATAGTTATAAGACATGATAATTCTTGAATACTTGACAATAGTCAACAACTCACAATACAATCTATGAGGCATTTCATAAATCACTTGAAATTCATGAACTTGCAGATGATTAGGAATGCATGCTAACACATCATAATTTCATTAAACCAATCTAATGAGCATTCTAGCAAACACATACAAGTTATAGCTTTAGAATGGAGGACATTGTGAACATGTCGGTGTAGCATAAGTTCATTATTTAGACCATCAAAGGATCATAAAAGCACCATAATCTTAATTTAGCATTTTTTTCAAACACATGGTAGGTGTAGTTTTATACTTGGGGTTGAACCTACAACATGGAAATCACAATTCATTCTTTTAAAAGAAGTTTCTTGAACTCCAAAGGTGCAAGGAACCCTTGGATGAACACTTTACATATCTTATTGCCTGAATTTGAAAATATTGATGGTGAAATCTCTTGAATTTGATTCTTCAATTGATAGCCCTAGGGTTTTGTTATTGAGGATTTTATTAATAATGATTGTATTATGTCTCTAAAGAGGCTGAATTTCATGTGATGGAGCTGAAGGGCGTGGGAAAAAAACCCAATTACCCCTTGAGATGCGGTTTTTAAATGACTGAAAATTGGGTTACCGATGCATAGGTTGATGCGATATCCAACGCATTGTGCCAAGATAGTGCCGGTCCCCTGGAATTTTATGTTGGTAGCTGGGTAAAATATTAACCAACGCAATAGTCGACGCGGCGCACCAAGATCGCGTTGGTTCACTATTTTGGGATTCAAAACATGTTCTAAATGAGGTCTGAAAAATCCAAAACTTATTCGGGAACACCTATTGAACCTCCTAATCATTAATTAACTAAAATATCAACATTTAACAGACGTATATGCCACAAAATGAGATTTACAACTTTTGAAGGACAAAAATAAATTAAGTCTGAATACTTAGCTAGAATTTTCCAATTCCGAGACCCCTTAACAAGCTTAAAGGACTGAATTAAGCTAGAAATTTTGCAGGGTCCTACAATATCTCCCCCTTGGGAACATTCATCCTCGAATAAGACAGAATGAACGGAGAGTACTAGTAGGTTGAACCTACTTATGGACATGAACATTTGGAACGTAATTATAGGAATGATATTAATGATATAATAAATTATCATACTGAACATGCATATCTGATGCATGAGTACATAACTGAGCTGATTCATGAGTACATGACTTGGATTTCTGATAAGTTGAGTTTCTCAAAGTGAACATGTATACCTGATGCATGGATACATGACAGATCTGACTCATCAACATATGACTGAGCATGCAGTGGTAAATGATACCAAGTTTGTAATGGAAATTTGAGCATGAAACTGACTAAGCTTAAGTAAAACCATTACCTTGGGCTGAGTATGGATTAGCAGAGAAGAGGTGAGGATACTTGGTCCGCGTTTCTTCTTCTGCTTCGTATGTATCTCCCTCAATAGACTGATTCCGCCAAAGAACTTTGACTAGAAGGACTTCTTTGTTCCTCAATCTGCAAATCTTATAGTCAAGGATTTCGAGTAGGATCTCTTCGAAAGATAGGTTGTTCTGAATATCGAAGACCTTTTGATAACGCTCAAACTACACTCTTGAATGGGTGTAAGAGATCGTTATTAATATAAAACCCAACTCGGTTGGGGTCGAATACCATAGGAACTATGGTGCGAACTAAAGTCATTTTCACTAAAAGTTTAACGTTTCTTTAAATGGGGGTTTAAGTTTCACAAATGATTATTTTTCACTTTAATTTCGATGTTTGTAACCAATATTTTAAGAAATAACCAGTATTATGTTCACTAGGGCTTATGGTACATGATAGATGCTACAGGTGACACGAGAATCTCATGGTGTTTAGGATAAGAAACTATCTTTATCGATGATATGCTCAAATGTCTCTCGACCTATATAAGCGTCTAATTTCCTAATCCTCTCGGACTTAGAGAATTTCTGTTCACTATACAGATTTTACCTAAGGTTAACCAACCTTGTTACAGTGTTGATTATTAAACAAAGTATTTCTGAGTCCCTGTTGATAATTCACTTCCTACTGTATATGATTTCTTTCTCAAGAAAATCAAAGTAGGTGTGTCTACTGTTTGCAACCAACAGACGTTAATTAAAATCTCAGAATTGTTAAGAAATCCTAACACCTATTAAATCTTGAGAGTTTAGCACATCGTCATGACCTAACCCTAGATCCCATAATTCAGGTTAATGGAGTTTAGCTACTCATGATGAAAGGATCAAGTACACGAATTGAATTCACATGTGAGAATATTAACTTACAAATATTTTAACTAGCGAGAGAGAAATATCGTATGCTTTTCGAATAAAGTGAGTCAAAAAATAATAATTCCTGAAAACCCTAAAACAAGGCTTTATATAGGTTAACTTAATTAAGGAAATAAAATCAAAGTTACAGCTTTTCCTTGAAATAGATGACGACGTCTGTGACGGCTTATCATGAGTATGATGTCTTATCACGGATGTCGTCAGCTCCTCTGCACTTTTGGCTTTCGCTGCCTAAGGCTGATGACGATGATGACGCCTTATCACAAGCCTGACAATGTGTCATCATAAAACTGTCTTCAACTTCCATCTTCTATTTAAGGCTGGCGACGCTCCTGACGCATTATCACCTTCCTGACGCCTCATCACAAAGTATTGTCACAACTTCAACTCATGCCAAATCTCTAGTTAAGTCTGACGACAACTGTGATGGCCTATCACAGGGCTAAATACTCATCACAGATGTCGTCATCCATACTTCTCTTCAGATTCCTCCAGATTTCAACTTCTTTGTTTCCATTCTTGTTAGTTCTCAATCCCATCAGCTTAAACTGTAAAATCATACATAAATAAATCAAAAAACGACAAAAGTTGCTTAAGACCTTGCAATTATTCTTGGTTAAAGGTCTTAAATGTGTTAGCAATTGCTCACACATCAACACCCTCAACTTAAAATAATTGTTTGTCCTCAAGCAACTCAGCCCAACTAAGCGAATACATAGCATATTCAGCAACCCATTTTCTCTTTTAAGCTCAAAACATAGTTACCACCTCCAAGGTCAATCCAAGTATAAACAACTGTGTAGGTCATTGAAGAACAATAATGTAACACAAAGGACTCAAATGATGACATCAATCTTAGCCACAATAACCATTCATATACCATTGTTGTACTATCTAAACAAGCAAGTAGATAGAAATAATACAATTGTGCACTCCCAATAAAGAAATCCCCCTCCGCGCATATAATAAACCAAAAATGTAAATGTGGGGATCATCAAAAGACTCTCACTCTCAGAACGAAGTTCCAATCAGTGTATGCCAATTACCATAGGCTTGCCCTTATTTTCATTGCCAAGACCTTCAGATAGGCCAGCTAGGATCACTAGTAGACTTCTTTTAGGCTTATAATATAGGCTGGGGCTGGTATGATATTCAAGGTTATTTAAAGTGACTATGCCTCCTTAACACTACACTACTCTCTTGGGGCTCACTTATTCATCTCCATTTCATTTTCTTTTCCATCGATAACTCATGTTCAAGTTGGGTGCCTCTCTCTTTATATTTTTTTTTAGAATGGCACCCAACTTTTATTCTTCTTTTTCTTTATTCTACCCTTCTTCATACTCATATTACACCATGAACTCCTATGATAGCCACCTTCAACTTAGGTTGTTTGCCTAGGTCAAGGTGCACAGTGTCTAAGGAGGACCAGGGATAAAGAGGTTCATTATGGTATAAATGGGAAGGTGAAAGGTGTCATAAGGAATAAATAGGATAATTAGGCTCAAAATAGGGATCAAGGGATATAATGCACATAGAGTAGGCTATTTAGGCTAAAAGTGGGTTAATATACAAAACGGCCTATGATCCTTTCCTAACCCCTATCCTTTAACCATGGTAAGACTAACCAGGCAAGTTCTGGCTTTATCATATAGAGGGAATTAAGTAGTTTCTCACATACACATGGCATGAAAGTATATCACAGACCACCACTTATCTAGTTCATTCAATTATTTAGCAATGATCAACAAACATCTAGAACTAATGCCACAACAAGATTTACAATGGTCACAAGTAAATATATTTCACACAGTCTTTGCAAACAAAACATTAGAGAGGTATTTAAAAATCAATCAAAAATTTGTCAACTACTTTCTGTACTTGTATTTCTCCTAGTTACCACAAAATATATTACAACAACAGAATACCCTACACCCTCAACTCAAAATCAAAGAAAAATTAACTAAGGGTTAGAGTATACGTGGAATGGATAAATCTCGGTTGTCATGGGTTGCCTCTCATACAGCCCCTGATTTAACGTCGCAGCACGACTCAGCTATGTCGATTACTTCAGACTTCATTGATACAGCCTGTTAATACCCCTTTACCATCATCATAGAAGACGTCAACGATTGAGAAAACACTCATCTCATGTTGCTGAGTCATGGATGAGTGTATTTTGAAGCGTGCTTCTTTTTCATTGAACCTAAACTTTAGCTCATTCAACTCCATGTATACTACAACTCTCCCAGTTGCAAGTAGTGGCCTACCCAAGATGATGGGCACTTCAAAATACACTTTGTAGTCTAGGACAACAAAATTAGCAGCCAGAACAAAATCAGCTACCTTTACCAAAACATCGGACAGTATGCCCACAGGCCTATTCACAGATCTATCTGCTATTACCAACCACATATTTGTTGGGGTAGGATCCCCCAAACCCAATTTCTTGTACACAGCCAGTGGCATTAAATTTATACTGGCTCCCAGATCGCATAGTGTTTTTGTGAACTTCAGGGGGCCAATAGTACACGGGATGGTAAACGCTCCCGAATCTGCCTTTTTTTGCACTAAAGACCTTGTAGAGATTGAACCACAATGGACAAGATTGTCCTTCGGATCATGGATAACCTTCTATTTCTTGGTTACAAGGTATTTCATAAACATCGCATAGCCTGGAATTTGCTCAAGTGCCTCAACCAAAGGCACATTAATTGTCAATTACTTGAGCATGGCCATGAATTTTCTGAATTTGGCATCATCGACCTTCTTCTTCAATCTTTGAGGAAAGGGAGACGGTGGTCTAGGGATAGATTTCAACACCACTTTCTCTTCCTTCTCCTTTTACTTTTCTAAAGAATCAACAGAACTATCCAGCTTCTCAGAATCCACTGGTTTTCTTTCTCCGCATTCATCAACAACTATCTCACCATCCACAGATTTTCCCACAAAAGGGCCAGGTAAGATCTTATGACTCCTAGTGGTAATCACCATACATGATCCATTATTCCGCAGATTCTGAACCATATAACTAGGTAAAGTACTAATTTTTCTCTGGTTCAGGGTTGCGGAAAGTTGGCTCATCTTCTACTCCAACTTCTTGATAAAAGAGTAGTGTGAACTAACCAACTGACTCAGGGTAGAGAATTCACTCTTTAAAGTGGTTACCCTCGAGTTGGTAACCTCAACTATCTTAAATAATTTTTCCATCAAATCCTCCATGGACATCATGCAAGATCTAGTTGGTGCAACATCCCGACTTCTAGGAGGAACATACAAACCACTCCTATAAATATTGCTTCTCAAGTTTTCTTTCTCCTTATCTTTATAATTAGTCTTGTCATAAAAGTTTCGACCTTGATTCCTTTGGCTATTGACTCGGAAACGCCCCTGATTATTAACATAATTTTTCTCCTCATCTGCATCAATAGAAATAGTGCACTGAGATTCCACATCCTTAATCTTTTAGTCTTGCCTGACAGCAACTGCTTGGTAAGCAAGTCCATCTGAGTCTTTAAGTAGAAGATGTCTTGGTCTCGCTCCTCATCCCTTCTGCACTGCTCCACAGTCATACCACCAGAAATAGTCGGGCTAGCTACCACAGAATCCCTAGTATGCCATGCCCGACTCTGTTTGGTCATTCTATTAAGCATGTCTAAAGCATCTTGAAAAGAATGGTCAATGAATGAACCACCTGTAACATTATATACAATTGTCTTTTTCATAAAGTTAAAAACTCTGTACAAAGTCTCTATCAAGTGCAAGTCCGTCATATTGTGGTTTGGATATTGTTCTATCCTCTTCTTGAATCTCTCCAAAGTTTCATTATATGCTTCAGTCAGGAGCTACCTGATGTTACTGATTTCGTCTCTCAACTATACCCTCCTGGAGGGGGGAAAGAACCATTCTAGGAACACCTCTTTCAACTCTCTCCAGTTGGCTATAGAATCGGGCTCCAGCTCATTTAACAACATTGTTGCCTCCCTAGACAGAGACAATGGAAACAATCTCAGTCGGATCGCATTTTGGCTGACTCCCAAATTATCAAAAGATTTACAAATGCTGATAATGTTCACCAAGTGCATGTTTGGATCATCACTAGGTAGGCCTCCAAACAACCCCTTCAGATTCAGGAGTTGGATCATGGTACTTGTTATGCTGAATTTTACACCAGGTTCCAACGGTGGAGGAATAATAGCACCAATTGCCCCTGCTCCATCCATTCCTTCGTCATCATCATCAACCTCATAATGGACAGGATGTTAACCATACCTTCCTCTGAATGGACAGTTTCTATTGAAATTTCACTGCACTGGTGCAGCAATTTTCTCAGCTCACCTTGAGTTTTGAGAATTCAGCAATTCCTCATCACCCAAGTCTTCATCATTAGGGTTCGAGTGACGTACTTTTTGACCCTGGTTTTGTACGTTCACCTGAGCCCTGGCCAAGGTTTCCAGTCTGTCAGCCTCTTGTTGTTCTGTCATTCTCCCGATCAACTGAGGTTCTGGATTAATTAGTAATAATGGTTCTTCAAAACTTCTTGTTATTGGCATTAACAACAAGGAATCTGCAATAAACAAAAACAACAAATAAACGTGAATCTAGAAAACCCAACTAACAATAAATTAGCATATACAACTTTCAGTTTACAACTGTATTCCCCTGCAACGGCACCATTTTTTATAACACTCAAACTACACTCTTGAATGGGTGTAAGAGATTGTCGTCAATATCAAAACCCAACTAGGTTGGGGTCGAATCACATAGGGAATATGGTGTGAGCTCAAGTCGTTTGCAATTTTATTCACTGATAGTTTAACGTTTCCTGAAATGGGGGTTTAAGTTTCACAAATGATTGTTTGCCACTTTAATTTCAATGTTTGTAATCAAGATTTTAAGAAATAACAAGAATTATGTTCACTAGGGCTTACGGTATATGACAGATGCTATAGGTGACTCAAGATTCTCACGGTGGGTAGGATAACAAGATATCTTTATTGATGATATGCTCAAGTAGCCTCAACTATCTTCAATAATTTTTCCATCAAATCCTCCATGGACATCTTGCAAGATCTAGTTGGTGAAACATCCCGACTTCCAGGAGGAACAAACAAACCACTCCTATAATTATTGATTCTCAAGTTTTCTTTCTCCTTATCTTTATAATCAGGCTTGTCATAAAAGTTCCGACCTTGATTCCCTTGGATATTACCTCGGAAACCCCCTGATTATTAACATAATTTTTCTCCTCATCTGCATCAATAGCAATAGTGCACTGAGATTCCACATCCTTAACCTTTTCAGTATTGCCTGACAGCAACTGCTTGGTCAGCAAGTCCATCTGAGTCTTTAAGTGGACCATATCTTGGTCTCGCTCCTCATCCCTTATGCACTGCTCCACAGTCATACCACCAGAAATAGTCGGTCTAGCTACCACAGAATCCCTAGTATGACATGCCCGACTCTGTTTGGTCATTCTATTCAGCATGTCTAAAGCATCTTGAAAAGAAAGGTTAATGAATGAACCACCTGTAGCATTATATACAATTGGCTTTGTCATAAAGTTAAAATCTCTGTACAAAGTCTCCATCAAGTGCAAGTCCATCATGTTGTGCTTTGGATTTTGTGCTATCCTCTTCCTGAATCTCTCCAAAGTTTCATTATATGCTTCAGTCAGGAGCTACCTGAAGTTACTGATTTTGTCCCTCAACTATACCCTCCTGGAGGGGGGAAAGAACCGTTCTAGGAACACCTCTTTCAACTCTCTCCAGTTGGATATATAATCGGGCTCCAGCTCATTTAACAACATTGTTGCCTCCTTAGACAGAGACAATGGAAACAATCTCAATCGGATCGCATTTTGGCTGACTCCCAGATTATCAAAATATTTACAAATGCTGATAAAGTTCACCAAATTCATATTTGGATCATCACCAGGCAGGCCTCCAAAAAATCCCTTCAGATTCAGGAATTGGATCATGGTACTTGTTATGTTATATTTTACACCAGGTTCCAACGGTGGAGGAATGATAGCACCAATTGCACCTGCTCCATCCATTCCTTCATCATTATTATTAACCTCATAATGGACAGGATGTTGACCATACCTTTCTCTGAATGGACGGTTTCTATCGAAATTTTACTGCACTGGTGCAGCAATTTTCTCAGCTCACCTTGAGTTTTGAGTATTCAGCAATTCCTCATTACCCAAGTCGTCATCATTAGGGTTTGAGTGACATACTTTTTTACCCTGGTTTTGTACGTTCACCAGAGCCCTGGCCAAGGTTTCCAGTCTATCAGCCTCTTGCTGTTCTGCCATTCTCCCGATCAACTGAGGTTCTGGATTAATTGGTAATAAAGTTTCTTCAAAACTTCTTGTTATTGGCATAAACAACAAGGAACCTGCAATAAAGAAAAACAACAAATAAACGTGAATCTAGAAAACCTAACTAACAATCAATTAGCGCATACAACTTTCAGTTTACAACTGTATTCCCCTGCAATGGCACCATTTTTGATAACGCTCAAACTACACTCTTGAATGGGTGTAAGCGATCGTCGTCAATATCAAAACCCAACTAGGTTGGGGTCGAATCCCATAGGAAATATGGTGTGAACTCAAGTCGTTTTCAATTTTATTCACTAATAGTTTAACATTTCCTGAAATGGGGGTTTAAGTTTCACAAATGATTGTTTGTCACTTTAATTTCGATGTTTGTAATCAAGATTTTAAGAAATAACAATAATTTTGTTCACTAGGGCTTACGGTATATGACAGATGCTAGATGTGACTCAAGATTCTCACGGTGGGTAGGATAACAAGATATCTTTATTGATGATATGCTCAAATGTCTCTTGACCTATTTAAGCGTCTAATTTCCTAATCCTCTCGGACTTTGGGAATTTCTGTTCACTATCCATATTTTACCTCAGGTTACCCATCCTTGTTATAAAGCTGATTATTAAACAAAGTATTTCCGAGTCCCTATTGATAATTCACTTTCTATTGTATATGATTTCTTTCTCAATCAAATCAAAATAGGTGTGTCTACTGTTTGCAACCAACAGACATTAATTAAAATCTCAGAATTGTCAAGAAATCCTAACACCTATTAAATCTTGAGTGTTTAGTACATCGTCATGACCTACCCTAGATCCCATAATTCGGGTTAATGGAGTTTAGCTACTCATGATGCAAAGAAAAAGTACATGAATTGAATTCATAAGTGAGAAGATTAACTTACAACGATGATGAAAATCAAGAAGTTTAACTTTAATTGAACCACGGTAAAAAACTCCCAAAATATTTTAACTAGTGAGAGAGAAGTATCGTATGTTTTTCGAATAAAGATGAGTCAAAAAATAAAAATTCATGAAAACCCTAAAATAAGGATTTAAATAGACTAACCTAATTAAGGAAATAAAATCAAAGTTACAGCTTTTCCTCGGAATAGATGATAACATCCGTGATGGCTTATCATGAGTATGACGGCTTACCATGGATGTTGTCAGCTTCTTTGTACTTTTGGCTTTTGCTGCCTAAGGCTGACGACAACGATGATGCCTTATCACCAGCCTGACGAAGTGTCATGGATGTTATCACAAAACTGTCTTCAACTTCCGTCTTCTGTTTAAGGCTGACGACGCTCCTGATGCCTTATTACAAAGTGTTGTCATAACTTTAAATCATGCCAAATCTCTGGTTAAGTCTGACGACAACTGCGATAGCCTATCACAGGGCTGACGACTTATCACAGATGTCGTCAGCCATACTTCTCTTCAGATTCCTCCAGATTTCAACTTTTTTTCTTCCATTCTTGCTGGTTCTCTATCCCATCAGCTTAAACTGTAAAATTAGACATAAAACAAATCAAAAAATGACAAAAGTTGCTTAAGACGTCGCAATTATTCTTGGTTAATGGTCTTAAATATTTTAGCAATTGCTCACACATAACCTTTGTAGGCACTACGACTGTTGGATCACCTATGCACTTCTTAAGCAAGGAGACGTGAAACACTGGATGGACTGAAGATAGATCTAAAGGCAATTCGATCTCATAAGCTACTTAGCCAAAGCGACTAAGAATTTTAAAGGGACCAACATATTGGGGACTAAGCTTTTCCTTCTTGTCGAACCTCTTCACTCCCTTCATAGGAGAGATTTTCAAATAAACATAATCATCAATCTCAAACTCGAAATCCTTTTTGCGCGTATCTACGTACAATTTTGTCGGCTCTAAGCTATCATGAGCCTCTCTATAATCAACCGAAATTTTTCTAAGGTATCGAATACCAACTTAGGCCCTACCACTGCAGCTTCACCCACTTCAAACCAACCAATGGTAGATCTATACCTTCTCTTATAAAGCACCTCAAACGGAGCCATCTTAATTTTGGATTGATAGTTGTTGTTGTATGCAAACTCAATCAAAGGAAAGTGTTCATTCCAACTACCTTTAAAATCTATCGCATATGCTCGCAACATATCCTCCAAAGTCTGAATGGTCCTTTCTACTTGACCATCTATCTGTGGGTGAAAAGTTGTACTAAGGTAAACTAGGGTGCCAAGACCCTTTTGGAATGCTTTCTAGAAATGAGAGGTGAACTGGGTAACTCTATCTAAGACGATGGACAACGGAAGACCATGCAATTTGATAAACTCTCTGATGTAGAGTTTGGCATAATCCGCAGCTGAATAAGAGGTATGGACTTGAAGGAAATGAGTTGATTTTGTCATCCTATCTACAATGACCCAAATTGAATCATGTTGATGACGAGCACGAGGTAAACCCATCACAAAGTCCATGTTTACTTCTTCATACTTCATAGTAGAAATATTTAACTCCTGCATGGACCCACTTTGGCTTCTGATGCTCAATCTTAACCTGCTGACATGTTGAGCCCTTAGCCATAAATTCTGCAATGTCTCTATTTATCCCACTCTACCAATAGGTCTCCCACAAATCACGGTACATCTTAGTGGCCGCTAGATGAATGAAGTAACGAGCACCATGCGCCTCTTCAAGAATTCGTTGTCTCAATTCATCCACACCTAGCACACATAGACGACCCTGACAATGCAAAACAACATCTCCCTCTTGGGATAAAACCTCCACCTTCTGCTCTCTGACTGACTTTTTTTCAACTTGACTAAACTGGGATCTCTATCCTGTTTTTCCTTTACTTTGGAAACTAGAGATGATTCTGAACTATTCTGAACCCACACACTACCTTTTACTGAATCGACTAAGCGGACACCTAGTCAGGCAAGCTGATGAACTTCCTGACCTAACTTTTTCTTACTGTCCTCAACATAAGCAATACTACCCATAGCCAGTCTACTGAGAGCATCAGCCACTATATTAGCCTTGCCCGGGTGATATAGAACACTCATATCATAGTCTTTCAACAACTCCAACCACCTTCGATGATTAAGGTTTAAGTATTTCTGAGAAAACACATACTGTAGGCTTTTGTGATCTGTGAACACATCAACATACACCCCATATAAGTAGTGCCTCCAAATCTTTAAGGCAAACACTACTGCTGCTAACTCGAGATCATGAGTAGGATAATTCTTCTCATGGAGTTTAAGCTATCTGGAGACGTAGGATATGATCTTACCATGCTACATGAGGACACAATCCAAAACTAGTCTAGATGTCTCACAGTATATATCAAAAACCCATCCAAACCATCTGGAAGAGTCAAAACTAGAGCTAAGTTAAGTAGAGTCTTCAACTCATGAAAACTCTTCTCGCATGAATCTGACCACTGAAATTTGACTTTCTTCTGAGTCAATCTGAACATAGGGGATGCAATAGATGAAAATCCATCAATAAATTATCTATAATACCCAGCCAAACACAAGAAACTCCTGATATATGATGGAGAGATGGGTCTGGGCCAGTTTCTCACTGCTTTAATTTTTTGGGGATCAACTCTAATGCCATCACCGGAAACTATATGGCTAAGGAATTCTACTGACCTTAGCTAAAATTTGCACTTATAGAATTTAATGAATAACTGATGATTTCTAAGAGTCTACAATACTATTCTGAGATGGTCTGCATGATCATGTTCACTGCGGGAGTAAACCAGGATGTCATCTATGAAAACTATGACGAACATGTCCAAGTTCTACTTGAACACCCGGTATATCAAGTCCATGAAGGTTGCTGGGGCATTGGTAAGACCAAAGGACATGACTATGAATTCAAAGTGACCATACCATATTCTGAAGGTTGTCTTCGGGATGTCACATTCTCTGACTCTGAGCTAATGATAGCCTAATTTGAGTTCTATCTTTGAAAAATAACTAGCACCCTGAAGTTGGTCAAACAAGTCATCGATTCTGGGAAGGGGAGACTTGTTTTTTACCATGACTTTATTTAATTAGTGGTAGTCTATACACATTCTGAGAGAAATATCTTTCTTACGCATGAATAAAACTGGTGTGCCCCACGGGGATACACTGGTCCTAATGAATCCCTTATCTAAGATATCCTTTACTTGTTCTTTTAATTCTCTAAGTTCAGTAGGTGCCATTCTATATGGTGGAATAGTTATGGGTTGATTATCTGGGAAAAGATTTATTTTGAAATCGATTTCCCTTCTGGGAGGAACTCCAAAAAGATCTTAAAGAAACACATCTGGGAATTCACATGCTACTGACACTGATTCAAGAGTAGGGGTTTCTGAATTGGATTCCTTGACTCGTATAATGTGATAGACACATCCCTTAGATATCATTTTTCTCGCCTGAAGGTAAGAAACAAGTTGACCCCTAAGTGTTGAAGTACTATCCCTCAACTCTAGGGTAGGCTCATTTGGAAACTAAAATTGGACAATTCTATTTCTAAAGTCAACTAAGGCATAGAAGGAATGAATCCAACCCATGTCGAGAATGACATCAAAATTAGTCATCTCTAATTTGACTAAGTCTGCTGAAGTGACTTTCTGAGATATCATAACCAGACAGTTTTTGTATACCCGCCGGGCTATGATAGATTTACCCACTGGGGTAGATACTGAGAAAGGCTCTGCTAGAATTTTGGGACTGACTCCTAAATAAACTGCAATATAAGGAGTAACAAAAGACAAGGAAACTCCTGGATCTAGCAAAGCATAAACATGTATATGAAATATCTGTAACATACTAGTTACCACATCAGGATCATAGGGTCTATTTTGGCGCTGCCTACTAGTGGCACTGCATGCGACACTCTACTGATTTAGGCGACCGGACTGAGCTGGAGGACGGTTACACTGACCCTGGAAACATGATTGAGGACAATATTTAACTCTGTATCCTAGCTTGCCATATCCAAAACACACATCACTGCCAGCCCTGCAGACACCCTGAAGGTTTTTGCCCTAAGTCTGACAAAGAGGATTTGTTCGGGCACTGCTAACACTGCCCTGAGACTTAGAGCCTGGCGGTCTATCTCTATTGCCATATTTGAATTTTGGCACTGGAGCACTGGCTGAGGATGGAGCTACAAATAAAGATTTTGAGCAGAACTAATAACGGTTCCCACCCTCAGACTTGGGCTGAGCAAAGTTGAAACTACTTGTTCTAGCTCTCTTGTTCTATTTTTCTCTCTCCTTATTCTTTAGCTCCTCTATTTGTTGAGCATGGATCATCAGCCTAGCTAAGTCAATATCACTAATAAATATTGCGGTCCTGCACATTTTTACCACACTATCATTCACCCTACACACAAACTTACTTATTTGTTATATGTTATCTACCATATGAGGAGCATATCTAGCTAATTGAGTAAACTTGAGAGAATACTCTTTTACTGTCATATTTCCCTGCTTCATATTAATAAAATCTAACACCTTAGCTTCTCCAAGCTTTTGTGGAAAGAATCTATGTAGAAAAGCAGTGGAAAACTCCTCCCACTCTATGGGCCCTGCATCTACGGCCCTGTAATACCCCGTACTTTTTCCTAGATTGAAATTGTCCCATGAAGGTTAGAATCTTTCTTTGAAAGATGAATCCACTTTCGTACATGTAGTATTTTTAACATTTTCACTTTTTTCACATGAAAAATCGAATAAGTTTTCTATTATTACCATTTCATCAAAATTCGACATCGGAAGAGAAAGTTATGGCCAAAATACAGAAGGCAGTAAAACCGCCCAGGAGGGACGATGAGTCCAATGGACCGTCGGAATAGGGACGGACCATCACCCACGACCATTGGAACAAAGCAGTGTGACTACCTTCTAGCCCGGATCAACGGCCCAGGCCATCAGACCGTCGAACTAGCGACAGACCGCCACAAGGAAAACAGTGAGGCCCTATTCTACATAGAAGCAACGGTCAGGAATGACTAAACATAGACCCAGCAATGGAACATCGTACCAAGGCAGTAAGTTCCAGTTCTGGTCCCAGTGCGACGGTTAGTCCGACGGACCGTCGACCCAGCGATGGACTATCACACCCACCACCGCATGTCCCATTCAGTTATTTTAAAAGCCATTTTTATAGGGGTTTTTTGATCTTTTACCACCCATTTATATACCTAGTTATATCCGACTAAAGATTAGAAATTCATTATCCATCTACAATAATAAAATTAGGGTTTTATCTCTAAGATTAATACCCAAGAACAAAATACAAATCTTCTTCAAGAACTAAGAGATTTAAATTCTTCAAGTTCAAGAACTTCAAGAAACTCAAACCAGGTTTGCTTAGTTTTCATTCATGGACTCATTTCATCCATAAAGCCCAAGAATCTCTTTTCAAAGTTCAATTGTATGGATTTTTTTATGAATTTCATGTTGGGTTACTATTGTTTATATTGATAATGACCAATTAAATTCTAATCCATATTGGGTGATCAATTTTATGTGGAATTGATTAGTTTAAAGGTAGATTCATGTGGACCTATGATTAAACCCTTGGATGATGAAATTAGAGTTGAATCATGATGTTTATTTTCTATATAATGTTTTCTACATATACTATGCCTACCATGTGTTTGATTAAATGCCTATGTGACGGAAAAAAAAGCCCAACTAGTATGATCTTATGAAATCCCCAATTATGTACAAGTTTATGCATATCACGTGTTTGACGAATTCACTCAATAAATGAATTATGGATTGCGATATTGGTCATGTATTCAAGAAAGTCATTCTTTGTCAGTTTATTTCCATCGAGTCCTGGGAGTACTTGTACCCGATAATTTAGTTGTATGCCTAGAGACAGTGTCATATTTTAACGATATCCTCAGTCAAGCCATGATCCATAGAACTCAGTCAGTCATGTGACTCAAGAAAGCTCAATAATTTAGTAACCTCGTTAATCTCACGAACTTAGTTAGTTGTCAGATATCCATAGTATTCCATTAGCTAACAGAATTTAGTAAACTCAATCCATGTTCAAATCAGATAATCATGTTCAGTGTCTGTTAAGATAGGAGTAGAAATTAGCACCGAGTGAACCCAAGGATGGGAACTCACCTGCCAGTATAGGGTGTGATTATTAGAAGTAATCCATGCATTCCAGAACTACGTAGCTAGTGTATGTTGAGAAATCATACATACTAGTTGAGGGTAGATGAGTTGGCTTAACCTGCTAGTTGAGGGTTCCCACTATTCTCAATAGAGTAATTTGCTAGTCGAGGTTCACTCACATGTTTTCCTTACCAATGGCATGGTATTGACACCCTTCCAATTAGGGCACAGATTGGACCCCAATTCAGCTATAATGAATCATTTGGGGCATGTCGGTTAGATGACTACTTCCTAGTAATAGTTCTACAAAATTTAGGACTGGCAGATATAGTCAACTCAGATACAGTATGGAAATTAGCTAGTTCCATTAGATTTAGGACTGTCAAATAAGTCTCTCATGTTACCAGTTATCAGAACTCAGTAATTAGTCTTGTTAGTTATCAGTTAACTCATGTTATCACGATTTTAGATATAGTTACTACGTATGCATGAATGTATTCTCACGTTCATATTAGTAGTTAGACTTTATTTTTCATTCATATTAACCCCATGCATTCACCCAACCTTACATGCATACCAGTACATTCAAAGTACAGACATATTTGTGCTATGGTGTCTTATACCATAGGTTCAGAGACTCGAGCTCCAGAGCATCAGTAGATTCCAGTCTCAGCAGTCAGAGTTTGATGTGAGTTCTCATCTTTCAAAGACATAATTATTACTTTATTATCTCATTAATTAATTTATTAGTTGGAGTTAGTTGGGGACATGTCCCATCAACTCCTTATTCTTTACAAGTTATTTACATCTATTTTTTTATTTAATTATCATTTACCTATATCATATTTATTTTAAAAATTTGATGGAACTTTTAAGTGTTGAATAAACGAACCGAGAATTTTTATTATAATATGCAAAACAAGTATTCTGTTGGGAGAAGTTTAAAAGCCTTATTGGCAGTATCATTTTTTGTATGTATTTTATTTGTTTCTTTGTTGTTTATGTTGTCATTAATATTATTGGTGGGTTTGGAGTTATTGGAAGTTGTGGTGTGGTGTTTTTTATGGTGTTGGAATAAAGGATGTTGCTTCTTTGTTGTTAATGATGTTGTTGATAGCGTTGGAACAAATGTTGTTGTTTCTTTGTTGTAGATGTTTTTTATTTGTTGTTTCTTTGTAGTTTTTGTTGTTGTTGATGTTGCAACAGATGGAGCAACTGTTGAATCAAATCAAACCACCAGCGAGGCTGGTTTGATGTATTCCAACAGACTCTACATTTGTTGCAACAGACTCCATATCTATTGCAATAGACTCCACATTTGATGCAACAGACTCTACATCTGTTAAACTGATGGTTAATGTTCTTTCTGAGACATTAATTTTTTTCTCTTCTTTATTGATATAAGGAATTGACAGTTCATCAACTTTTTCCTGACCATCATCACAAAAGGCTGCAGTAAAGATGGGTTTGGAGGAATAAGTTGCATGCAGATGGAACCACTTCATATGTGGGAGGTATGTATTACTGATAATTTTATCATGGAAACACACATAGAGTAAACTAGTTTTGTGAATGTTCTTTTTACCGATTAGTCATAGATCATTCAAATAAGATATCTGCTATTTTACTGTTAAGTTTGGTAGGTCCAAACTGATAAGGCTGAGGGACTATGAATATGTTTTTGATACCCTGTTAAGATTTAATGTCGGTTGTTGCTCATGTTTATTTGTCAAGAATTGTGATGGGATCTAGTTTTGGTGTTGTTGTAAAGATATTCAAAAGCGATTGGACTAGCTTTTAGGGTGCAATGGACTCTGAGAAGGCCTTGAATCCTAGCACTGCATCTAACAAGAATAGAAAACCAATATAGTTATTGGCCTAGCCCAAATTTATATGGTTGAGTTGCTCGGGGTGATGATTATACTCTAGAAGGTGCAGTATGAGAATGCCTTAGAGGGAAAATGGATGGTTGATGAAATACTATATCATCTGAGAGCTAATTGAAGAAAAGACATAGGGTAGAAAGTATCTTCTAGCGAATTTGGCCGATGGAATTATTTTAAAACATGAGATATCTGAATCAAGTACAAATATGAAAGTGAATCCGGTAATGTAAATTCGTTTGGTGTCTCTCTGAAAAAAAAATATAGATGGACACTTTGCTAGGGAGCTGCAACTAGGTAGCATGGTTGGGATTATCACCTAGATAAAAAATTGTAAAAGACCAAGAAAACTGCCTTAAAGGCACCGAGGGTTGAAATAATGTACAGTAAGTATAGAAAATAGCAACTGCAGTTAAAGTAAGGAATCTATGCGAAGGAGGCAATTTCTGAATTTTCAATTGCATCGCATTCCTTCTTGTTTGTGATTTCGATTAGGTCTACTATTGTTGACTTGATCGGAACCACAGATGTGATTGAAATACAAATTGAGTATCATTACTTCCTTAGCAATATAGTTATAATTGATTGTGTTTTATAGCTTTAACATGCTTTCATCATTTCTTGGTGAAGATCAGAGGCTTGCTCTTGTTTGTGAATCTCGATAACTTTCAAGCTTGCCTCCTGCTTGTTGATTATTTATTCAAGTTGGTCATTGCCGTCTTCGAAGTTGGTAAAGAGTTCCTGATCTCTTGTGAGCTAGATCAGGAACACCACCTTCAAAGTTGTGGCATTCTAGAAGGCCTTCACAACACTTTCTTCAGAAGCCTTAAAAGATATATGGTGGGTCGTTGTGTTTATTTTAGGTCAAAATGTGTTGATGCAGACTGAAGATATTGTCCCAATAGTTGAACAACACACTTTTATTGAGTGTTGCTCAATGCATTTTGCTTAACCAATTTGATAAATTAATAAGAAAGGAGTTATATAGCATTTGATCTAAACCGACTCTACCAAGCCTATCAAACATTATGTAACTCCAGGCTAATTACCCTATTAAAAAATTTGCCCGATTTAGTGCACAAATCAAACGAGCTCAATCTCTCAGTCTTTTTGCTGATTGCCTTTCTCCAATATAGATGATAAAATATTTGCTATGCCAAAGTCTACACCATCTCTAGAAATGCTTGCCAGGGAACAAGTCTTCAGAAGGCATCAACAGTAATCTCGCAATATCAAGTAATATTAAGAGATTATTATTTATGCCTTCCCAAGACTTTTTTTATGGCAAGAGTTTCTACTGATGACAAGATATCTGCCATGCGAAAATCTACATCATCAGTAAAAATTCTTCCAAGAATGAAAGTCTTCAGAAGGCATTATAAATAATATCTCAATATCAAGGAAGTCTTGTATGAAATTCTTCAGAAGATATTAGAAAATAAGGAAGTTTCAGCAATGACTACGTATAATTATCATCCACAACTTTACCAGATTCACTCCTCGTACAAAAGAAAATACAAAAATATTTTCATTTGCACTCGCATGTTATTTATTTAACAAATCAAGCAAAGATGAATTAAATGCTAGATTTAGTTCATCTTTTTTTTGGTTTGTTAAATAAGTAACATGCGAATGAAAATGAAAATATTTTTATCTTTTATTTTGTAGGAGTAGTGAATCTGGTGATGTTGTTGATGTCGTAATTATGTGTAGTCATTGCTGAAAACTTTTTTATTCTCGATTGTCTTCAGAAGGCTTTTGTTCAGGACTTCTTTGATGTTGAGAGATTACTAATAATGCCTTCTGAATAATTTTTCGCAGGCAAGATTTCCGCTAACAGTGTAGACTTTTGCATGGCATATATCTTGTCATCAGCAGAAGTTCTTGCCGTCGCAAAATTCTTGAGAAGGCATGACTAATAATCTCTCAATATCACTTGATATTAAGAGATTACTATTGATGCCTTCTGAATACATACTCCCTGGTAAGAATTTCCAGCGATGGTGTAGATATTTGCATAGCAGATATCTTGTAATCTAATTGGAGAAGATCAATTAGCAGAAAGGCTGACAGATTGAGCTTGTTTGATTTGTGCACAATCTCAATCAAATTTTTTTGATAGGGTAATGAGCCTGGAGTTATGTAATGTTTGATAGGCTTGATAGAGTCGGTTTAGATCAAGCATTACGTAACTCCTTGCTTATTTATTTATCAAATTAGTTGAGCAAGCTGCATTGAACAACGCTAGATAAAAGTGTGTTGTTCAACTATTCGAACAATATTTTCAATGTGCATCAACACATTTTGACCTAAAACAAATACAGTCACCTTCTATGTATCCTTTAAGGCTTCTGAACAAAGTTGTAACACCCCGAATCTGGTACTCGAAATGCTACACGGTGCTCATGACCCCAAAGGACCACAAGTTAACCCATGACTGATATCTACACCTGTATACTGTATAATATATTGAAAAATGTGGAAACATGAACTAAAAGACCATAAGGTTCACATAACAGAAGTAAAACATAACATCTAAATGGGGTATGAAATACCCAAAACAACTGAAATCACTGTCTGAACATAATAGTCTGGAAAGCCTCTAACAGACTGAACTGTCTGAGTATGGAGTTGATGGGACATGTCCCCAACTAATAAACTAATTAATGAGATAATAGGTAAATAATCATGTCCTCGGAGGATGAGGACTCACTGCTAACTCTGACTGCTGATATCTGGAATTTACTGATGCTCTTGATCTTGTGTCTCTGAACCTATGGTATAAGACACCATAGCACAAATGTGTCAGTACTTTGATTGTACTGGTATGCATGTGAGGTAGGTTGAATGCATGGGGTTCATATGCATGAACAATACTGGCTAACTGACTAATATGAATGTGAGAATACATGCATGCATACATAGTAACTATATTTGAAATTGTGATAACATGAGTATGCTGATGACTAACATGACTAATGACTAAATTCTGATAACTGATAACATGAGTGACTGTATCTGACAGTTCTTAATCTGATGGAACTACTGAGTTCCATACTGTATCTAAGGTGATTGTATCTGACAGTCCTAAATTTTGAAGAACTATCTGAGTTCTTTTACTGAGACTGTGGGAGGTAGTCATCTAACCGACATGCCCTGAATAACGCATTATAGCTGAATTGGGATCCAATCTGTGCCCTGATTAGAAGGGTGTCAACACCATGCAACTAGTAAGAACAATAAGTAAGTGACCCTAATATAACAGGTAACTTTAATGAGAATAGTGGGAACCCTCATATAGCAGGTTAAGCCACCTCATCTACCCTCATATAGGAGGCTATGATGTCTCAACCTATGCTGGCTACATAGTTCTGGAACGCAAGGATTGATTCTAAGAATAACACCCTCATATAATAGGTGAGTTCCCACCCTTGGGTTTGCTCGGTGCTAATTTCTACTCCCATCAGAATAGACACTGAACATGATTTACTGAACTGAACATTGACTATGTTACTGACTTTCGTTGACTGACAGAATACTACTGACATCTGATAACTGACTGAGTTTTTGAGATCATGGAGATTTACTAAGTCATAAGACTGTCTGAGGTCTAAGTATCATAGCTTGACTAAGAGTATCATGGAAACATGACATGACTCTAGACACACAACTAATATTTTGGGTAAAAGTACTCCGAGGACTCGATTGAAGGAAACTGACGAAGCATAAATTACTTGAACATATAACTAACATCATAACCCATAATACATTTATAGAAGCATTCCATCAAAACATGTGATAGGCATAACTTGTACATACATGGGAATTTCATGGTATCGTGCTAGCCATGCACTTTTCCTTCATCTAGGCATTTAATCAAATATATTGTGGCCATGGTACATGTAAACATCATTGCACAATAATTAAACATCATGGTTCAATTCTAATTTCATCATTCAAGGGTTTAGTCATAGGTTTGCATGAATCTATATCTATAATAATTTAACCCTCATAGAATTTATAACCCAACATGGAATAGAATTCAATTTCTCATTATCCACATGAACAAGACTAGCCCAATCATGAAATTCATAACAAAATCCATAAACTTTAACTTTGAAAAGAGATTCTTAGGATTCATGGATGGAAGGAGTCTATGAATGAACACTATGTATACCTTAGTTCGTATACCCCATACTCAGTCTTATTCGATGATGAATGTTCCCAAGGAGGAGATATTGTAATGCTCTATACTTTTTCCTAACTTGAAATTGTCCCAAGAATGTTAGAAGCTTTCTTTGAAAGATGAATCTACTTTTGTACATGTGGTATTTTTAACATTATCACATGGGAAATTGAATAATTTTTCCATCGATACCAATTTCATCAAAATTCGACATCAAAAAAAAAGTTATGGTAGAAATACAGAAGGCAGTAAAATCGCCCAGGTGCGACGGTGAGGCTGACAATCCATCGGACTAGCAAAGGACTGTCGCCCACGACCGTCGCAGCAAGGCAGTGCTACTACCTTTAGCCCTGGATCGACGGCCTAGGATGATGGACCATCGAACTAGTGATGGACCATCGCTCAGGACGTCGCAAGGGAAAAAGTGAGGCCCTATTTTTCATAGAAGCGATGGTCAGGACCGACAGACCATCGACCCAGCGACGGACCATCGTACCAAGGCAGTAAGTTCCAGTTCTGGTCCCAGTCCGATGGTTAGTCCGACGGACCATCGCACCCACCGTTGCATGTCCCGTTTAGTTATTTTTAAAGCCATTTTTAAAGGGGCTTTTTGGTATTTTACTAGCCGTTTATATACCTAGTTATATCCGACCAAAGCTCAGAAATTCATTATCCATCTACAACAACAAAATTAGGGTTTTCTCTCTAAGATTAATACCTAAGAACAAAATCCAAATCTTCTTCAAAAACTAAGAGATTCAAATTTTTCAAGTTCAAGAACATCAAGAAACTCAACCCAGGTATGCATAGTGTTCATTCATGGACTCCATTCGTCCATAAAGCCCAAGAATCTTTTTTTAATGTTCAATTGTATGGATTTATTTTTGAATTTCATGTTGGGGTTGCTTTTGTTCATGTTGATAATGACCAATTGAATTCTAATCCATTTTGGGTGATCAATTTTATGTGGAATTGATTAGTATAAAGGTAGATTCATGTGGACCTATGATTAAACCCTTGGATTATGAAATTAAAGTTGAATCATAATGTTTATTTGTTATATAATGTTGTCTACATATACTATGCCTACCATGTGTTTGATTAAATGCCTATGTGAAGGAAAAAAAATTCCCAACTAATATGATCTTATGAAATCCCCATTTATGTACAAGCTTATGCATATCACATGTTTGATGAATTCCCTCAATAAATGAATTATTGATTGCGATGTTCGTCATGTATTTAAGAAAGTCTTGCTTTGTCAGTTTCTTTCCATCGAGTCCTGGAGATACTTGTACCCGACAATTTAGTTGTATGCCTAGATCCAGTGTCATGTGATCATGATATCCTCAGTCAAGCCATGATCCATAGAACTCAGTCAGTCATATGACTCAGGAAAGCTCAGTAATTTAGTAACCTCATTAATCTCACAAACTTAGTCAGTTGTCAAATATCAGTAGTATTCTATTAGTTAACAGAATTTAGTAAACTCAGTCCATGTTCAGATCAGTTAATCATGTTCAGTGTCTATTCATATGGGAGTATAAATTAGCACCGAGTGAACCCAAGGATGGGAACTCACCTGCCAGTAGAGGATGTGATTCTTAGAAGCAATCCTTGCATACCAAAACTACGTAGCCAGCGTAGGTTGACACATCATACCTACTAGTTGAGGGTAGATGAGGTGGCTTAACCTGCTAGTTGAGGGTTCCCACTGTTCTCATTAAAGTAATCTGCTAGTCGAGGGTCACTCACATGTTGTCCTTACCAGTGGCACGGCATTGACACCCTCCAATCAGGGCACAGATTAGACCCCAATTCAGCTATAATGTGTCATTTGGGGCATGTTGGTTAGATGACTACTTCTCACAGTTTCATGTTACAGAATCTAGACTGGAAGATACAGTCAATCAGTTTTAGTAATAGAACTCAGACATTTCTACAGAATTCAGAACTGTTAGATATAGTCAACTCAGATACTGTACGAAACTCAGCTAGTTCCTTCAGATTTAGGACTTTCAGATATAGACACTCATGTTATCAGTTGTTAGAACTCTATTATTAGTCATGTTAGTTATCAGTAAACTCATGTTATCACGATTTCAGATATAGTTACTACGTATGCATGCATGTATTCTAACGTCCATATTAGTCAGTTGTCCAGTATTGTTTATGCATTTGAACCCCATGCATTCACCCGAACTCACATGCATACCAGTACATTCAAAGTACTGGCGAATTTACGATATGGTGTCTTATACCATAGGTTCAGAGACACGAGTTCTAGAGCATCAGTAGATTTCAGTCTCAACGGTCAAAGATAGAAATAATTTCTCATCTTATGAGGACATGATCATTACGTTATTATCACATTAATTAATTTATTAGTTGGAGTTAGTTGGGGACATGTCCCATCAACTCCTTATTCAGACAGTTCAGCCAGTTGGAGGCTTTTCAGACTATCATGTTCAGATAGTTATTTCAGTTGTTTTGGGTATTGCATACCCCATCTAGATGTTATATTTTCATCATTTATGTTATAGTTATTAACCTTATGGCCTTTTAGTTCATGTTTCTTCATTATACAATATATTATGCAGTATACAGGTACAGATATCAATCATGGGTAAGCTTGTGGTCCTTCATGGTCATGAGCACCGTGTAGCATTCTGAGTACCATATTCAGGGCATTACAAACTTAGTATCAGAGCCTAAGGTTCAATAGAGTCCTAGGAAGTCTGAAAGCCGTATCTAGTAGAGTCTTGTGTATGGGTGTGTTGCGCGCCACATTTATGTGCAGGAGGCTATAAGATGTTGTAGGAACAGTTTCCCTTCTTTAAGTATTCATGTCATTCTAGTGATCATAATTTCAAGTCAATCTCTCAATTTAATATGTTTCTTCTCTTTATTTCAGAATATTTCTCTTAAGAGAAGAACCCAGCCTTTCCAAGAAGATCCCTTGGACAAACATGTTTCTCAAGCAGAGTTTAGAGCTGCATTTACTACTCTTGCTCAGTCCGTTGCTTCTCAGAATGAATGACCAGCTGTCATTCCAGCCAACCCAATGGACAATTCAGCTACAGCTAGGATTCGGGACTTCACCCGAATGAATCCTCCATTCTTTCTCGGGTCTAAGGAAGATGAGGACCCTCAAGAATTCCTAGATCAGGTGTAGAAGGTTACAGACATCATGATGGTTACTTCTAGTGAGAGTGCTGAGCTAGCTGCATATCAGTTGCAGGATGTTGCTCATATTTAGTTCAAGTAGTGGAGGTCAGAAAGGGCAGTGGATACAGGGTCAGTTGAGTGAGAGGAATTTTCTTCTGCTTTCCTTGATAGATTCTTTCCCCTAGAGCTTAGAGAAACTAAGGTTTTAGAAATCATCAAACTCAGGAAGGGAAACATGATGGTGAAAGAGTATTCTCTTAAGTTTACTCAATTAGCCAGATACGTCTTTCATGTGGTTGCAGATAGCAGGGCCAATATTAGTAAGTTTATTTAGGGGTAAATAATAGCGTGGTTAATGAGTGCAGATCCGCTATGTTGAATAGTTATATGATGTTAGCAAGGATTATGACTCATGCTTAGCAGATAGAGGAGCAAAATATTAAGATAAGAGAGAAGTAGAATAAAATAGCAAGGACAGGTAGCTTTAACTTTGCTCAGCCAAAATCAGAAGGAGGAAACCATTCTCAGTTTTTTCCTAAGTCCTCCGTTCCAACTCCTTATTCAGCTAGTGCTCCTATGCCTAAGATCAGAGATAGAGCGCCAGGCTCTAAGTCTCAGGGCAGTGTTACCATTTCTCGCACCTATCCCTTTTGTCATACTTGTGGCAAGAACCATCAGGGTACTTGCAGAGCTAGCAGTGATACCTGCTTCGGGTATGGCAAGCCAGGCTACAGAGTTAGATATTGTCCACAGTCAGGTCCATAAGGTCAACAGAACCATTCCTTAGCTCAGTTCGATCGCTCGAATCAGTAGGTGCCACCTCCTGTGCTTCTAGTAGGCAATGCCCAAATAGACTCAAAGCTCTCCAGTCCCAGAAAGATTAGGAAAATTCTCCTGATATGGTTATTGGTATGTTATAGATCTTTCATGTGCTTGTTTACGCTTTGCTAGATCCAGGTGCTTCTTTATTTTTTGTTACTCCCTATATAGCAGTTGATTTCAGAGTCTGTCTTGAAATTCTAGCAGAGTGCTTTTTAGTTTATACCCCAGTGGGTAAAACCATCAAAGCCCAGTGGGTATACAAGAACTGCCCGGATATGATATCTCAGAAAGTCACTTCAGCAGATTTAGTCGAATTAGAGATGACTGATTTTTATGTCATTCTCGACATTGATTGTCTTTAGTCCTGCTATGCCACAGTTGACTGTAGAAATAGAATAGTCCAATTGCAGTCTCCAAATGAACCCATCCTCGAGTAGAAGGGTAATGTATCCTCTTTCAGAGGTAAGCTTATTTTGTACCATTGGGCACAGAAAATGATATCTAAGGGATGTTTCTATCATCTATTTCATGTTAAGGAAACTAGTTCTGAAACTCCCAGTCTTGAATCAGTACCAGTCATGAACAAATATTCATATGTCTTTCCCGAAGATCTTCCAGGAATTCATTCCGAAAAGGAAATAGACTTCGACATTAATCTTCTTCTAGATACTCAGCCTATATCTATTCTGCCATATAGAATGGCACCAGCAGAACTTAGAGAATTGAAAGAGTAGTTCAATGATCTCTTAGATAAGGGATTCATCAAACCCAATTTGTCCCCGTGGTGCACTCCAGTATTATTCGTATGAAAGAAAGGCAGTTCTCTCAGAATATATATAGACTACCGTCAACTTAATAAGGTCATAGCGAAGAACAAGTATCCTCTTCCCAAAATTGATAACTTATTTGACCAACTTCAGGGTGCTAGTTATTTCTCTAAGATAGACCTCAGATCCGGCTATCATCAGCTCAGAGTCAGAGAATGTGACATTTCAAAAATAGCTTTGCATACTCGGTATGGTCACTTTGAATTCCTAGTTATGTCCTTTGGTATCACCAAAGCCCCAGTAGCTTTCATAGACTTGATGAACCGTTTGTTCAAGCAGTACTCGAATATGATCATCATAGTCTTCATATATGATATTTTTGTCTATTTCGGTAGTGAGAGAGATCATGCAGACCATCTCAAAATAGTACTTCAGACTCTCAGAGATCATTTTCTATTCACCAAATTCAGTAAGTGTGAATTTTGGCTAAGGTTAGTAGCATTCCTTGGTTATATCATTTCCGGTGATGGCATTAGAGTACATCCTCAAAAGACCGAAGTAGTAAGAAACTGATCCAGACCTGTCTCTCCATCAGATATTAGGAGTTTCTTAGGTTTAGTGGGCTATTATAGATGGTTTTTTGAGAGATTTTATTTTATTGTATCCCCTATGTCCAGATTGACTCAGAAGAAAGTCAAGTTTCAGTGTCAGATCCTTGCGAGAAGAGTTTTTAGTAGTTGAAGACTCGACTCACCTCAGCTCCAGTTCTAGCTCTTCCAGATGGTTCAGATGGGTTCGTATTGTATTGTGATAAATCTAGAGTAGGTTTGGGTTATTTCCTCATACATCAAGGTAAGGTCATAGCCTATGCTTCCAGACAACTTAAACCCCATGATAAGAATTATCCTACTCATAATCTTGAGTTAGCCACCGTAGTTTTTTCCATGAATATTTGGAGGCATTATCTATACAGTGTTCATATAGATGTGTTCACAAATCATAAGAGCCTTCAGTATGTTTTCTCTCAGAAAGATCTCAATCTTCATCAGAGAAGGTGGTTAGAGCTCTTGAAAGATTATGACATGAGTGTCCATTATCATCCAGGCAAGGTCAATATAGTGGCCGACGCTCTCCGTAGACTGTCTATGGGTAGTGTTGCTCATCTCGAGGACAATAAGAAGAAGTTAGCCCAGGAAGTCCATCAGCTTACCAAACTAGGTGTTCGGTTAGTCGATTCAAAGGAGGGTGATATATGGTTTTAGAGTAGTTCAGAATTATCTCTAGTTTCTGAGGTAAAAGAAAAAAAAGATAGGGATCCTAGCCTTGTCAAGTTAAAAGAGTCAGTTAAGGATAAAAAATTAGAGGTTTTCTCCCAATAGGGAGATGGTGTTCTGTGTTGTCGGGGTCGTCTATGTGTTCTATTTGTGGATGACTTAAGGCAGAGAATCCTTGCAGAAGCACATGGTGCGTGCTACTCTATTCATCCAGGTGCCACAAAGATGTACCGCAATTTGTGGGAAATATATTGGTGGAGTGGGATGAAGAGAAATGTTGCAGAGTTTATGGCTAAGTGCTCTACATGTCAGCAGGTTAAGATAGAGCATCAAAAGCCTAGTGGGTCCATGTAGGAGTTCAGTATTCCTACTTGGAAGTGGGAAGAAGTGAACATAGACTTCGTGATAGGTTTACCTTGAACTCTTCGTCAACATTATATTGTTTGGGGCATTGTAGATAGGATGACCCAATCAACTCATTTCCCTTCAGTGCATACCTCTTATTCAGCCGAGGATTATGCCAAACTCTACATTAGAGAGTTGGTTATATTTCTTGGTGTTCTGTTATCTATTATCTTAGACAGAGGTACCCAGTTCTCCTCTCATTTCTAGAAAGCGTTCCAAAAGGGTCTTGGCACCCAAGTTCATCTTAGTATAGCCTTTCATCCTCAGATAGATGGTCAAAAAGAAAGGACAATTCATACTTTAGAAGATATGTTGCGTGCGTGTGCAATCGATGCCAAGGGAAGTTGGGATGACCACTTGCCTTTGATTGAATTTGCATACAACAATAGCTATCACTCCAGTATTAAGATGGCTCCATTAAAAGCTCTCTATGGTAGGAGGTGTAGATCTCCAATTGGTTGGTTCGACGTTAGTGAGGCTTCAGTCATAGGTCCTGACTTAGTATTTGATACCTTCGATAAAGTTTAGTTGATCAAAGAAAGACTCTGGGATGCTCAGAGATGAAAGAAGTCTTATGCAGATGTTCTTAGAAAGGATCTCAAGTTCGAGATTGGTGATCTTGTTTTTATAAAGATATCTTCCATGAAGGGAGTGAAGATATTCGGCAAAAAGGGAAAGCTCAGTCCCTGATATGTCGGTGCCTTCAAGATTCTCAGTCGCTTTGGCAAGGTAGCTTATGAGCTCGAATTTCCATCAGATCTAGCTTCAGTTCATCCAGTCTTCCATGTATCCTTGCTCAAGAAGTGTATAGGTGACCCAGAAGTTGTAGTCCCTATTCAGAGCATAGTTGTTCGGAATAGCCTCTCTTATGAAGAGATTCCTATCGAAATCCTAGACTATCTGACTCATAGATTGAGGAGCAAAGAAGTCCCTCTATTTAAGGTTCTTTGTCAAAATCACTCCGTTGAGGGAGCTACTTGGGAACCAGACGCAGACATGCATACCAAGTATCCTTACCTCTTCTCCTCTAACTTAGATTAATCTTAAGGTAACAGTTCTCCTTAAGCTTACTCAGTTTCATGTTCAGTGTTTATCACAAACTTTGTACCAAGTACCATTGCATATTCAGTCATGAATTTATGTATCAGCTTAGTTATAGAATTATGCATCAAACATGCATTCTCATTGTGAGAAACTTAGTTCATTAAAACACCCAGTCATGCATTCATGAATCAGTTACACATGCATCAGATATGCATGTTCAATATGATATTTTTAGTTATCAGTCATGTCATTCATGAAATCATGTTCCAGCTAGCCATGTTCAGTATGTACGTCAGTTTATATTCTTTCCCCATCACTCAGTCTCATTCGAGGATGAATGTTCTCAAGGGGGAGATATTGTAATACCCCATACTTTTTCCTAGCTTGAAATTGTCCCAATAATGTTAGAAGCTTTCTTTGAAAGATGAATTAACTTTTGTACATGTGATATTTTTAATATTTTCACTTTTTATCACATGGGAAATTGAATAAGCTTTCCATCGGTACAAATTTCATCAAAATTCGACATCAGAATAGGAAGTTATGGACGAAATATAGAAGACAGTAAAACCTCCCCGGTGCGACAGTGAGGCCAATGGACCATCGGACTAGCGACGGACCATCGCCCATGATCATCGCAGCAAGGCAGTATGATTACCTTCTGCCCTAGATCAAAGGCCCAGGCCGATGGATCCTGTACATGTTCGGTTTTATTTGTTCATGTTGATAGTGACCAATTGAATTCTAATCCATGTTGGGTGATTAATTTTATGTGAAATTGATTAGTATAAAGGTTGATTCATGTGTACCTACGATTAAACCCTTGGATAATGAAATTAGAGTTGAATCATGATGTTTATTTGTTATATAATGTTGTCTACATATACTATGCCTACTATGTGTTTGATTAAATTCCTATGTGAAGGAAAAAAATGCCCAACAAGTATGATCTTCTCAAATACCAATTTATGTACGAGCTTATGCATATCACATGTTTAATGAATTGCCTCAATAAATGAATTATTGATTGCGATATTGGTCATGTATTCAAGAAAGTCATGCTTTGTCATTTTCTTTACATCGAGTCTTGGGGTTAATTGTACCCGACAATTTAGTTGTATATCTAGAGTCAGTGTCATGTTTTCACGATATCCTCAGTCAAGACATGATCCATAGAACTCAGTCAGTCATGTGACTCAGAAAAGTTCAGTAATTCAGTAACCTCATTAATCTCACGAACTCAGTCAGTTGTCAGATATTAGTAGTATTTCATCAGTTAACGAAATTTAGTAAGCTCAGTCCATGTTCAGATCAGTTAATCATGTTCACTACCGATTCAGATGGGAGTAGAAATTAGCACCGAGTGAACCCAAGGATGGGAACTCACTTTCCAGTAGAGGGTGTGACTCTTAGAAGCAATCCTTGCATTTCAGAACTATGTAGCCAGCATAGTTTGTGACATCATACCTGCTAGTTTAAGGTAGATAAGGTGGCTTAACTTGCTAGTTGAGGGTTCTCACGATTCTCATTAGAGTAACCTACTGCTCGAGGGTCACTCACATATTGTCCTTACCAGTGGGGTGGTATTGACACCATTCCAATCAGGGCACAGATTTGACCCAAATTCAGCTATAATGCATCATTTAGGGTATGTCAGTTAGATGACTACTTCCCACAAGTTCATGTTACAGAATCTGGACTGGCAGATACATTCAATTAGTCCCAGCAATAGAATTTAGATAGTTCTATAGAATTCAAGAATGTCGGATACAGTCATCTCAGATACAGTATGGAACTCGACTAGTTCCATCAGATTCAGGACTGTCAGATACAGTCACTCATGTTATTAGTTATCAGAACTTAGTCATTAGTCATGTTAGTTATCAGTAAATTGATGTTATCAGGATTTCTGATATAGTTACTACATATGCATGCATGTATTCTCATGTTGATATTAGTCAGTTATCCAGTATTGTTCATTCATTTGAACCCCATGCATTCAGCCGACCTCACATGCACACCAGTATATTCAAAGTACCGACACATTTGCGCTATGGTGTCTTGGTGAAGATCATAGATCATAACTTTTACATACATGGGGATTTCATATATCTATAATACATTTATAGAAACATTCCAACAAAACATGTGATAGGCATAACTTGTACATACATGGGGATTTCATGGTATCATGCTAGTCAGTCACTTTTCCTTCATCAAGGCATTTAATCAAACATATTATGGGCATGGTACATGTAAACTTCATTGCACAATAATTAAACATCATGGTTCAATCCTATTTTCATCATTCAAGGGTTTAGTCATAGGTTTTCATGAATCTCTATATCTATAATAATTTAACCCACATAGAATTTATCACCTAACATAGAGTAGAATTAAATTTCTCATTATCCACATGAACAAGAGTAGACCAATCATGAAATTCATAAGGAAATCCATAAACTTAAACTTTGAAAAGATATTCTTGGTCTTCATGTACGGAAGGAGTCTATGAATGAACACTATGCATACCTTAGTTCATATACCCCATACTCAGTCTTATTCGAGGATGAATGTTCTCAGGGGGAGATATTGTAATACCCCATACTTTTTTCTATCTTGAAATTGTCCCAAGAATGTTAGAACCATTCTTTGAAAGATGAATCCACTTTTGTGTAATACCCCGGGAAATTTTTCGTTGAAATTTTGTGCGTAAACGTGTTGGGTTCTATCGTCCAGATTGAATTATAAATTTTCCGTGTAAAATATCTTAGATTATGACCTACCATTGCGTATAGTAATGAATAATCTTTCCAAAGATATGTGGATCATCCAAAACGGACACCCGAACGATGAGTTATGAACATTCCAATCGAACCGTGAATAGTAGTGAACAGCAAAACGTGCAGGAAAAAGTACTGAGGCATGGCGTATTTTTGGTCAAAGTTTAAACGATCATAACTCATTGTACATAATTATCTGGGTGATCTACTATATATCAACGGAAAGATCTGCGAGTCCTCTTTCCAATGATATTAGTTTCATCCAATTTGTCTATCGGAGCAAAAAGTTATGATCGATCTACTTCAGTCTATCAAAAGTGAATTTTTGGATCAAATTCAAACGATCATAACTCCTCGTACACATTGGTCTGGGTGAGATACTATATATCAACAGAAAGATATGAGAGTCCTCTTTCTAATGAAATTGGGTTCATCCAATTTGAATATCGGAGTAAAACGTTATGGTTGATCTACTTCAGACTATCAAAACAGTCCACCAAAGGACAGATTCGAGATTTCTTTTGGTTTTTAGGGGCGTTTTGGTCATTTTCCCTCACCCAAAATACGTACAAACCCTATATTAAAGCCTATTAGAAGCATTATATGTTATATTTCACCAAACTTCCTCAAACAGAAAACCCTAAGCTCCTACATCCAACTTCAAGAACCTCCAAAGTTCACCATTAATTCTACAAATTTATTCAAGATTCCAAGTTCCTAGTTCAAGAACTCCAAGAACCATCATTCAAAGGCACGATTAACATCTCAAAAATGAGTATTGATCTAAAGTTCATCATTCAAGGTATGTGGGGTTTTTCAACAAGAACTCTCTTTCGTTCTTGTGCCCAAAAGTAATTTTCTTTACAAAGGCATGATTTTTACTTGATTTTTATGTGGGGTTTATGAATTTGAAGAATGAACCCATATCTTATGATGATTATTATGAAATCTTGACATTTATGATTTTAAGAGATGAATTTACATGTGTGGTGATATAAAGCATGAATCTTGAACGATATTTATCATGATTTTCATATTTGGGTCGTGAATCCCCATTGGAAATTGTGTTTTTTTTAGAAAGTGTGTGTTATAAGCACGTTGATGTTGAATATTTGAGATATTTTGAATGATTTGACCTTTTGGTCTTAATGGAGTTGTTTTGAACTCGAGTGTGAAAGAAATCCACAACGTGGTTGATTTTGATAGATGGGAAGCATGATGGCTCCCGATGTATATTTATATATTACTGAAATTGTTTTGTTGTGGATTATCTTTGAAATGATCTGAACTAAGTCCGGGAGAAATCTTTAGCACCGAGTGGGAGGTATAAAGCAACCTTACTTCCCTAGAACTACGTGCCCCCATAGGAGTGAGCCTGAGGCTGATTTATATAGTGATAACTAGTTTGTGTGGATTTGATATCGATAGTCCTACTCCGATGGCAAGGATAGGACGGCTCTCCCCAATGTGGGTTGTACGTTGGACTCCATGTAGCTCACATGGTTTATGTAGGTTATAGGATCTCCCAGTGTGTGTGTGTTTCCTTATGTCTATGGTGTATGGTGACGTGATTTGAAAGTGGAATTGTGAAAGTTATTCTTTCGAAAGATTTAAATGATATTTACATTATGAGAATTGATATTCTTGATGAACTGAAAGTGATTGACAAATTATATGATGACTCACATGTGTTATTGTACTTATTTCATCCTCTCGTGATAATGATGATTTTCTTTGGGCTATGTGAGTCTTTCATACATCCTACATATTTCTTATAAATATTTATGATGATGATGTTTATACAACTGCATACACCCCCATATACTCGGTTCTTTTCCATGGTACTGACCCACATCTTCGGATGTGGGCTGCATTTTCTCGGAATGTAGGTTCAGGTGCTTAGTTCCAGGTTCGACAGTGATTCTTCGGTCATGCTGTTCTACATCCTCTGTTGTGGTGAGTCCTTATGTTCCGAGGACGTGATGTCTGATGTTGGTTTCATGGAATTGCTTACATTTGATAACTGAGTATGAGTAAGTTGGGGCATGTCTCAGTGGCTCATTGATTTTATTGATTTTCTTAGAGGAATGTCAGACTAGTATAGATGTTGGGAGTTGACTAATAAGTTGTATTTTGTTATCTTTCTAAAATTCTTTTATTCTTGGATGATGATTACTCTATTGATATTTGAGGGTTATTTATGGAAACCCCATTGATTTGTGTTAAACTAAATGAAAAATGGCTCAAAGGGTTATCTTGGGCCTACTCGTAGCCTCAAGCACCGTGTGACGCTCCGAGACCCATTTTTCGGGGCGTTACAAACTTGGTATCAAAGCCTAAGGTTTTAACGTATCCTAGAGAGTCTGATAAGCCACGTTAAGTAGAGTCTTGATCATCGATGTGTAGCGCGCCACATCTATGAGCAAGAGGCTACAAGACATTTTAGGAAAAAGTGTGATTCTTTCGTTTAGAAGTCTATCATGCTTAAAGTGTCTCTCTCTACTATTGATTCGTGCTTTCTTCTTTCCGAAATATGCCTCCACGTCGAGCGAGAAGAAATAATGATGGTCAGAAACCTCAACCCGCTGACCCATTGAATAAAAATGTGTCTCATGCTTAATTTCAGGCGCTGGCCCAAGCTGTTACTGCAATTGTTCAGGCCAACCCAGCCCCGGCTCCACAACAGCAGGAAGGTGATTCAGATGTTGCCAGGATCCATGACTTCATGCGGATGAATCCGCTAGAATTCTATGGGTCTAAGTCTGATGAGGATCCACGGTTGTTTTTAGAGGAGGTGCGGAATATTACTCAGGTGATGCATGTATCTGAGGAGAATAGTATGGATTTGGTTGCGTATAGGTTGAAAGACCTTGCCTATGACTGGGTTGTTGCTTGGAGGAAAGGTAGAGGTGAGGGAGTTGTCCCTACAACTTGGCAAGAGTTCCAGGATACATTCCTGGATAAGTTTTTCCCTTTGGAGATGAGGAAGGCGAAGGTAGAAGAGTTTATGAACTTGTGACAGGGCTCTATGACTGTTAGGGAGTACTTTCTAAAGTTCAATCAGTTGGCCAAGTATGCTCCTGACTTAGTGGCTGATAATCGGGCTAGTATGAGTAAGTTTGTGACTGGAGTGTCTAATTATGTGGTTAAGGAGTGTAGGTCTGCTATGCTGAATAGTGAGATGAATCTTTCTAGGATGATGACTCATGCCCAACAGATTGAGGTAGACAAGAGTAAGGAGAGATATGGAATGAGAGGGAATAAGAGAGCTAGGTCCGAGCACACGGACAGGGTTAGACTAGATCGTAGGGAGGGAGTTGCCAGCAATATCAGGATTGATCGTCTATTCCAGCACCATCATCTGCTAGTGCTCCCGTGCCTAGAGGTAGGCAGTAGCAAGGTACCAGGTCATATGCATCCAGGTCCCAGTACAGTGCTGGCAGTAAGCCAAATCGTCCCCTGTGTCCTAAGTGTGGTAGGGCTCATTCGGGTGAGTGTTGGGGTGAGAAGAGGGGTTCTTTTTGGTGTGGTGACATGGGTCACAGAGTTAGAGATTGTCCACAGGATGGACAAGGGCGTCGTGACTATCGCCCTCTGACCCAGACTCAGACTGCTAGTGCTCCAGTTCTAGCGACCCGCCCAGCCTCAGCCTACGGCGCCTCTTCTAGCAATGCTGGCGGGCAGCGCCAAAATAGATTCTGTGCTTTACCATCCTGTCAAGAACAGAAGGACTCTCCCGATGTTGTTACTGGTACGCTTCGTATATTTCAGTTTGATGTGTATGCTTTGTTGGATCCTGGATCCAGTTTCTCATATGTTACACCTTTGATTGTTGTGAATTTTGAAATGAGTCCTGAGATTATTCCTGAGCCTATCCTAGTTTCTACCCTTGTGGGTGATTTGATTGTTGCCCAGAAAGTGTATAAAAAGTGTCCTGTTACCGTTTTTCATAGAGTCTTATTGGATGATCTGATTGAGTTAGACATGGTATATTTTGATATGATTCTGGGTATGGACTGGTTGTATTCTTCTGATGCCTCTATTGATTGTCGGACCCGAGTGGTCAAGTTTTGGTTTCCGAGTACATCCGTGTTTGAGTGGTCTGGGAATTCCGTGTCACCTAAGAGTCATTTTATCTCTTACCTCAAATCTAAAAAGCTTATTTCCAAGGGGTGTATTTACCATTTAGCTAGAGTCAAAGACACTAATTCTGAGACTCCAACTCTCCAGACTGTTAACATCGTCAATGAGTTTTCTGATGTCTTTTCGGATGATCTCCCAGGGATACCTCCTGATAGAGAGATAGAGTTCATGATTGATCTTCTTCCCGATACTCAGCCTATTTATATTCCTCTTTACCATAAGGCCCCTGCAGAACTTAAGAACTTGAAAGAGCAACTCAAAGATCTATTATATAAGGTGTTTAAGGCCCAGTGTTTCTCCTTGGGGTGCTCCTGTGTCGTTTGTGAGAAAGAAAGATGGCTCTTTGCGTATATGTATTGATTACCGCCAACTGAATAAAGTCACCGTAAAAAATAAGTACCCCCTTCCGAGACTAGATGATTTGTTTGACCAATTGCAAGGTGCAAGTTATTTATCAAAGATAGACCTTCGTTCTGGCTATTATCAACTCAAAATTAGGGAGTGTGGCATCTCAAAAACCGTTTTACGAACTCGTTATGGCTCTTTTGAGTTTCTTGTTATGTCTTTTGGGTTAACTGATGCCCCAACAACTTTCATGGACCTCATGAATAGAGTGTTCAGATCATATCCAGATATGTTTGTCAAAGTGTTCATCGATGATATACTGGTGTACTCCCGTAGTGAGGATGAATATTCTAATCATCCCCGAATTATCTTGCAAACCCTTAGAGATCACAAGTTGTTTGCCAAGTTCAGGAAGTGTGAGTTTTGGCTAAGGTCAGTTGCTTTTCTTGGTTAGATCATTTGTTCCGAGGGTGTTAGAGTTGATCCCCAAAAAACTGAAGCTGTTAGAAATTGGCCTAGACCTATTTCTCTAACTGATATTCAAAGTTTCTTGGGTTTAGCTGGCTATTACCACCGTTTTGTTGAGGGTTTCTCCTCTATAGAGTCTCCTATGATTCGGTTGACCCAAAAGAAAGTGAAGTTCTTGTGGTCCGAATCTTGTGAGAAGAGATTTCAGGAGTTGAAGACTCGACTCACTTCAGCCCCTATTTTGACTTTGCCTTATGGTGTTGATGGGTTTGTGGTGTACTGTGATGCTTTGAGAGTTGGGTTGGGTTGCGTATTGATGCAGAAGGGTAAGGTGATAGCTTATGCTTCTAGACAGTTCAAACCCCATGCGAAAAATTGCCCCACCCATGACCTTGAGTTGGCTGCTGTTGTGTTTGCTTTGAAAATCTGGAGACACTATTTGTATGGTGTCCATGTTGATGTTTTCACTGATCACAAGAGTCTGCAGTATGTGTTTATCCAGAGAGAATTGAATCTTAGGTAGAGAAGATGGTTAGAATTGTTAAAGGACTATGATATGAGTGTGCTGTACCATCCGGGCAAGGCCAATATTTTGGCGGATGCCCTAAGTAGAGTGTCCATGGGTAGAGTTTAGCATGTGGTAGAAGGTAAGAAAGAGTTGGCTCGTGATGTACATCGTTTGGCTAGATTGGAGATTAGGTTGTTTGACTCTGCTGAAGGTAGTATAGGGATTCAGAGTAGTTCTGAATCCTCCTTGGCTTCGGATGTGAAGGAAAAGAAATACTTAGATGCTAGTTTGGTCAGACTGAAGGATTCAGTCAAGGACCAAAAAGTAGAGGTTTTCTCCCAAGGGGGAGATAGTGTGTTGAGATTGCGGGGTAGATTGTGTGTCCCAAATGTTGATGATCTGAGACAGAGGATTATGGCTGAAGCACACGGGGCGCGATATTCTATTCATCCTGGTGCCACCAAGATGTACCGAGACTTTCGGGAAATCTATTGTTGGAGTGGCATGAAGAAAGATATACCAGCATTTGTAGCTAAGTGTGCAACATGCCAACAGGTTAAGGTTGAACACCAAAGACCTGGTGGTATGATACAAGAGTTTAGTATTCCCACCTGGAACTGGGAAGAGATAAATATGGACTTCATGATTGGTTTACCTCCTTCCCGGTGCCATCATGATTCCATTTGGGTTGTGGTTGATAGGTTGACTAAGTCTGCTCATTTTTATTTGATTTTTATGAATTTGAAGCATGAACCCATATCTTATGATGATTATTAAGAAATCTTGACATTTATGATTTTGAAAGATGAATTTACATGTGTGGTGATATAAAGCATGAATCTTGAATGATATTTATCATGATTTTGATATTTGGGTCGTGAATCTCCATTGGAAATTGTGTTTTTTTAGAAAGTGTGTGTTATAATCACGTTGATGTTGAATATTTGAGATATTTTGAATAATTTGACCTTTTGGTCTTAATGGAGTTGTTTTGAACTCGAGTGTGAAAGAAATCCATAACGTGGTTGATTTTGATAGATGGGAAGCATGATGGCTCCCGATGTATATTTATATTTTACTGAAATTGTTTTGTTGTGGATTGTCTTTGAAATTATCTGACCTAAGTCCGGGAGAAATCTTTACCATCGAGTGGGAGGTATAAAGCGACCTTACTTCCCTAGAACTACATGCCCCCGTAAGAGTGAGCCCGAGGTTGATTTATATAGTGATCACTAGTTTGTGTGGATTTGACATCGATAGTCCTACTCCGATGGCAAGGATAGGACGACTCTCCCCAATGTGGGTTGTACGTTGGACTCCATATAGCTGACATGGTTTATGTCGGTTATAGGATCTCCCAGTGTGTGTGTGTTTCCTTGTGTCTATGGTCAATGGTGAAGTAATTTGAAAGTGGAATTGTGAAAGTTATACTTTTGAAAGATTTAAATGATATTTACATTATGAGAATTGATATTCTTGATGAACTGAAAGTGATTGACAAATTATATGATGACTCACATGTGTTATTGTACTTATTTCATCCTCTCATGATTATGATGATTTTCTTTGAGCTATATGAGTCTTTCATACATCCTGCATATTTTGTATAAATATTTATGATGATGATGTTTATACAACTGCATACACCCCCATATACTCGGTTCCTTTCCATGGTACTGACCCACATCTTTGGATGTGGGCTGCATTTTCTCAGAATGTAGGTTCAGGTGCTCAGTTCCAGGTTTGACTGTGATTCTTCGGGCACGTTGTTCTATATTCTCTTTTGTGGTGAGTCCTCATGTTTCGAGGACGTGATGTTTGATGTTGGTTTCACGGAATTATTTACATTTGATAACTGAGTATGAGTCAGTTGGGGCATGTCTAAATGGCTCGCTAGTTTTTTTGATTTTCTTAGAGGCATGTCAGACTTGTATAGATGTTGGGAGTTGACTAATAAGTCATATTTTGTTATCTTTCTGAAATTCTTTTATTCTTGGATGATGATTACTCTGTTGATATTTGAGGGTTATTTATGAAAACCCCGTTGATTTGTGTTGAATTGAATGAAAAATGGCTCAAAGGGTTAGCTTGGGGCTACTCGTAGTCTCAAGCACTGTGTGATGCTCCGGGACCCATTTTCCGGGGCATTACAAACTTGGTATCAGAACCTATAAGGTGTCCTAGGGAGTCTGACAAGCCGCGTTAAGTAGAGTCTTGGTCATCGGTGTGTAGTGCGCCACATCTATGAGCAAGAGGCTACAAGACATTTTAGAAAAAAGTGTGATTCTTTCTTTCAGAAGTCTATCGTCCTTAAAGTGTCTCTCTCTGCTATTGATTCATGCTCTCTTCTTTTAGAAATATGCCTCCACGTCGAGCGAGAAGAAATAATGATGGTCAGCAACCTCAACCCGTTGACCCATTGAATGAAAACGTATCTCATCTTGAATTTAAGGCAGCCTTTCAGGCGCTGGCCTAAGCTGTTACTGCAAATATTCAGGCCTACCCGGCCCCAGCTCCACTGCAGCAGGGAGGTGATTCAGCTGCTGCCAGGATCCGTGACTTCATGCGGATGACTCCGTCGAAATTCTATGGGTCCAAGTCTGATGAGGATCCATGGTTGTTTTTAGAGGAGGTGGGGAAGATTACTCAGGTGATGCATGTATCTGAGGAACATAGTGTGGAGTTGGCTACGTATAGGTTGAAAGACCTTGCTTATGACTGGGTTGTTGCTTGGAGGAAAGGTAGAGGTGAAGGAGTTGTCCCTACAACTTGGCAAGAGTTCCAGGATGCATTCCTGGATAAGTTTTTCCCCTTGGAGATGAGGGAGGCAAAGGTGGAAGATTTTATGAACCTGCGACAGGGCTCTATGATTGTTACAGAGTACTGTCAAAAGTTCAATCAGTTGGCCAAGTATGCTCCTGACTTAGTGGCTGATCATCGGGCTAGTATGAGTAAGTTTGTGACTGGAGTATCTAGTTATGTGGTTAAGGAGTGTAGGTCTGCTATGCTGAATAGGGAGATGAATCTTTCTAGGCTGATAACTTACGCCCAATACATTGAGGCAGACAAGACTAAGGAGAGAGATAGAATGAGAGGCAATAAGAGAGATAGGTCCGAGCAGTACAGACAGGGTCAGACTAGATCGCAGGGAGGGGGTCGCCCTCAGTATCAGTATTATTCGTCTATGCTAGTACCGTCATCTGATAGAGCTCCCTTGCCAAGAAGTAGGAAGGAGAAAGGTACCAGGTCATATGCATCTAGGTCCAAGTACAGTGCTGGCAGTAAGCCAAATCGTCCCCTGTGTCCTAATTGTGGTAGGGCTCATTCGGGTGAGTGTTGGGGTGAGAAGAGGGGTTGATTCCGGTATGGTGACATGGGTCACAGAGTTAGAGATTGTCCATAGGATGGATAAGGGCATCGTGACTATCGCCCTCATACCCAGACTCAGAATGTTAGTGCTCCAGTTCCAGCGACTCGCCCAGCCCCAACTCAGGGCGCCTCTTATAGAAATGCTGGCGGGCAACGCCAGAATAGATTCTATGCTTTACCGTCCGGCCAGGAACAGGAGGACTCTCCCGATGTTGTTATTGGTATGATTTGTATATTTCAGTTTGATGTGTATGCTTTTTTGGATCCTGGATCCAGTTTCTCATATGTTACACATTTGATTTCTATGAATTTTGAATTGAGTCTTGAGATTATTCTTGAGCCTATCCAAGTTTCTACCCCAGTGGGTGATTCGATTGTTGCCCAGAAAGTTTATAAAAAGTGTCCTCTTATCGTTCTTCATAGAGTCTTGTTAGCTGATCTGATTGAGCTAGACATGGTAGATTTTGATATGATTCTGGGTATGGACTGGTTGTATTCTTCTTATGCCTTTATTAATTGTCGGACCCGAGTGGTCAAGTTTCAGTTTCTGGGTACATCCATGTTTGAGTGGTCTGGGAATTCTGTGTCACCCAAGAGTCATTTTATCTCTTACCTCAAAGCTAGAAAGCTTATTTCCAAGGGGTGTATTTACCATTTGGTTAGAGTCAAAGACACTAAGTCTGAGACTCCAACTCTCCAGTCTGTTAACGTCGTTAATGAGTTTTCTGATGTCTTTCCTGATGATCTCCCAGGGATACCTCCTGATAGAGATATAGAGTTTGGGATTGATCTTCTTCCCGATACTCAGCCTATTTATATTCCTCCTTACCGTATGGCCCCTGCAGAACTTAAGGAGTTGAAAGAGCAACTCAAAAATTTACTAGATAAGGGTTTCATAAGGCCCAGTGTTTCTCCTTGGGGTGCTCCTGTGTCGTTTGTGAGAAAGAAAGATGGCTCTTTGCGTATATGTATTGATTACCGCCAACTGAATAAAGTCACCGTAAAAAATAAGTACCCCCTTCCGAGACTAGATAATTTGTTTGACCAATTGCAAGGTGCAAGTTATTTATCAAAGATAGACCTTCGTTCTGGCTATTATCAACTCAAAGTTAGGGAGTGTGGCATCCCAAAAACCGTTTTCCGAACTAGTTATGGCCATTTTGAGTTTCTTGTTATGTCTTTCGGGTTAACTAATGCCCCAACAACTTTCATGGACCTCATGAATAGAGTGTTCAGATCATATCTAGATATGTTTGTCATAGTTTTCATCGATGATATACTGGTGTACTCCCGTAGTGAGGATGAATATTCTAATCATCTCTGAATTATCTTGCAAACCCTTAGAGATCACAAGTTGTTTGCCAAGTTCAGGAAGTGTGAGTTTTGGCTAAGGTCAGTTGCTTTTCTTGGTTAGATCATTTGTTCCGAGGGTGTTAGAGTTGATCCCCAAAAAACTGAAGCTGTTAGAAATTGGCCTAGACCTATTTCTCTAACTGATATTCAAAGTTTCTTGGGTTTAGCTGGCTATTACCACCGTTTTATTGAGGGTTTCTCCTCTATAGAGTCTCCTATGATTCGGTTGACCCAAAAGAAAGTGAAGTTCTTGTGGTCCGAATCTTGTGAGAAGAGATTTCAGGAGTTGAAGACTCGACTCACTTCAGCCCCTATTTTGACTTTGCCTTATGGTGTTGATGGGTTTGTGGTGTACTGTGATGCTTTGAGAGTTGGGTTGGGTTGCGTATTGATGCAGAAGGGTAAGGTGATAGCTTATGCTTCTAGATAGTTCAAACCCCATGAGAAAAATTACCCCACCCATGACCTTGAGTTGGCTGCTGTTGTGTTTGCTTTGAAAATCTGGAGACACTATTTGTATGGTGTCCATGTTGATGTTTTCACTGATCACAAGAGTCTGCAGTATGTGTTTATCCAGAGAGAATTGAATCTTAGGTAGAGACGATGGTTAGAATTGTTAAAGGACTATGATATGAGTGTGTTGTACCATCCGGGCAAGGCCAATATTTTGGCGGATGCCCTAAGTAGAGTGTCCATGGGTAGAGTTTCGCATGTGGTAGAAGGTAAGAAAGAGTTGGCTCGTGATGTATATCGTTTGGCTAGATTGGAGGTTAGGTTGTTTGACTCTGCTGAAGGTAGTATAAGGATTCAGAGTAGTTCTGAATCCTCCTTGGCTTCGGATGTGAAGGAAAAGAAATACTTAGATGCTAGTTTGGTCAGACTGAAGGAGTCAGTCAAGGACCAAAAAGTAGAGGTTTTCTCCCAAGGGGGAGATAGTGTGTTGAGATTGCGGGGTAGATTGTGTGTCCCGAATGTTGATGATCTGAGACATAGGATTATGGATGAAGCGCACGGGGCGCGATATTCTATTCATCCTGGTGCCACCAAGATGTACCGAGACTTTCGGGAAATCTATTGTTGGAGTGGCATGAAGAAAGATATACCAGCATTTGTAGCTAAGTGTGCAACATGCCAACAGGTTAAGGTTGAACACCAAAGACCTGGTGGTATGATGCAAGAGTTTAGTATTCCCACCTGGAAGTGGGAAGAGATAAATATGGACTTCATGATTGGTTTACCTCCTTCCCGGCGCCATCATGATTCCATTTGGGTTGTGGTTGATAGGTTGACTAAGTCTGCTCATTCTTGCCTGTTCATACTTCATACTGCTGAGGATTACGCTAGATTGTATATGCGAGAGCTAGTCAGACAGCATGGAGTTCCCTTGTCTATCATTTCGGATAGGGGTACTCAGTTCACTTCGCAATTTTGGAAAACTTTTCAGAAGGATCTTGGTATCCAAGTGCTTTTGAGTTCTGCTTTTCATCCGCAGACCGATAGTCAGGCTGAGCTGACCATCAAGACCTTAGAGGATATGTTGAGAGCTTGTGCACTTGTCTTTAAGGTAAGTTGGTATGATCACTTACCGTTGATAGAGTTTTTTTACAATAACAGTTTCCACTCTAGTATTGGCATGGCTCCGTTTGACGCCTTATATGGGAGTAAGTGTAGATCACCCATAGGTTGGTTCGAGGTGGGTGAAGCGGCTATGAGTGGTCCTGATTCGGTATTTGAGGCTATGGAAAAAGTGAAGTTGATTAGGGAAAGGTTGAAAGCTGCGCAGAGTCGTCAGAAGTCATATGCGGATGTTAGAAGCAGAGACCTTGAGTTTGAAGTTGGTGACCTAGTGTATCTAAAAATTTCACCCATGAGAGGGGTGAAGAGATTCGGAAAGAAGGGGAAGCTTAGTCCCCGTTATGTAGGTCCTTACAAAATTCTTAGTCGTGTTGGTAAAGTAGTTTATGAAGTTGAGTTGCCTTCTGAGTTGTCCTCTGTTCATCCAATATTCCATGTCTCCATGCTTAGAAAGCTTATTAGCGATGTTGTGGTAGTGGATTCCTCTGTGAGTGCTGACATTCAAGAAAATATTTCTTTGGATGAGATTCCTGTTGAGATTCTTTATTTTAGTGTCCAAAGACTAAGGAACAAAGAATTTCCCTTGGTCAAGGTGTTGTAGCGAAACCAATCTGTTGAGAGTGCAACTTGGGAAGCTGAGGAGGATATGCAATCCAAGTACCCGCACCTACTTTCCGCGAACTCCAATCACGCCGAAGGTACCGTTCTTTCCTAAATCATGCACTTTTGATAAAAGTTACAGCAGTTCAGCTGTCATTTATTATGTGTTCAGCTGTAGTTTCTTGAATTTATGCATTCTATGTTGCATTCGGAGTGAGAAATGATGTGGTGATGAGTCTAAGGAATGGTTTCAGCTGTATGATCGATTCCCTATCTAATCTTGGCATGTCTAGCGTCATTCGAGGACGAATGTTTCCAAGGGGGGATGATGTAATACCCCGGGAAATTTTTCGTTGAAATTTTGTGCGTAAACATGTTGGGTTCTATCTTCTAGAATGAATTATAAATTTTCCGTACGAAATATCTTAGATTATGACCCACCATTGCATAGAGTATCGAATAAGTTTTCCAACGATATGTGGATCATCCAAAACAGACATCCGAACGACAAGTTATGAACATTCCGATTGAACCATGAATAATAGTGAACAGTAAAACGTGCAGGAAAAAGCACTGAGGCCTGGCGTATTTTTGCTCCAACTTTAAACAATCATAACTCCATATACATAATGATTTGGGTGATATACTATATATCAACGGAAAGCTCTGTGAGTCCTCTTTTCCAATGAAATTGGTTTCATCCAATTTGTCTATTGGAGCAAAAAGTTATGGTCGATCTACTTCAGCCTATCAAAAGTGAATTTTTGGGTCAACTTCAAACGATCATAACTCCTTGTACACAATGATCTGGGTGAGATACTATATAGCAACGGAAATATATGAGAGTCCTCTTTCTAATGAAATTTGTTTCATCAAATTTGAATAATGGAGTAAAACGTTATGGCTGATCTACTTCAGACTATCAAAACAGTCCACCAAAGGACAGATTCGAGAATTTTTTTTTATTTTTAGGGGCGTTTTGGTCATTCCCCCTCACCCAAAATCCGTTCAAACCCTATATTAAAGCCTATTAGAAGCATTATATGTTTCATTTCATCAAACTCCCTCAAAAAGAAAACACTAAGCTCCTACATCCAACTTCAAAAACCTCCAAAGTTCACCATTAATTCTGCAAATTTATTCAAGATTTCAAGTTCCTAGTTCAAGAACTCCAAGAACCATCATTCAAAGGCACGAAAAACATCTCAAAAATGAGTATCGATCTAAAGTTCATCATTCAAGGTATGTGGGGGTTTTCAACAAGAACTCTCTTTTGTTGTTGTGCCCAAAAGTAATTTTCTTTACAAAGGCATGATTTTTATTTGATTTTTATGAATTTGAAGCATTAACCCATATCTTATGATGATTATTATGAAATCTTGATGTTTATGATTTTGAAAGATGAATTTACATGTGTGGTGATATAAAGCATGAATCTTGAACGATTTTTATCACGATTTTGATATTTGGGTCGTGAATCCCCGTTGGAAATTGTGTTTTATTAGAAAGTATTTGTTATAAGCACGTTGATGTTGAATATTTGAGATATTTTGAATGATTTGACCTTTTGGTCTTAATGGAGTTGTTTTGAACTCGAGTGTGAAAGAAATCCACAACGTGGTTGATTTTGATAGATGGGAAGCATAATGGCTCCCGATGTATATTTATATATACTAAAATTGTTTTGTTGTGGATTGTCTTTGAAATGATCTGAGCTAAGTCCAGGAGAAATCTTTAGCACTGAGTAGGAGGTATAAAGAGACCTTACTTCCCTAGAACTATGTGCCCCCGTAGGAGTGAGTGATGTTGGGTGTATTTACACGCCTAAACACCATAATTTACCCATGTTATAGCTAAGTTTTGAGGATAAAATATATAATTCCTGCACTTTTAGTACATTTTCCTGTAAGTGAGCTAACCTACGTGATTAGTATGTTTTCAGGTATTAATGATGAAGATTTCAGCACTTTGTGGACCTTTGGGCAGCAAAGGAAAACTTCACAGAAGAGGGAAGGCAGCTTTTGCAAGCTTATGGACTGAATGTGACGCATGGAGAAATTGTCCCGAGCAAAAGCAGTATTTTTAAATACTTAGGGGTGCAGCAGTAACTTAATAGGACTAGGACAAGGATGTTATAAAAACCCTATTTTCGGAATTTTTCAGCATTCATGCATTGATTGACGATTGCTTTTTCAGAATTCAGTCGACACTTTTTAGTATTATTCAGTTTACAGATTCTGTAATTTTAGATAGAGAAAAACGCTACAATAAAGGCTAGAGAGGAAACGACATCATTCTCATAGTGACGCCAATACATACCCATCGTAAGATTTTTATCGTTTTTGTATGATGATGATGATGTCTTCGTTGTTTTCCTTTACAATCATGAGTAGCTAAACTTCTCTATTAGGGTTATGGAAGCCTTTTGATATACTATCTATTACTATGAGTTTGTGAATTCTCGATGCGTATGCCACTTATATCATTACTCTCTTTGTTTTAATTAAATTCTTGTGGTTGCAAACATATAGAATACGCCATTATAGCATTAACTTGTTCGAGAGAAAAGTTACATGTTTGGAAAAGAGAGTGTGACAAGGAAATAGGGCTACCAACCCCTATTTACACGTTAGTGCCGTAACTGGGTTAACTTCTTGGAGAATTTGTACCGTTAGTTATACACTTTAAGCTCGAGAGATTTAAAATGAAATAATCCTTGATGGTTGAGAAACACTAGGAGTTACCATTAGAATACGAATCTCTATAAGTGCATGCATGTCTGAATTCTGCATTACTCATAGTTAATAGATACGTAGAACTCATAAGGTGGACATAACCCTAACGTATTTTTCTTAGTGATTAAATCTTACTAAATCAAGCATTCCATTTTTACTTCCATAGTATTAATTCACGCCAAACCCAATCCCCCCTTTTTCCATGGAATTTTCGATCAACAGTCTATTAATAATTGCAACACTTAGTGACCAAGTATTCCCTGTGGCATTCGACACCCAACCCAGTTGGGTTCTATATTTGACAGCGACCGCTTACACTCTTACGAGAGTTGTAGTTTGGGCGTTATCAAATTTTGGCACCGTTGCCAGGGAATACAGTTGTCAACTAAGTTTGTGATAGTTACTAGACCCTTTGGTCAAAGATTCTCGAATTTTACTTTTTTTTGTTATTTTTGTTTTATTCAGGTTTGTTTGAGTGCATGCCAAACACTCGAAGTTCAGGTCAACCGCTATTACCTATCAATCCTGAACCACATCTTATTGGCAGAATGGATGCACAACGTGACATTGAAAGAAGAGATGCTCAATAGGAGCAGGCTAGATTAGCTGCACTGGCAGCTGCTCAAGTACATTAACAAAATATTGATAGCCCAGGGCGAGCAACAAATCCTGATGATGAGGACCTGGGTGATGATGAGTTACTGAATGCTAGGTGTACTGATGAGGTGGCGGCACCTATGCACAGGAGAGATCGTCAAGCTAGAATGAGACCTGACCGCCAAGTTGTGCAGGCTCCTTTTGATGATGATGATGACGATCTGGATGGGGCTGGTGCCACAGGGGCTATTATTCCTCCGCCTTTGGCACCTGGAGCCAAGTTCAATATCACTAGGTCCATGATTCAGTTATTGCAGCTCAAGGGGTTATTTGGTGGACTTGCAGGCGATGATCCAAATATGCATCTGATTAATTTTATCTCAACATGCAAGTCGTTTGACAATCCAGGAGTTGGACAGAATGCAATTAGACTGCGCTTATTTCCATTGTCTCTGTCTGGGGAGGCAACTCTATGGTTGAACGGGATAACTCCTGATTCTATTACAAATTAGAGGCAACTGAAAGACGCTTTCCTAGAAAGATTCTTTCTGCCATCCAAGAGAGCCCAACTACGGGATGAGATCAGCAATTTTCGATAGCTTCCAACTGAAGCTCTCCACGAAACATGGGAGAGGTTCAAGAAGAAGCTTATGCGGTGCCCAAACCATCAGATGACGAATATCCACTTGATGGAAATATTATATAGGGCTTTGAACTCGGTGACAAAGACAGTGGTTGATAATGTTGCAGGAGGGTCATTCATGGACCTTACTTTTATTGAGGCGAGTGATATGTTGGATCGTATGACAAAGCAGAGTAGAGATTGGCATACCAGGGATTATGAGGTAGCGATCTCTACTGTATCTGTTGGCATGACTGCAGAGCAGAGGCGTAGACAAGAGGAACATGACCAAGATATGGCTCACATAAAAACGCAGATGGATCTTCTTACCAAGCATTTATTATCAGGGAAGACCGAAAAGGTTAAAGCCGTTGTATCACAGGGAAGATATGATTCCGATTCTGAGGGGGAAGAAAATTACTTGAATAATCAAGGGGTTTTCTGAGGCAATGCCCAAGGAAACCAAGGTTGGAACTATTATGATAAATCTGGATACAAGGACCGCGATCAAGGTGGTTGGAAGAATAAGACTGACAGGAGTGGTTTGTATGTTCCTCCTGGAAACCGTGAAGCTGTGGTGTCTGGCTCTGGAAAGATGTCCATGGATGATATGATGGCTAAGTTGTTGAAAGGGGTGGAGGCAACCAATATAGGCGTTACTGAGGTAAAAAATGATTTGTCATCAATAAATCAATTGGTTGACTCGCATTCTACTGCAATAAAACAGCTGGAGAAAAAATTGAGTCAATTATCAGCGGTATTCAACCAAAGAAAGGCTAGCATGCTACCCAGTGACACTGTGCAAAATCCAAGGAATGACGGATCATGTATGGCTATTACTACCCGGAGTGGTAAAGTGTTGGAAAATCCATCCAAAGGCAAGCAGGTGGTTGATGATATAGCAGAGAATGTTGATGAAGCAGAGTTTGAAGATGCCGTAGAAGCTGAAGTGAGTGCTCATGATGTTACACCTAAACGTCACCAGCCTGAAAAGAGTGATAATCGGGAGCAAGATAAAAAGGAAGTGGTGGAGAAAACGATTCCTCTTCCACCACCACCTTTTCCTCAGAGACTGAAGAAGAAGGCTGATGACACTCCTGAAAAGGTTGATAATCGAAAGCAAGATAAAGAGGAAGTGGTGGAGAAAACGATTTCCCTTCCACCACCACCTTTTCCGCAGAGACTGAAGAAGAAAGCTGATGACACCAGGTTCAGTAAATTCATGACCATGTTGAAGCAGCTGACTATTAATGTTCCGTTGGTGGAGGCACTGGAACAGATGCCTGAGTATGCAAAATTCATGAAGGACCTGTTGACAAAGAAGCGGACAGCAAGTTATGAGCTGGCAGATAATGTTCATCATTGCAGTGCAATCGCTACAAGATCGCTAGTACAGAAGAAGGCAGATCCTGGTGCTCTCACTATTCCTTGCACGATTGGATCGTTCAATTTTGCTAAGGCGTTGTGCGATTTGGGAGCTAGCATCAATTTGATGCCGCTATCTATTTACAGAAAGTTGGGGTTGGGTGATCCTACACCAACCAATATGCGGCTCGTGATGGCAGATAGGTCGGTAAAATGGCCTGTTGGTATCTTATATGATGTGTTGGTGAAGGTTTCCACCTTCATCTTTCCTGCAGACTTTGTTATTTTGGATTGCGAGGTGGATTCTGAAGTTCCCATAATCTTGGAGCGTCCTTTCCTCGCAACTAGAAGTGTGCTTATTGATTTAAGAGCTAATGAGCTTTTATTTCGGCTGAATGATGAAGTGGTCCATTTTGATGTATGTAAATCGATGAAGCAGCCTAGATATATGGATGTGTTCTCTGTAGCTGATATTTACTATAAGGATGAGAAAGGATTATCTATGGAGAAGCAGCTTACTGTTGAGCCATTTTCTGCTGTGCTGTTGAATTTTGAGCATGAGGATGTTAAAGAATATGAAGAAACTGTTTGTGCTCTAACAGGAATAAAGTCTTATTCTCATGCTACTAAGAAGCTGGACCTTGATCTTAGGAATCGACCTTCACCAACAGCGAAGACTTCCATTGAAGAGCCACCAGTGCTAGAATTGAAGGAGCTGCTCAGTCACCTGAAATATGCGTTCTTGGGAAGTGGAAATACACTTCCGGTGAGTGTTGCGGCTAATTTAGGTGAACAGCATGTAGAGGCTCTCATCTCTGCTCTGAAGAGGTACAAGAGAGCTATGGGTTGGACTATTGATGATATAATTGGTATCCCTCCTGGGATATGTATGCACAAGAGTCATCTCGAAGAAGATTGCATGCCTACAAGTAAGCATCAGCGTCGTCTGAATCCATTCAGAAAATGATGCACCATCTATCTCGATGAAGTCTAAGTAATCGAGATAGCTATGTCGTGCCGCGACAATAAATCAAGCGCTAAATGGGAGGCAACCCATCATTTTTAGTCATTTTGTTTTCCTAGGAGTTTGTTTTGTTAAATAAAAATCCAAAAAGATGAGTCGAGCCACGACCAAAACTAAGGCGCTTGGTGGGAGGCAACCCATCTTTCTAATCATTTTTTGTTGTTTTTGATTAAGTGTAGGGGAAGACGTATAAAGGAGGAGCTTGGTCTCAAATTTTGATTTGAAAGTGAGCAATGTTAAAGGTGGTAAGTGAGTAATGAAGGAGCAAAAGGCTTTCGGTTAGGCATTGCCTATACAAATCTAGGGAATAGACAAGGCAAGGCCTATGTAAATCTAGGCAAAGGACAAGTCAAGGCCTATGCTATTGCCTTTGCTCTCTGAATCGACAATGCTATAGCATAGGCGCCGTCTATGCTCAACTAGGCAAAGCTAAAGGCGCCGCCTATGCCATTGCCTTTGCTCTCTGAATCTACAATGCCATAGTATAGGCGCCGCCTATGCCCAAATAGGCCATAGCATAGGCACCGTCTATGTTCAACTAGGCAAAGCTAAAGGCTCCGCCTATGCCATTGCCTATGCTCACTGCTTCAACTAGGCCATAGCATAGGCGCCGCCTATGCTAAGCATAGGCAAAGCATTAGGCGCCGCCTACTTATGATTTTTGACTCCTAACCCGATTTTTCATGGATCAAACCCGACCCTAGCCTTGGTCTATAAATAGACCCTCAATCTTAGAACAAAATTTCATTGTTTGCTCAGGATAGGCGCCGCCCAAGCTTCCAAATCCTCTCAAAAAATTTTTTTTTGCTCATCTAGTCTTGTGAGTTCATCTTCCGGATCCATCACCAAGTAAGTCATTCTTTTATATTCCGTAGTTATTACAATACTACGCCTATAGTGATTTGTTAAATCTTGAAGTGGTGTTGGTGATTTGAATGTGGATGGTTCGTTATGATACATCTAGTTGAGTAAAAGAATATGTGTGGGTGTTCTTGACTTTGTTCCGATTTGTATTTGATTGTTATACACTGTCATCTTTTTACGGAATCGAAATTGTGAAGTTAATACATAATCTTGTAAGTTGAAAGCTTGAATGTTTGAATGACTCGTTCATCGAGATACCGATTATGATTGACCACAAGCATAAGATGGTGTGATTATGCCTATGCAATAACTTATTTCTATTTGTGGTACGATCCTTATGTGGTAGTTTTGTTCAAAAAGTGCATTCATCCAAACATGAAAGTATAGACAAGATTACATGAAATAGAATTGGAAAGGATAGTTAAGATGACATGAATGTATGACTGTGCTGAACATGTTGTTGGAACATATCGCCTAAATGTATATCGATGAAGTCTGAGTAATCGACATCACTCACTTAATTAGTCTGTGCCAACAAATTAAGTGTGGGGTGGCACCGCTACTGTTTGTTTTTCGATTGAATCTTCCGAGATGAAGCTAACATGACTCTATTTTAATCTCAGGTAGAATGGCCCCAAAAGGACGACAAGGAAAAGAAAAAGAAACCACCTCACAGAAGGGACAGAAAAGGTCAAGAAAGGAGCAAGCTGAGTCCTCCTCTCTACAAATACCTCGACGCACTTTTGGGATCAAGTGGGGTACATTTTGTGGAACTTCTGAGGATGACGACTCTGATTATGATTCCAATGCAGAGGGTATGACCCCAGACATAGAAGAGGAGTCCGACTAATCAGGTTTTCCTTATTTATTTTCCACTGAGGGCAGTGTGTCTCGTCTAAGTGTGGGGTGCTGGTATTTGTATGCTTCTTGTACTTCTTTGCCTATATTTATTCTAGTTCTTGTTTGTTTTAATTAGTCGTAATTAGTTAGTTTAATTTTAGATTTTTTAGATTTTGCATGAAATTGTTCTGATAGGCGGCATGGTGTTATGACAAGAGTTTGTGCCAAAATCATTACTATTGAGACATTTAGGCTCTAAGTGTGACTCACTGTGTGATAATTGTGTGGTTTAATTCATTCACCTGTTGGGTCAAGAGTCTATACTACTCCCAATAAAGTTGACCATGTGCCTTGTGTGTGTGAGGTTATAGTATATTCTGTGTTGTGACTGATGCTAGAACTTGCCTGGTGTGTGTGTAAAGCGAAATAAAGAGTGTGAGTTTAGGAGATGATTTAGGCATTTCTTTGGCAGCCTGTGATTGTTTACTTTCTTTTTACCTACCCGTGGACATTATCCTAGTTAACCCCCTTTGAGCCTTTAGCTATTTTCTTTGACAGCCTCATATGTAGCATAATCCATTTTTTTTTCAAGACCATAATTTGATCCAAATTCCTAAGCGCTTTAAATTGTAGAGTCATGTGACAAAATAAGAGGAAAGTGGGTGAGAGTGATGCCTCAGAGTGTATTGGTACTTGAAATTGTTGTGAATAAGAGTGGCTATCATAGAAGTGTTTTATAAAAAAAAAGAAAAAAAAAATAGAAATAGAAAAATAAAAAAAATAAGATGTATATTCTCATCTTTGTGTTTATAATTGAATAACAAAATAGGTGAAAAGGGGTGTTAGATGAAAAGAAAGGTACAAGGGTTGTTTAAAAGAGAGTGTTAATGGCATAATGTGATGTATTAAAGCGCTTAGGGAAAATAGTCACTGTTTCTGGCCAAAATAGTCCTACCTGTCCCTTAGCCTACATTACAACCTGTAAAGACCTATTTGATCCTAAGCTTAGCATTCTGATATTAGTAGAGCATTACACTAAGGGCAAGCCTATGGTCATCAGTTGCAACATAAGAATTCTTTGTGAGAGTGAGAGCAAGGAGAATCTAATACCCATGTTCCTAAAAATGCAAAACTTGTGAGTGATTATGGGTGATATCTTATGTGAGACACACATGGTTGATGAGTTTTGAGTAGTTGTGTATGATTCTTGGTGCCTTAACTTGTGGATACGAATTAGCCATCATCACGAGTCTATGTTGGAGGTTGAATGGTTTCTAGTAGTGATCCAGAAAACTACTCTTTGTTAATAATTGTCGTGCATGTCTTGATGAATATTTTGTGTTACTGCTGTGAAATCCAAGTTAGATGTTTGCATGGACGTAATATTTTGTTCGAGGACAAACAAATCTTTAAGTGTGGACCTTTGGGCAGCAAAGGAAAACTTCACAGAAGAGGGAAGGCAGCTTTTGGAAGCTTATGGACTGAATGTGACGCATGGAGAAATTGTCCCGGACAAAAGCAGTATTTTTAAATACTTAGGGGTGCAGCAGTAACTTAATAGGACAAGGACAAGGATGTTATAAAAACCCTATTTGCTGAATTTTTCAGCATTCATGCATTGATTGACGATTGCTTTTTCAGAATTCAGTCAACACTTTTTAGTAATATTCAGTTTACAGATTCTGTAATTTTAGACAGAGAAAAATGCTACAAGAACGGCTAGAGAGGAAACGACGTCATTCTCATAGTGACGCCAATACATACCCATCGTGAGATTGTTATCGTTTTGGTATGATGATGATGATGTCTTCGTTGTTTTCCTTTACAATCATGAGTAGCTAAACTTCTCTGTTTGGGTTATGGAAGCCTTTTGATATACTATCTATTACTATGAGTTTGTGAATTCTTGATGCGTATGCTACTTATATCATTACTCTCTTTGTTTTAATTAAATTCTTGTGGTTGCAAACATATAGAATACGCCATTATAGCATTAACTTATTCAAGAGAAAAGTTGCATGTTTGAAAAAGAGAGAGTGACAAGGAAATAGGGCTACCAACCCCTATTTACACGTTAGTGTCGTAACTGGGTTAACTTCTTGGAGAATTTGTACCGTTAGTTATACACTTTAAGCTCGAGAGAGTTAAAGTGAAATAATCCTTGATGGTTGAGAAACACTAGGATTTACCATTAGAATACGAATCTCTATAAGTGCATGAATGTCTGAATTCCGCATTACTCATAGTTAATAGATACGTAGAACTCATAAGGTGGACATAACCCTAACGTATTTTTCTCAGTGATTAAATCTTACTAAATCAAGCATTCCGTTTTTACTTCCATAGTATTAATTCACGCCAAACCCAATCCCCCCTTTTTCCATAGAATTTTCGATCAACAGTCTATTAATAATTGCAACACTTAGTGACCAAGTATTCCCTGTAGGAGTCGACACCCAACCCGGTTGGGTTCTATATTTGACAGCGACCGTTTACACTCTTACGAGAGCTGTAGTTTGGGCGTTATCAGTGAGCCTGAGGATGATTTATCTAGTAACCACTAGTTTGTGTGGATTTGATATCGATAGTCCTACTCTGATGGCAAGGATAGGACGGCTCTCCCCAACGTGGGTTGTATGTTTGACTCCATGTAGCTCACATGGTTTATTTCGGTTATAGGATCTTCCAGTGTGTGTGTGTTTCCTTATGTCTATGGTGAATGGTGAAGTGATTTGAAAGTGGAATTATGAAAGTTATTCTTTCGAAAGATTTAAATGATATTTACATTATGAGAATTGATATTCTTGATGAACTGAAAGTGATTGAAAAATTATATGATGACTCACATGTGTTATTGTACTTATTTCATCCTCTCCTAATTATGATGATTTTCTTCGGGTTATGTGAGTCTTTCATACATCCTGCATATTTCTTATAAATATTTATGATGATGATGTTTATACAACTGCATACACCCCCATATACTCGGTTCCTTTCCATGGTACTGACCCACATCTTCGGATATGGGTTGTATTTTCTCGGAATGTAGGTTCAGGTGCTCAGTTCTAGGTTTGACAGTGATTCCTCGGGCACGCTGTTCTACATCCTCTGTTGTGTTGATTCCTCATGTTCCGAGGATGTGATGTCTGATGTTGGTTTCATAGAATTGTTTACATTTGATAACTGAGTATGATTCAGTTAGGGCATGTCTCAATGGCTCGTTGGTTTTATTGATTTTCTTAGAGGCATGTCAGACTAGTATAGATGTTGGGAGTTGACTAATAATTCATATTATGTTATCTTTCTGAACTTCTTTTATTCTTGGATGATGATTACTCTGTTGATATTTGAGGGTTATTTATGGAAACCCCATTGATTTGTGTTGAACTGAATGAAAAATGGCTCAAAGGGTTAGCTTGGGGCTACTCGTAGCCTCAAGCACTATGTGACGCTCCGGGACCTATTTTTCGAGGCGTTACATTTTGTAAATGTGGTATTTTTAAAATTCACTATTTTAGTGTGGGAAATTGAATAAGCTTTCCAACGATACCAATTTAATCAAAATCCAACATCGGAAGAGAAAGTTATGGCCAAAATACAGAAAGCAGTAAAATCCCCCAGGTGCGATGGTGAGGCCGACGAACCTTCGGACTAGCGACGGACCATTACCCATGACCATCGCAGTAAGAAAGTATGACTACCTTCTTCCCTGGATCGACGGACCGTCAAACTAGCGACGGACCATCACTCAGTCCATTGCAAGGGAAACAGTGAGGCCCTATGCTGCATTGAGGCGACGGTCAGGACTAACGGACCATCCACCCAGCGATGTACCATCTTACTAAGGCAATAAGCTATAGTTCTGGTCCCAGTCCGATGGTTAGTTTGATGGACCGTCGACCTAGCGACAGACCATCTCATCCACAGTCGCATGTCCCGTTCAGTTATTTTTAAAGCCATTTTTAAAGGAGCTTTTTGGTATTTTACCACCCATTTACATACCTAGTTATATTCGACCAAAGCTCAGAAATTCATTATCCATCTACAACAACAAAATTAGGGTTTTCTCTCTAAGATTAATACCCAAGAACAAAATCAAAATCTTCCTTAAGAACTAAGAGATTCAAATTCTTCAAGTTCAAGAACTTCAAGAAACTCAACCCAGGTATGCATAGTGTTCATTCATGGACTCCTTTCATCCATAAAGCCCAAAAATCTCTTTTCAAAGTTCAATTGTATGGATTTCTTTATGAATTTCATATTTGGTTTCTTTTGTTCATGTTGATAATGACCAATTGAATTATAATCCATGTTGGGTGATCAATTTTATGTGGAATTGATTACTATAAAGGTAGATTTATGTGGACCTATGATTAAACCCTTGAATGATGAAATTAGAGTTGAATCCTGATGTTTATTTTTTATATAAAGTTGTCTACATATACTATGCCTACTATATGTTTGATTAAATGCCTATGTGAAGGGAAAAAAATGCCCAACTAATATGATCTTATGAAATCCCCGTTTATGCACAAGCTTATGCATATCAAATGTTTGATGAATTGCCTAAATAAATGAATTATTGATTGTGATGTCGGTCATGTATTCAAGAAAGTCATGCTTTGTCAGTTTCTTTCCATCGAGTCCTGGGGGTACTTGTACCCTTCAATTTAGTTGTATGCCTAAAGCCAGTGTCATGTTTTCACGATATCCTCAGTCAAGCCATGATCCATAGAACTCAGTCAGTCATGTGACTCAGGAAAGCTCAGTAATTTAGTAACCTCATTAATCTCACGAACTCAGTCAGTTGTCAGATATCAGTAGTATTCCGTCAGTTAACAAAATTCAGTAAACTCAGTTCGTATTTAGATTAGTTAATCATGTTCAGTATCTATTCAGATGGCAGTAAAAATTAGCACCGAGTGAACCCAAGGATGGGAACTCACCTACTGGTAGAGGGTGTGATTCTTAGAAGTAATCCTTGCCTTCCAGAACTACGTAGCCAGCGTTGGTTGAGACATCATACCTGCTAGTTGAGGGTAGATGAGGTGGATGAACCTGCTAGTTGAGGGTTCCCACTATTCTCATTAGAGTAATCTGCTAGTCGAGGGTCACTCACATGTTGTCCTTACCTATGGCACGGTATTGACACCATTCCAATCAGGGCACAGATTGGACCCCAATTCAGCTATAATGCATCATTTGGGGGATGTCGGTTAGATAACTTCTTCCCATAGTTTCATGTTACATTATCTTGACTGGAAGATACAATCAATCAATCTCAGTAATAGAACTTAGATAGTTCTACAAAATTCAAGACTGTCAGAAATAGTCAACTGAGATATAGTACGGAACTCAGCTAGTTCCATCAGATTTAGGACTGTCAGATACAGTCACTCATGTTATCAGTTATCAAAACTCAGTCATTAGTCATATTAGTTTTCAGTAAACTCATGTTATCACGATTTCAGATATAGTTACTAAGTATGCATGAATATATTCTCACATTTATTTTAGTCAGTTAGCCAGTATTGTTCATGCATATGAACCCCATGCATTCACCCGACCTCACATGCATACTAGTACATTCAAAGTACTGACGAATTTGTTCTATGGTATCTTATACCATAGGTTCAGAGACACGAGCTCCAGATCATCAGTATATTCCAGTCTCAGCGGTCAGAGTTAGAAGTGAGTACTCATCTTTCGAGGACATGATCATTATTTTATTAACTCATTAATTAATTTATTTGTTGGAGTTCGTTGGGGACATATCCCATCAAATCCTTATTCAGACAGTTCAGTCAGTTAGAAGCTTTTCAGACTATCATGTTTAGACAGTTATTTCAGTTGTTTTGGGTATTTCATACCCCATCCAGATGTTATATATTTATCAGTTATGTTATAGTTATTAACCTTATGGCCTTTTCATTTTTCCGCATTCTATAGTATATTATGCAGTATAAAGGTAAGATATCAATCATGGGTTAGCTTGTGGTACTTCAGGGTCATAAGCACCGTGTAACATTCCAGGTACTAGATTTGGGGCGTTAAAACTTGGTATCAAAGCCTAAGGTTCAATAGAGTCCTAGGAAGTCTGAAAGCCGCATATAGTAGAGTCTTTTGCATGGGTGTGTTGTGCGCCACATTTATGTGCAGAATGCTATAAGATGTTTTCAGAATAGTTTCCCTTTTTTCAGTATTCATGTCATTCCAGTAAGCATAATCTCAAGTCAATCTCTCAGTTTAATTTGTTTCTTCTATTTATTTCAGAACATGCCTCTCAAGAGAAGAACCCAGCCTGTCTAAAAAGATCCCTTGGACCAACATGTTTCTCATGCAAAGTTTAGAGCTGCATTTACAACTCTTGCTCAATCAGTTGATGCTCAGAATGAACGACCAACTGTCATTCCGGCCAACCCAGTGGCCAATTCAACTACAGCCGAGATTCGGAACTTCACCCGAATGAATCCTCCATCCTTTCTTACTTTTAAGGTAGATGAAGACCCTCAAGAATTCCTAGATCAGGTGTAGAATGTTAAATACATCATGGGGGTTACTTCTAGTGAGAGTACTGAGCAAGATGCATATCAGTTACAGGATGTTTCTCACACTTGGTTCAAGTAGTGGAAGTCAAAAAGGGCAATTGATGCAAGGTCAGTTGATATTGAGGAGTTTGTTTCTGCTTTCCTTGATAGATTCTTTCCCCTAGAGCTTAGAGAAACAAAGGTGTTAGAATTCATCATCCTTAGGCAGGGCAATATGACGGTGAAAGAGAATTCTCTTAAGTTTACTCAATTACCCAGATATGCCCCTCATGCAGTTGCAGATAACAGGACCAAGATGAGTAAGTTCATTTTAGGGGTAAATGATAGTGTAGTTAATGAGTGTAGATCTGTCATGCTGAATAGTGATATGATGTTAGCCAGGCTTATGACTCATGCTCAGCATATAGAAGAGCAGAAGATTAAGATTAGGGAGAAGTAGAATAAAAATACAAGGACAGGTAGTTTTAACTTTGCTCAGCCAAAATCAGAAAGAGGAAACCGTTCTCAATTTTGTCCTACGTCCTCAGTTCCAACTCCTTTTTTGGCTAGTGCTCCTATGCCTAAGATCAGAGATAGAGGGACAGGCTCTAAGTCTCAGGGAAGTGTTACCATTGCCCACACCTATCCCTTTTGTTAGATTTGTGGCAAGAACCATTAGGGTACTTGTAGAGCTGGCAGTGATACCTATTTTGGGTGTGGCAAGACAGGCTATAGAGTTAGAGATTATCCGTAGTCAGGTCCACAGGGTCAACAGTACCATTTCTTATCTCAGTTCAGTCGCTCGAATCAGTAGGGTCCTACCTCCTATGCTACTAGTGAGCAACGCCGAAACAGACTCTATTCTCTCTAGTCCCAGCAAGATTAGGAAAATTCTCCTGATGTGGTTACTGGTACGTTATAGATCTTTCATGTGTTTATATATGCTTTGCTAGATCTAGGTGCTTCTTTGTCTTTTGTTACTCCCTATATAGCAGTTTATTTTAGAGTTTGTTCTGAAATTCTAGCAGAGCCCTTTTCTGTTTCTACCTCAGTGGGTAAAACCATCATAGCTCAGTGGGTATACAGGAACTGCTCGGTTATAATATCTCAGAAAGTCACTTCAACAGATTTAGTCGAATTAGAGATGACTAATTTTGATGTCATTCTCGACATAGATCAACTTCATTCCTACTATGCCACAGTCGACTGCAAAAATAGAATAGTCCAATTCCAGTCTCCAAAAGAACCCATCCTAGAGTTGAAGGGTAGTTTATCCTCTTTCAGAGGTCATCTTTTTTCCTACCTTTGGACTTGTAAAATGATATCTATGGGATGTGTCTATCATCTTGTTCATGTTAAAGACACTAGTTCCAAAACTCCCAGTCTTGAATCAGTCCTGGTTATGAATAAATATTCAGAAGTATTTCCCAAAGATCTTCCAGGAATTCCTCCCGAAAGGGAAATAGACTTTGGCATTGATGTTTTTCTGGATACTCAACCTATATCTATTCCACTATACAGAATGGCACCATCAGAACTCTGAGAATTGAAGAGCAGTTCAAGGATCTCTTAGATAAGGGATTCATCAGACACATTGTGTCCTCGTGGGGTTCTCCAGTATTATTCGTGTGAAATAAAGATGGTTCTATTAGAATGTGTATAGACTACCGTCAACTTAATAAGGTCATGGTGAAGAAAAAGTATCCTCTTCCCAAAATCGATAACTTATTTGACCAACTTTGGGGTGCTAGTTATTTCTCTAAGATAGACCTCAAATACAGATATCATTAGCTCAGAGTCACAGAATGTGACATTTTGAAAATAGCCTTTCGTACTCGGTATGGTCTCTTTGAATTCCTAGTCATGTCCTATCGTCTCACCAATGCCCCAACAACTTTCATGGACTTGATGAACCGTGTGTTCAAGCAGTACTTGGATATGTTCGTCATAGTCTTCATAGATGATATTTTGGTCTATTCCTGCAGTGAGAGAGATCATGTAGACCATCTCATAACAGTACTTCAGACTCTCAGAGATCATCTGCTATTTGCCAAATTCAGTAAATATGAATTTTGGTTAAGGTCAGTAGCATTCCTTGGTCATATCATTTCCAGTGATGGCATTAGAGTAGATCCTGAAAAGACCAAAGCAGTAAGAAACTGACCCAGACCTGTCTCTCCATCAGATATTAGGAGTTTCTTAGGTTTGGAGGGCTATTATAGACAATTTGTTGAGGGATTTTCTTCTATTGCATCCCCTATGTCCAGATTGACTCAGAAGAAAGTCAAGTTTTAGTCGTCAAATCCTTGCGAGAAGAGTTTTTAGGATTTGAAGACTCGACTCACCTCAGCTCCAGTTCTAGCTCTTCCAAGTGGTTTAGATAGGTTCGTATTATATAGTGATGCATCCAGAGTAGGTTTGGATTATGTCCTTATGCAGCATGGTAAGGTCAGAGCCTATGCCTCTATACAGCTTAAACCCCATGATAAGAATTATCCTACTCATGATCTGAAGTTAGCTGCCATAGTATTTGCCTGGAAGATTTGGAGGCATTATCTATACGGTTTTCATGTAGATGTGTTCACAAATCATAAGAGCCTTTAGTATGTCTTTTCTTAGAAAGATCTCAATCTTCGTCAGAGAAGGTGGTTAGAGCTCTTGAAAGATAACGACATGAGTGTCCTTTATCATCCGGGTAAGGCCAACGTAGTGGCCGATGCTTTCGGTAGACTGTCTAAAGGTAGTGTTTCTCATGTCGAGGACAGTAAGAAGAAGTTAGCCCAGGAAGTCCATCAGCTTGCCAGACTAGGCATTCATTTAGTCGATTCAGAGAAGGGTGATATATGGGTTCAGAGTAGTTCAGAATTATCTCTAGTTTCAGAGGTAAAATAAAAAAAAAGATAAGGATCCTAGCCTTGCCAAGTTAAAAGAATCAGTCAAGGATTAGAAAGTAGAGGTTTTCTCCCAATGGGGAGATGGTGTTCTGCGTTGTCAGGGTCGTCTGTGTGTTCTATCTATAGATGACTTAAGGCAGAAAATCCTTGTAGAAGCGCATGGTGCGTGCTACTCTATTTATCCAGGTGCCACAAAGATGTACCGCAATTTGCGAGAAATATATTGGTGGAGTGGGATGAAGAAAGACGTTGCAGAGTTTGTGGCTAAGTTATCTATATGTCAAAAGTTTAAGATAGAGCATCAGAAGTCTAGTGGGTCCATGCAAGAGTTCAGTAGTCTTACTTGGAAGTGAGAAGAAGTGAACATGGACTTCGTGATGGGTTTGCCTCAAACTCGTCGTCAATATGATTTGGTTTGGGTTATTATAGAAAGGATGACCGAATCATCTCATTTCCTACCAGTTCATAACTGTAACACCCCGTACTTAATTACGTGCATTAGCCATGGTTATATGTGTTGGAGTATATGTATTGATCATAAGTTAGGTATATATGAGTTTAAGTATGAGTATTGATTATTTTGAGATGGTTTCAAGTGTATAGTTTGATTATATGTGTATGGGAATCGACTTTATTTATACCGGAATTTGCTCGTCAAAGTTTCTATGTGAAGTTTATCGAGTTAGATTTCCAACGATATAAAGATTTCTGAAAACAGATGAGTATCGGATATAAGCGAGCATGTTCGAAACTTGAAAACGGTGGACGCAATGAACAGTAAATGTGCAGAAATTTTATGCACACAAAAGTACTGCAGCCAAATAGATTTTTGGGTCGACTTGAAACGATCATAAATCCTTGTACAAAAAGAACTGTGTGAGTTGCTATATATCGATGAGAATCCCCGAGAGTCTTCTTTCTAATGCAATTGGTTTCATCCAAATCCAATGTCAACTTCAAACGATCATAATTCCTTGTACAAGATGAACTGGGTGGCCTACTTTATATGAAATGAAAGACCTTTGAATTATCTATCCAACGATACCAATTTCACCCAAATCTGATATCGGAGAAAAGAGTTATGGTCGATTTACTTTAGCCTATCAAAACAGTCCACCATGGACAGATTCGGATTTACTTAAATTTTTAAGGGCAATATGGTCATTTTCCTTCACCTCATGGACGAAAATTGGTCATTATATACATATACTTAGCCCCATATCCATCATGTTATCATCCAAATTATTGAAGAATAAGAAACCCTAGTCTAAGTTCAACTCCAATTATCTTGTGATTCAACCGTAGAAAGTCCAAATTGATTCCGTAGTTGTGTTCACCGTCTTGAGGGCTTCGAGAAGCACCCCTTATTTGTGCCAACAGGACTTCGAAATCAAAAGGGCCATTTTATGGTAAGGATGTAAATTATGTTGTTGTTATTTATATGGATATGTATATATATATGCATGTGAGCATAAGAAGTATGTTATTTGATTGTTGTTGAAAGATGATTGGGAAATGATGTTGGATTATGTTGAATTGTGAAGGGATTTGGTGTGATGATGTGGTATTGATGATTATATATATATATACACATAAACCTATTGTTCAAGTTGGTTTTTGGAATGTTTTGCAAATATTGGTTGTATGGAATTATGGAAGAGAATTGTGGTGTTGGGTTGCTAATACTAGATGCCAAACATTTCATTGTAGATAAGTGATTTGTAAAGGCGGGAAGTTGTGTTGAATTGGTATCCGAAGCTACAACGAGGTATGTAAATCATACTCTAACGATGTTCTTTGGCATGAAAACACCAATGTTCCATCAAGTAAGATTCCGAGGTTGTCCAAAAACATGTATTGTTCTACATTACCAACGAAGTTGTTTCCATTCTATAAAGTGTCAAAATGTTTCATTGATATACCAAAAGGCTCCTATTTCATTGTTGTGATATTGATGATTCTGAAACACATTGTTGATGTACCAATGAGTCTTTATTACGTCGTAATTGTATAGAAGGTCTATTACTTGGTTCTTATTGATGTATCGTTGTTTCAAAGTATCAAAAATGTGGTGGCGACCGAAATAACAATCTCAAAGATTAATTGAACTAAGTGATGGAAGTTCTCTCTTATCGGGTGGTATCCCAGGGGCATAATCCTAGCATGGATCGATCCCTATTTACGTGTTTATGGGTGGTATCCCAGGGGCATAAGCCTAGCATGGGTCGATCCCAGTTGATATGTACTGGAGGCAGCCTAATGGTCACAGTACAGTACAGTAATGATTACAAAGATGTTAAGAACGAAGGTAAAGTGATTGAATAAATTCAATGTACAGGTTGTCACAAGTTCTAGTAAGTGTGGTCCACTCCTATTACGATTTATTCACTTGTTTCAGATTTCTATTGAGCTCCTATATCATATGTGATTATCTACAGCTTTACATACTCAGTACATATTTTGTACTGACGTCCCCCACGGGGACCTGCATTTCATGCTACAGGCACAGGTACCTCAGCTCATTCACAGCATAGATAGGAGCCAGGTCATACAACTATTGTTGGTGAGCTCCAGTTTGCTTCGGAGTTTTCCGAGTCGGTTCCTTATGTTTTGTTATTGTACAGGAGTCATGTGTGGGCGGGGGTTTGTCCCGACCCTAGTTATGTCATGTATATCCTAGAGGCTTTGTAGACATAAGGAAGGGTAAAGTCATGGAAGTTTATATAGTGATGTTATATCTGTATATGTGGTGGCCCCGACGGCCAAGTATTATATATATATATATTTGTGCGTGTTGTGCTGATATAGGTAATTAGATCCTTCTATATGCAACGAAGTGCTGTCCAAATTTTTGGTGACATGTAAGGAAAAGTACAGGTATTTGAACGGGTTCTCCCGGGCCTTCTCGGCTTCGGGTGCCAGTCCGGACCGATGGGATTTTGGAGCATGACAATAACTCTTATTCAGCTGAGGATTATGCCAAACTCTGCATCAGAGAGTTGGTTAGATTGCATGGTGTTCCATTATCTATTATCGCAGACAGAGGTACCCAGTTCACCTCTCATTTCTGGAAATTGTTCCAAAAGGGTCTTGGTACCCAAGTTCATCTTAGGACAGCCTTTCATCCTTAGATAGATGGTCAAGTAGAAAGGACCATTTAGACTTTAAAAGATGTGATGTGTGCGTGTGCAATTGATGTCAAGGGAAGTTGGGATGACCGCTTGCCTTTGATTGAATTTGTATACAATAATAACTATTATTCCAGTTTTAAGATGGCTCCATTCAAAGCTCTCTATGGTAGGTGGTGTAGATCTCTAATTGGTTGGTTCAAAGTTAGTGAGGCTTCATTCATAGGGCCTGACTTAGTATTCGATACCTCAGACAAAGTTCAGTTGATCAGAGAAAGACTCTGGGCTGCTCAGAGCCAACAGAAGTCTTATGTAGATGTTCTTAGAAAGGATCTCGAGTTCGAGATTGGTGATCTTGTTTTTCTAAAGATCTCTCCTATAAAGGGAGTGAAGAGGTTCAACAAGAACGGAAAGCTCAGTTCCTGATATGTCTATCCCTTCAAGATTCTCAGTTGCTTTGGCAAGATAGCTTATGAGCTCAAATTTTCTTCAAATCTAGCTTCAGTTCATCCAGTCTTCCATGTCTCCTTGCTCAAGAAGTGCATAGGTGACCCAGAAGTTCTAGTCCCTATTCAGAGCATAGATGTTCAGAATAGCCTCTCTTATGAAGAGATTCCTATCAAAATCCAAGCCTATCAGACTCGTAGATTAAGGAACAAAAAAGTCCCTCTAGTTAAGGTTCTTTCGCTAAATTAGTTCGTTGAGGGAGATACTTAGGAAGCAGACGCATACATGCATACCATGTATCCTCACCTCTTCTCTGCCAACTCCAATCAAGCTTAAGGTAACATTTTTCCTTAAGCTTACTCAGTTTCATGTTCAGTGTTCATCACAAACTTGGTATAAAGTACGATTGCATATTCAGTCATGAATTCGTGTATCAGCTTAGATATATAATTATGCATCATATATGCATTCTCATTGTAACAAACATAGTTCATCAGAACACCCAGTCATGCATTCATGAATTAGTTACACATGCATCAGATATGCATATTCAGTATGACATATTTAGTTATCAGTCATGTCAGTCATGAAATCATGTTCCAGTCCGCTATGTTTAGTATGTACCTCAATTTATATTTTTTCCCCTTACTCTGTCTCATTCGATGATGAATGTTCTAAAGGGGGAGATATTGTAATACCCCATACTTTTTACTAGCTTGAAACTGTCCCAAGAATGTTAAAATCTTTATTTGAAAGATGAATCCACTTATTTACATATGGTATTTTTAACATTTTGAATTTTTTTTCACATGGGAAATTGAATAAGCTTTCCATCGATACCAATTTCATCAAAATCCAATATCAGAAGAGAAAGTTATGGACGAAATATAGAAGGCAGTAAAATCGTCCAGGTGCGACGGTTAGGCCAACGGACCGTCAGAATAGCGAAGGACCATCGCCCATAACCGTTGTAGTAAGGCAGTGTGACTACCTTCTGCCCTGGATCAATAGCCTAGGCCGATGAATCCTGTTCATGTTGGGTTTCTTTTGTTCATGTTGATAATGACCAATTGAATTCTAATCCATGTTGGGTGATCAATTTTAAGTGGAATCGATTACTATAAAGGTTGATGCATGTGTACCTATGATTAAACCCTTGGATGATGAAATTAGAGTTGAATCATGATGTTTATTTGTTACATAATGTTGTCTACATACACTGTGCCTACCATGTGTTTGATTAAATTCCTATGTGAAGGAAGAAAAATGCCCAACTGCTATGATCTTATGAAATCCCCATTTATGTATAAGCTTATGCATATCACATGTTTGATGAATTTCCTTAATAAATGAATTATTGATTGCGATGTTGGTCATGTATTCAAGAAAGTCATGCTTTTTCAGTTTCTTTCCACCGAGTCCTGGGGGTACTTATACCCGACAATTTAGTTGTATATCTAGAGTCAGTGTCATGTTTTCACGATATCCTCAGTCAAGCCATGATCCATAGAACTCAGTCAGTCATGTGACTCAGGAAAGCTCAGTAATTCAGTAACCTTATTAATCTCACGAACTCAGTCAGTAGTCAGATATCAGTAGTATTTCGTCAGTTAACGGAATTCATTAAACTCAGTCCATGTTTATATTAGTTAATCATGTTCAGTGTCTATTCAAATGTGAGTAGAAATTAGCACTTAGTGAACCCAAGGATGGGAACTCACTTGCCAGTAGAGGGTGTGATTTTTAGAAGAAATCCTTTCATTACAGAACTACGTAGCCAGTGTAGGTTGAGACATCTTACCTTCTAGTTTAGGGTAGATGAGGTGGCTTAACCTGCTAGTTTAGGGTTCCTGTCATTCTTATTAGAGTAACCTACTAGTCTAGGGTCACTCACATGTTGTCCTTACCAGTGGCCTGGTATTGACACCCTTCCAATCAGGGCACAGATTGGACCCAAATTCAGCTATAATGCATCATTTGGAGCATGTCGGTTAGATTACTACTTCCCACAGTTTCATGTTACAGAATCTGGACTGGCAGATATAGTCAATCAATCTCAGTAATAGAACTCAGATAGTTCTACAGAATTCAGGATTGTTAGATACAGTACGGAACTCAACTAGTTCCATCATATTTAGGACTGTCAGATACAGTCACTCATGTTATTAGTTATCAGAACTCAATCATTAGTCATATTAGTTATCAGTAAACTCATGTTATCATGATTTCAGATACAGTTACTACGTATGCATGCGTGTATTCTCACATTGATATTGCTCAGTTAGCCAGTATTGTTCATACATATGAACCCTATCCATTCAGTTGACCTCACATGCATACCAGTATATTCAAACTACTGACTCATTTGCTCTATGGTGTCTTGTACCATAGGTTCAGAGACACAATCTCCAGAGCATAAGTAGATTCTAGTCTCAGTCGTACAAGCTAGAAGTGATTCCTTATCTTTTGAGGACATAATCATTACTTTATTATATCATTAATTAATTTATTAGTTGGATTTAGTTGGGGACATGTCCCATCAACTCCTTATTCAAACAGTTCAGTCCGTTAAAGGCTTTGTAGACTATCATGTTCATACAGTTATTTTAGTTGTTTTGGGTATTTTATACCCCATCCAGATGTTATATTTTTATCATTTATGTTACAGTTTTGAACCTTTTGGCCTTTTAGTTAATGTTTCCTCATTATAAAGTATATTATGCAGTATACAGGTACAGATATCAGTCATGGGTTAGCGTGGTCCTTCGGGGTTATGAGAACCGTGTAGCATTCAGGTACCAAATTTGGGCCGTTATAGGACCTCTATGCTTTCCACTATTTTAAAAAAGTGTGAGCCACATACTGCAACTAATATGCAGCAAGCTCAGCACTCTCACTAGTTGTCACCCCAATAATATCGATAACCTTCTGCACCTGATCAAGAAATTCCTGAGGGTCCTTGTTTGACCTATACCTAGTGAAAGATGGAGGGTTCATAAGGATGAAGTCCCAAATCCTGGATGCTACAGTATTAGAAATTATTTGGTTGGAACGGCAGCAGGACGTTCATTCTGAGCAGCGACTGAATGAGCTACGGGGTGAATATTGCTCTGAACTATGCGTGGAAGACATGTTCGCCTAAGGGATTGGGATTGTCGGGCTGAGGGGCTGGTTGGTCTCCTGTTACTCTCACCTGAGTCATCTTTGGAGGTATTTTCTATAAATGGCAGAGAAACTTGGATTAGAAAGAGAGTTTAACTAGTGCTCTTGCTCACTCACACTACATAAATACTGAAAAAAGGGAAACTATTCTAAAATCATCTCGTAGCCCCCTGCCCATAAGTGTGGCACGCTACACACCCATTCACAAGACTCTACTAGATGCGGCTTTCAAACTTCCTAGGAATCTATTGAACCTTATGCTCTGATATCAAATTTGTAACACCTGATTCTGGTACCCCAGATGCTACACGGTGCTCATAATCCTGAAGAACCATAAGCTAACCCATGACTGGTACCTACTATAATAACTGAGTAATAATACTGTATAATGCAGAATAATGGGTTGAAATTCCATAAGGTTCAAAGCTATAATACTGATAAAGATAAATGATAAAATATGATAAAACATCAATACAAATTTCATCAAAATCTGACATTGAAAGAGAAAGTTATGGCCGAAATACAGAAGGCAGTAAAACTACCCAGGTGTGACGGTGATTCCGACGAACCGTCGTACTAGAAACGGACCATCGCCCATGACCGTTGCAGCAAGGAAGTGTGACTACCTTCTGTTTTTTATCGACTGCCCAGGCCGATGGACCGTCAATCTAGCGACGAACCGTTACTCTGGCCATCGCAAGGAAAACAGTAAGGCCCTATTCTGCATAGAAGAGACGGTCAGGATCAACAAACCATCGACCCAGCTATGGACCATCATACCAAAGCAGTAAGTTCCAGTTCTTGTCCCAGTGTGATGGTTAGTCCGATGAACCGTCAATCGAGCGATAGACCATGGTACCCACCGTCACATGTCCTGTTCAGTTAATTTTAAAGCCAATTTTAAAGGGGATTTTTGGTATTTTACCAACTGTTTATATACCTAGTTATATCCGACCAAATCTTAGAAATTCATTATCCATATACAACAACAAAATTAGGGTTTTTTCTCTAAGATTAATACCCAAGAACAAAATCTAAATTTTTTTCAACCCAAGTATGCATAGTGTTCAGTCATGGACTCCTTTCATCCATAAAGCCCAATAATCTCTTTTCAAAGTTCAATTGTAGGGATTTCTTTATGAATTTCATGTTGGGTTGATTTTGTTCATGTTGATAATGAGCAATTGAATTCTAATCCATGTTGGGTGATCAATTTTATGTAAAATTGATTAGTATAAAGGTAGATTCATGTGGACCTATGATTAAACCATTGGATGATGAAATTAGAGTTGAATCATGATATTTATTTGTTATATAATGTTGTCTACATATACTATGCCTACCATGTATTTGATTAAATGCCTATGTGAAGGGAAAAAATGCCCAACTAGTATGATCTTATGAAATCTCCATTTATGTACAAGATTATGCATATCACATATTTGATGAATTGCCTCAATAAATGAATTATTGATTGCGATTTTGTTCATGTATTCAAGAAAGTCATGCTTTGGCAGTTTCTTTCCATCGAGTCCTGGGGGTACTTGTACCCGATAATTTAGTTGTATATCTAGAGTCATAGTCATGTTTTCACGATATCCGCAGTCAAGCCATTATCCATTGAACTCAGTCAGCCATGTGACTTAGGAAAACTTAGTAATTCAGTAACCTCATTAATCTCATAAACTCAGACATTTGTCCGATATCAATAGTATATTGTCAGTTAATGAAATTCAGTAAACTCAGTCGACGTTCAGATCAGTTAATCATGTTCAATGTCAATTCAGCTGGGAATAGAAATTAGCACCAAGTGAACCTAAGGATGGGAACTCACTTACCAGTAGATGGTGTGATTCTTAGAAGCAATACTTGCGTTCCAGAACTACGTAGCCAGTGTAGGTTGAGACATCATACCTTCTATTTTAGGGTAGATGAGGTGGCTTAACATACCAGTTGAGGGTTCCCACCATTCAGTCGAGTAACCTGCTAGTTGAGGGTCACTCATATGTTGTTCTTACCAGTGGTGTGGTATTGACATCCTTCCAATTAGGGCACAGATTGGACCCAAATTGAGCTATAATGCATCATTTGGGGCATGTCAATTAGATGACAACTTCCTATAGTCTTATGTTACAGAATCTGGACTGGCAGATACAGTCAATCAATCTTAGTAATAGAACTCAGATAGTTCTACAGAATTCAGGATTTTCGGATACAGTTATCTTAGATATATTACAGAACTCAGCTAGTTCCATCAGGTTTAGGACTGTTAGATACAGTCACTCATATTATTAGTTATCAGAACTCAGGCATTAGTCATGTTAGTTATTAGTAAACACATGTTATCATGATTTCAGATGTAGTTACTATGTATGCATACATGTATTCTCACGTTGATATTACTCAGTTAGCCAGTATTGTTCATGCATATGAACCCCATGTATTCATCCAACCTCACATGCATACCAATATATTCAAAGTACTGACGCATTTGCACTATGGTGTCTTATACCATAGGTTCAGAGACACAATCTCCAGAGCATAATTAGATTCTAGTATCAACCGTATGAGCTAGAAGTGATTCCTTATCTCTCGAGGACATAATCATTACTTTATTATCTCATTAATTAATTTATTAGTTGGAGTTAGTTGGGGACATGTCCCATCAACTCCTTATTCAGACACTTCAGTCAGTTAGAGGCTTTTCAAACTATCATGTTTAGACAGTTATTTCAGTTGTTTTAGGTATTTTATACCCCATCTAGATGTTATATTTTATCAGTTATGTTATAGTTTTGAACCTTATGGCCTTTTAGTTCATGTTTCCACATTATACAGTATATTATGCAGTATACAGGTATAGATATCAGTCATGGGTTAGTTTGTGGTCCTTCGGGGTCATGAGCACCAAGTAGCATTCTGGGTACCAAATTTGTGGTGTTACAGGATCTCTCTACTTTCCAATGTTTCAACTAAGTTGAGGAACATCCTGCAACTGATATGCAGTAAGCTCTGCACTTTCATTAGTTGTCACCCCCATAATATTTGTAATCTTCTGAACCTGATCAGGGAATTCCTAAGGGTCCTAATCTTACTTATACGCTAAGAAAGATGAAGGGTTCATTCGGGTGAAGTCCTAAATCTTGGCTGCTAAAGTATTAGCCACTGGTTGGTCGGAACGGCAGCTGGACATTTATTCTGAGCAGCAACTGAATGAGCTAGGGTGGTGAATGTTGCTCTGAACTCTGCGTGGGAGACATGTTCTCCCAACAGATTGGCCTGGTCGAGCTGAGGGGCTGGTGGTCTCCTGTTACTCTTCCCTGAGTCCTCTTTGGAGGCATTTTCTATAAACGGAAGAGAAACTTGGATTAGAAAGGGAGTTTAACTAGAGATCTTGCTCACTCGCACGACATGAATACTAGAAAAAGGGAAACTATTCCTAAATCATCTCGTAGTCCCCTGCCCATAAGTGTGGCATGCTACACACCCACGCACAAGACTCTACTAGATATGGCTTTCAAACTTCCTAGGACTCTATTGAACCTTACACCCTGATATCAAGTTTGTAACACCCGGAGTCTGGTACCCCAAACGCTACACGATGCTCAAAATCCAGAAGGACCACATGCTAACCCATGACTGGTACCTGCTATAATAACTAAGTAATAATATTGTATAATGCAGAAAAATGGGCTGAAATTCCATAGGGTTCAAAGTTGTATTACTAATAAAGAGAAATGATAAAATCTGATAAAATATCAGAATCTGAATTACTGAATACTATTAGAACATCTAGTTAAGAAAGCCTCTAAAACTAAACTGTCTGAATAAGGAGTTGATAGAACAATCCCCTAACTAACTCCATCTACTGAAATGCTGGATCTAATGAGACAGTAAAATAAAAGAATATCCTCAAATGATGAGGACTCACTTTTAGTCTGTCTGCTGAAAGTCTAATCTCCTAAGAATACTTTGGGGCCCGTACGTCTGAACCTATGGTATAAAACACCATAGAGCAAAAAAAAAGTATGTGTCAATATGTGTGAATGTATTGGTATGCAAAGTGAGGCAAGGCTGAATGCATGGGTTCATATGCATGAACGATAATAACTAAATTACATGAGTATGATTGAATGAGAGTACATGTATTAATATGTGAACTATAACTGAAATCGAGATAATACTGAATACCGAGCTTGAATATTGATTAACTGATGTAACTGATAATTGATATACTATTTACTGAGTGACTGTGCCTGACAGTCCTGATTCTGATGGTACTAGCTTAGTTGAGTATAAAGCGAGTGACTATATTTGACAGTCCTAAAATTTGTAGAACTATCTGAGTTCTTTACTGACGACTGATGTGTGAGCTGATGCTAACACATTTAAAGATTTTAACAGAGAATAATTGTAATATCTTAAGTAACTTTTGTCGTTTTTGATTATTTGACTTTGATATTGTTGTAAAAGTCAAAATGCAAGGGAAATATAAGGAAATGGAAGCAAAAGAGCTGAAAACTGATGTAAAAGAACTAGAAGTATGGCTGACGACATTTCTGATAAGTCGTCAGCCCTGTGATAAGTTATCAGAAATAACGCCAGGTTTTACAATGTTAGAAGATTAAAGTGAAACTGTGATGACATTTCTAACATGTCATCCTAACTGTGATAAGGCATCAGAGTTGCCGTCAAGTATAGGCAGAGAATCAAATTTTGAATGAAGAAGTGACAACATTTGTGATATGTCATAACGTATCTGATAAGTCATCAAGCTTTGTCGTTAGTTAAAGCAGAAGATTCCAAGAATGTTGGAGGTCCTGACGACATTCTTGATAAGTCGCCTGGACCTTGACACGCCGTCACAAATGTCGTCACCTATTCAGAAAGATTTTCTAAACATTGTGATTTTATTTCCTTATTTAGGATTTACTATAAAAAGCATTTTTTATGGTTTTTCTAGGGGACGAGCGGGGCACTTGAGTTTTGAGAGACATATTTTGATATTTTCTCTCTCTAGTTTTCTAGCTTGAAAAAAACAAATACTTTGGAGAGATTATTATCAGTATTTTGGGATTTTTCCTTTGTGATCTAATCTAAGATTCACTAGTTATTATTCATCTCTGTAAGTTTATCTTTCAAATCATGAATTCAATTATGTTTTTCGTTCGTTATATCATGAGTGGCTAAACACCACTAACCTGAGTTATGGGATCTTAGGTTAGGTCTTGATGAGGTGCTAAGTATTCAAGATTCAAAAGGTGGTAGGATTTCTTGATAATTCTGATGTTTTAATTAACGTCTGTTGGTTGCAAACAGAAGACACACCTGCTTTTATTTTATTGATAAAGAAATCAAATATAGTAGGAAGTGAATTATAACAGGGACTCGGAAATACTTTGTTTAATAATCAGCGTTGTAAGAAGGTTGGTAACCTGAGGTAAAATCTGGGAAGTAAATAGAAATTCCCTAAGTCTGAGAGGATTAGGGAATTAAATGCTTAAGTAGGTCGAGATACATTTAAGCATAACATCGATAAAGATAGCTTGCTATCCTACCTAATCTGAGAATCTTGAACCACTATTAGCATCTGTCCAGTACCGAACACCCTAGTGAACACAATTCTTGACTACAAACACTGATTAAAGCGACCGACAATTATTTGCTAATCATTAAAAAAGCCCATTTTGTATTTTCATATCATTTGTTTGAATTTAACTTGTAGCTTTAGTTTCAAACTAGTTTAATCGCCACTCACATTATTCCCTATGGATTCGACCCCGACTCTAAAGTTAGGTAAATATATTAACGACTACCTCCTTGCACTAAATTGAAGTGTAAGTTGAGCGTTATAAAAAATGGTGCCATTGCCAGGGAACAATTAGGCGTATTGAGTTGGTTTGGAATTTTAGCCTACTTGCTTGAATTCAAACTTGTAAATATTTGTTTTTAGTTTTCTTTTATTTCTTGTGTTAGGTAGATTTTTATTTTAGTTTACTTATTACAATGGAATCTTTGAATGAACATGAGCTGGGTGGTTGGAAATCGTATCTTGATGATACATGTCCATATTGTGATAGACCTCACTTTAGGCAAGATTGTAGATATGCTCCCCAAAAAGAGATGCGTGCACCATCTCCATCCTACTAGTAGTATGATTGTTCTTCTTATGATTTTAATAGGTCTTATGGTCAAGAACAGGAAGAATGAAGCACCAGAAAGAGTGGCATTGAACCTATGCTTAAACAAATATTTGAGTGTATGGACACAACAAATGATATCATACGTGATATACATCAAGACATAAGGGTAAATAACAAGGAAAGAAGAATGATAGAGACTATGGATATAGAGGTCAAGCATTCAAAGCACTTTTCCACATTATGTTTAGATGATATCTAGTCTGTGGAATTATTTAACATAATGGACGAGTGTGAATATGAGGAGCAAGAATCTGATGTTGATGATGAGCTTGATGTTGAGCAACCCTCAGTGATTTCCCAACCAACCAAACCATTTATGAATGAAGATGCCAAAGACGAGGAAATGGTACTATAGTCAAAAGAAGAAATCTAGCACAATCCATTTGAAGACTCTAGTCCATTTTTGGGTAAAAATACTAATAGGGATGCTACTCCAAAATTGAGAGTTAGTCCTCATTTGAACCACTTTTCAACATTATGCTTGGTGGATGTGATGAAAGTCGAATCACCTAAGCAAATAATGAATTTTGAAAATGAGGAGGAAGATTCTTACATTTTGGAGTTTGTCCTTCCAAAACGGTATACTACAACCCCAATCTTGAAGGTCAAGAAGCTTAAAGATCGATGTCTATTTAGTGGTTTTTTAAGTTCCATACTATTGCCCAATGAGCCCACACAAAAGTTTGATGAAAAGTTGGGCAAGCGGTTCAAGTCTTCAAAGTGGCGTGATTGAACATTCCTTATCATGCCCTCATGTTTGCCCAATGCGCCTAGAAGATGTATTAATCAAAAGTTGGGTCGACGTTTCAAATCCTCCAAGTGGAGACATAAATAATTATCAACAAGGTATCTTGATAAAGCCTGAGTAGTCAAGATAACTGAGTCATGCCACAACACTAAATTAGGCATTTCTTGGGAGGCAACCCAAGGTATTTTGTTGTTTGTATTCGTATTATATGATTGACATCAGATCTTCGCACCCGTGGTGCCACGGGTGTGTTTCTAACTCTGTTGTTTGATGCATTGGGGACATTACATGATTTTAAGTTGAGGATGGGGCTACTTGTGGGTATTGATGTCCTCCGTGGGTTTTTGTTAACATGCCTCTTTTCCCCGGAGTCTTATTCCTAATAGAGCCGGCATGCTTAGGAGTATTGTGTTTTGTTTTGTGATGTGTTGTGGTTAACTAGGAGAAATACAAGTAATGAGGTAGTTAATATGTTTTGTAATTTTTGAGCACCTCTCCAAGTGTCTATTTGTAATACTGTGTGAACTATATCTAACTGTGACCACAGTGCATCTTTTGGTGGCATTAGTTCTGGCAACTTGATAATCAGTGCTAAACAATTGCACTGTAACGCCCCAAAATATCATTCCGAGATGCCACACGGTGCCCAAGGCTACACGTAGCCTCAAGCTAACCCTTTAAGCCAAAACACTACCCTTGGGTTCCAACACAACAACGTACAAGCTACTCTAAGGATATATATGTAAGTACATATCATATCACATCGCACATACCACGGAATATCATTAGATTGTACATATATGGAATGTCTATACACAAACCAACCCAACAATACACTAGTCTGACATAGCCTCTACACAGAAAAATCAACGAGCCATTGGGACAAACCCCCAACTGACTCAACAGACCAAAGGGATCACAAAATAACAGCACCAAAACTAGCAACTTGGTCCTCGAACCATGAGGACTCACCACTGAAGGAACGTAGATGCGGCACTCGAATATCACTGTCACGGTTGCGGCTGAGTACCTGAACCTACATTATGGTAAGAATGTAGCTGATGATAGGCGAATTTACACGCCTATAGTGCTATATTTTGCCCATATTTTAGCTAAGTTTTGAGGACAAATGATATAATTCATGCACTTTTAGTCCTTTTTCCGGTAAGTGAGCTAACGAACATGATTAGCAAGTTTTCAGGTATAAATGATGCAGAATTCAGCATTTTATGGATAACTTGAAGCCAAACAAAGCTTCACGAAAGGAGGAAAGCAAAGCTTGGATGCCAAGGACCAAAAGTGGCGCATGGAAAATCTGTCCCGGGCAAAAACAGCAATTCTAAAGACTTTGGGGACTAGCAGTAACTTATTAGGAGTAGGATAATGATGCAGTAACCCAGTAGGATTGGGTTATGTAATGCAGTAGCTTAGTAGGAATAGGATAGGAGTATTATAAATACCCTATTCTGCTAGAGATTTTAATCATTTTGCCATTACTTTTAACTCTGAAAACAATTCTTCTACTTTTAATTCTACTTTTTATTCATCTATTCAATTCTTAATTTCCACAACAAGAGAAACGTTACTCTGCAAGGTATTTCACGCCTAAAACGCCACACCACACCTTACTACACGAGATTTTTATTATGGTATATTAATAATGTCTATTGTGATTTCCTTCGCACTCATGGGTAACTAAACTTCTCTGTTGGGGTTATGGAAGCCATATGAGATACTATTTATTGCTATGAGTTTGTAAATTCGTGACACGTATGCTGCTTATATCATTATTCTCTTCATCTTAATCTAAATTCTTTGTGGTTGCAAACGCATAGAATACGCCAGTATAGCATTAACTTGTTCGAAAGAAAAGTTATATGTCTGGAAAAGAGATAATGTCAAGGTAATAGGGCACCAACCCCTGTTAAAAAGTTAGTGTCGTAACTGGATTAACCTCTTGGAGAATTCGTACTGTTAGATACGCTTTAAGCTCGAAAGAGTTAAAGTGAAATAGTCCTGGTTAAGGTCGAAAGACGCCTGGATTTACCATCGAATACAATTCTCTATAAGCACATGCATGTCTGAATTCCGCACAACTCATAGCCAATAGAGACGTACAACTCATAAGGTGGACATAACCCCAACTTCTCAATTCTCATTGATTAGAATCTTACTAAACATTCTTTCTTTTTACTTTGCTATTTTCCATTTTCACTTTGTTACTTTATTGCACGTTACAATCCCCCCTTTTACGAGACTTGCTCCAAAAATCTAGTAATCTTTGCTTACTCATTGACCGGCTATTCCCTGTGGGATCGATACCCAACCCAGTTGGGTTATATATTTGACAACGATCGCTTTACACTCTTATGAGAGCTGTAGATTGAGCGTTATCAAAAATTGGCGCCGCTGCCGGGGAATACAAGTGTCAATTAAGTTCGTAATAATTACTAGACCCTTTGGTCAAAGATTCTTGTACTTTTACTTTTAGTTTTTGCTTTTGCAGGTTTTTATTCAGTGCATGCCCCATACCCGAAGTTCTGGTCAACCGTTATTACCTATCAATCCTGAACCACAACGTATTCGCAGAATGGAGGCACAACACGCAATTGAAAGGATGGCTTCTCAACAGGAACAGGCGAGACTAGCTGCGCTAGCCGCCACTCAAGTGCATCAACAGAATATTGATAACCCTGGGCGAGCAACAAATCCTGACGATGAAGATCTAGGTGATGACGAGCTACTAAACCCTAGGCATGCCGCTGAGATCGCAACACCTTCCAACAGAAGAGATCATCAAGCTAGGTTTAGGCCTGAACGCCAAGCTATGCAGCCAGCTTTCGACGATGATGATGATGATCTTGATGGAGCCGGAGCCACAGGATCCATTATTCCTCCACCATTGGCACCCGAAGCCAAGTTGGCAAGGGATACCATATCATGCAACGGATCAACGGGTTGAGGTTGGTTGTTGTTTTCGCGAGCTCGAAGTGGAGGCATTTTCTTTCATAAGAACGCATGAATTAACAGTAGAAGGAAACAGTTGTAAGCATGATAGACTCTTGAAGAAAGAAAGAAATGGATTTTCCTAGAACGCCCGCAGCCTCTTGATCATAGGTGTGGCACGCTACACACCAATGCTCAAGACTCTATGTAATGCAGCTTGTCAGACTCCCTAGGACTCTTCACAACCTTAGGCTCTGATACCAAGTTTGTAATGCCCCGAAATATCATCCCAAGATGGCACACGGTGCCCAAGGCTACACGTAGCCTCAAGCTAACCCTTTAAGCCAAAAAACTACCCTTGGGTTGCAACACAACAACGTACACGCTACGCTAAGGATATATATATAAGTACATATCATATCACATCGCACATGGCACGAAATATCGTTAGACTGTACATATATGGAATGTCTATACACAAACCAACCCAATAATACACTAGTCTGACATAGCCTCTACACAGCAAAATCAACTAGCCATTAGGACAAACCCCCAACTGACTCAACAGACCAAAGGGATCATAAAACAACAGCACCAAAACTAGCAACTTGGTCCTCAAACCATAAGGACTCACCACTGGAGGAAAGTAGATACGGCACTCATATATTACTGTCGCGGCTACGGCTGAGTACCTAAACATACATCATGGTAAGAATGTAGCCCATAGAGAAATATGTGGGTCAGCACAAGATACGTACTGAGTATGTAGGGGTGCATGCAAAATATAAATAATATCATAAATTTCGTAAAAACGTACATACAAACCATAATGACACACCTGTCTTGAGTGACATTGTATCATGCAACTCATAACATCTTAGATAGGAAATATAGGAGAAAAACCTCATAAATCATTATAGATCATCATAGGCAACTTGACTTACCACATCAAAACTTGGAGTGACTTGGTATTTCAATAAACATGACTTTTGTGGACAGGGGAGTTTCCTATAACTGACAACCCCACGTGAGCTACGTGTAATACAAACATTTGAAATCCCCATTGGCGGGAGCGTCATTCTCTTTTCCAGGGAGTACGACCTTAAAACTGCAATAATCACAATCGGTCTCTCTGGCCAATAATATCATCATCAAACAACCCTACGGTGGCACATAGGTTTGGGAAAATACCAAATTTCCCTCTCGGTGCTAAATACTACTCCCCGACAAGCTCAGAACACGTTAGAAAATCCACCACAACATCACAAGGGTCTATCATAAAGACCAAATCAAATATTTTTCTCATTTATAAAATCATATCAATTTTTGGATTCCTAACTCAACACATTTTAGCTCAAAACATTTTAATCTTCCTCAACTTCAACAAGGTATCAATGCGTTGAACCATAACCGACTCGACATTTGGACAAGGATATGAAGACTCAATACATAATATTTTCAACAATTAAAATTATCAAAGCCATCTGGAAAATACAAAGACTCATTGCAACTTCAATATCAACATCTCCCAATTTGCCATCCAACTCTCATTTAAAGGTACTTGAGACATCAACCCATAGTAGGGATATAGAATTTCCAATATCAATTATAAATTCATAATAAGAAAATAGTGAATTGATAGTATAAATCAAGGCTTAACAAATTAAATCATCATACTCTCATAATCAAATACTTTTTGAACATAATTACATCTCAACATCATACACATATCGGATGACATAATCCCATAGCTCATGGACAATTATATAAGATATTAAACCATAATTCTAATTCATGGTAAAACATGTAAAATCTCATGTCAATGTAATTCAACAAAAATACCGGGCACAAGATCAAAAGGATAATCTTGTTCAAAGCCCCACATACCTTAAAATGGAAGATGAATATGAACGTCCGAATCCGGAACTTTATTCACGAAAATAACGGGTTCTTCTCGAAGCCCTTAACATGATCAACTCGAATCCCAAATCAATTTGAAATTTCTACGGTTCAATCAAGAGACATAGAAGGATGAAATTTGGAGTAGTAGGGTTGGGGTTTGAGCCTTAGGAAATTTTGGAGAAAAATGAGCTATTGAATGATCTTAATGGACTTAAATCCATGGTTTACCTGGATGGATTGGAGTGAAAATGACCAAAATACCCTTAAAAATCAAATAATGTCAAATCTGTCCTTTGGTGGACTATTTTGATAGGCTGAAGTTGATCGATCATAACATTTATCTCCGATGGCCAAATTTGATGAAACCAATTTCATTGGAAAGAGGACTTTCATAGATTTATGTTGATATATAGTAGCTCCCCCAGATCATTATGTACAAGGAGTTATGATCATTTGAAGTTGACCCTAAAATTCGCCTGGCCTCAATATTTTTTTTCCTGGACATTTACTATTCACCACTATTCATGGTTAGATCGGAATGATCATAACTCATCGCTCGAGTGTCCGTTTTGGATGATACACATATTGTTGGAAAGCTTATTCGATGATCTACGCGATGACGGGTAGAATATTCAGAAATTCCACACAGAAAAATTATTAATCACAATAAAAAATAGAATTCAACACATTTTCGTTTGAGGTCTTAACGGAAAAAAAAAAATTGGGGCATCATATGCACGAACCAGATAAGTAGTGATGTGCGATATATTTGTGTTCCATGTGTGTATGAGGTCTTACTCAGTTCCCTTTGTGTGTGAATCCAGAACTTGTCCGATTATTCTTGCCTTGGTAGTAAGATAGGGGTTAGGAGAGGATCATAGGTAGTTTTGATATTAGCCCACTTTTAGCCTAAATGACCTTGTCTATATATATAATATCCTCTGATCCCTATTTTGATCCTGAATGGCCTATTTTTTTCATGACACCTATCACCTTCCCATTTGTTTCACAATGAACCTCTTTTGGCCTTGGTCCTCCTTGGACACTATGCACCTTGACTTACGCAAATAGCCTAAGTTGAGGGTGGTTATCATAGGGGTTCATGATGGAAAATGAGTATGAAGAGAGGTATAATAAGAGAAAATAATAAAAATTCGGGTGTGGCGCAAAAAGAATAAGAAAAGAAAAAGTTGTATAAAATATTAGAAAAAGATAATTTGGTTTTTGAAAAGATAGCACCCACATTGAGCATGTATGATCAATAAAAGGGAGGAAGAGAAAAAGGTTAAGAAGTGAAACCCCAAGAGGTTAGCGTAGTGTCACGGAGGCGTAGTCACTTTAAATACCCTTGAATATCATACCAGCCCCTAGCCTACATTACAAGCCAAGAAAAAAAAACCTATAGTGATCCTAGCTGACCTGTCTTAAAACCTTGGTACTCACTATAAGGACAAGACTAAGGCATTTGACGTATATTGAGTGGAACTTCATTATTAAAGTGAGTCTCATGATTATCCCTAAGTGTATATATGTGATTTCTGATATGAGTGAAAAAGGGATTTCTTTGCTGTGAGGGAACACAGGTTATGTTGCTAGTTGCTAACTTGTTCGGATAGTGTGATCTTTGTACATGCATGGTTGCTATTACTGAATTTTTGCCATATCTTGATTCCTGTGTGTTGCATTATTGTTTTTCAACAGTATACACAATTGAGTTTGAATTGATTGACCTAGGAGAAGGTGAAGTTGTGTTGGGATGATATAGAAAATTCACTGCCGAATGTACTTTGTATTCTCTTATTTAGGGATGGCAATGGTGCGGTGCGGTGCAGGTGTGGTGCGGGTTTTTACTAAACCCGCAAGTTTAAAACCGCACCGCACCTTACCGCATCACATTTAAACCCATATAAACCCGCCCCACATTCATACCCGCGGATAACCGTACCGCACCGCCCCATGTTTTTATTTTTTCCCTTTCTTTTTGAAAAATTTATAACCCCATTGAAAATCATAATATTTTCAAATCTACAACTAGAAAATAATAATTAATTTCTATGATATCATTTTTCACTAAAAAATTGTCAAAAAGTATAACGTGTACAAATAATGATCAAATATCATATTTTTATTCAAATAAATAAAGATGTTAAAAAAGCTACTATAAAATTATTTATTTGTAGTGTCATGCATGTAGTTTTAAGTATAATAAAATTTAAGCAAAGAAAACATATAATTTTAGGTATATTCACGAGAACAATACTAATTTTTAGCTTTTTTGTTAATTTAAACCCGCATATACCCACAACCCACACTGCACCGCACCATTTAAAAAAAATTACTTTAACCCACACCGCACCCACACCGCACCGCATAACTTAAAAACCGTACCGCACCGCATAGCTTGAAACCCGCACCGCACCCGCACCACCCCATTGCCATCCCTACTCTTAGTTATATTTTGGTTACTTGAGGACAAGCAATTGTTTTAAGTTAAGGGTGTTGATGTGTGAGCTGACGCTAACACATTTAAGTCTTTTAACTGAGAATAATTACAAAGTGTTAAGCAACTTTTATCATTTTTTATTATTTTACTTTGATATTGCAGTAAAAGTCATGATGCAAGGGAAATTTAAGGAAATGGAAGCAAAAGAGCTAAAAGTTGATGCAAAAGAACTGGAAGTGTGGCTGACGACATTCCTGATAAGTCGTCAGCCTTGTGATAAGTTATCAGAAATCACGTCAGGTGTTGCAGTGTTAGAAGGATTAAAGTGAAACTGTGATGACATTTTTTACATATCGTCAAAACTGTGATAAGGTGCCAGAGTTGCCATCAAGTGTAGGCAGAGAATCAAATTTTGAATGAAGAAGTGATGACATTTGTGATATGTTGTCACGTATCTGTTAAGTTGTCAAGCTTTGTTGTCAGTTAAAGCAGAAGATGCCAAGAATACTGGAGGGCCTGACGATATTCCTAATAAGTCGTCAGGACCTTGACACGCCGTCACAAATGTCGTCACCTATTCCGAAGGATTTTCTGAACATTGTGGTTTTATTTTCTTATTTAGGATTTACTAAAAAAAGCATTATTTAGGATATTTCTAGGGGACGAGCAGGGCACTTGAGTTTTAAGAGACATATTTTGATATTTTCACTCTCTAGTTTTTTGGCTTGAAAAAGCAAATACTTTGGAGAGATTATTATCAGTGTTTTGGGATTTTTCCTTTGTGATCTAATCTGCGATTCACTAGTTATTATTCATCTCTGTAAGTTTATCTTTCAAATTACGAATTCAATTATGTGTTTCGTTTTGTATATAATGAGTGGCTAAACTCCATTAACCTGTGTTATGGGTCTAAGGTTAGGTCTTGATGATGTGCTAAGTATTCAAGATTCAAAGGGTGGTAGGATTTCTTGATAATTCTGAAGTTTTAATTAACGTCTGTTGATTGCAAAAAGTAGACACACCTTCTTTAATTTGCTTGAGAAAGAAATCAAATATAGTAGGAAGTGAATTATCAACAGGGACTCAGAAATACTTTATTTAATAATCAGCGCTTTAACAAGGTTGGTTAACCTGAGGTAAAATCTGGGCAGTAAATAGAAATTCCCTAAGTTCGAGAGGATTAGGTAATCAAACGCTTAAGTAGGTCGAGAGACATTTAAGCATAACATCGATAAAGATAGGTTGTTATCCTACCTACCGTGAGAATCTTGAACCATTATTAGCATCTTTCAAGTACCAAAAACCCTAGTGAACATAATTTTGGTTTCTCTATAAACTCTTGACTACAAACACTGATTAAAGCGACCGACAATTATTTGGTAATAATTAAAAAACCCCATTTTGTCTTGTTGTATCATTTGTTTGATTTTAACTTGTATCTTTAGTTTCAAACTAGTTTAATCACTACTCACATTGTTCCCTGTGGATTCGACCCCAACTCCAAAATTGGGTAAATATATTGACGATGATCGCCTTGCACTAAATTGAAGAGTAAGTTAGCGTTATCAATGACTGAGACTGAGACTGTGGTAGGTAATCATTTAACCGACGTGCCTCTTTTTCTAAATAGATTTGGGGTCCAACCTGTAACTCCAGTTGGAAGGGTATCACTACCATGCCATGGGTAAAGACACTAAAGGGATACCATCATCTAGCAAGTACTCAAATAAGAATGGTGGGACCCTCAACTGGCAGGTTAAGCCACCTCATCAACCCTCATCTAGTGGGTTTTGATGTCTCAACCTACGCTGGCTACATAGTTTTAGAATGCAAGGACTGCTTCTAAGGATCATACCCTCAACTAACAGGTGAGTCCCCATCCTTGGGTTCACTCGGTGCTGAATCCTACCCCCAACTGAATAGAAATTGGACTGATTTCCTAGTTCATACTAGGCATGACTGAGTTGTTACTGATTTACAAAGATGAACTGAGTTTACTGAGTTTACTGAGTTTTCCTGAGTTCTGTAACAGAACTAGAGTACCACTAATTATGACATGACTAAGACTGTTCTGTAACTGACACTGGCTCTAGGCACATAACTAAATTATCTTGTATTAAATACCCCCAAGACTCGATAGCATGATAGTAATGAGATATGATAATTCTTGAATACTTGACAATAGTCAACAACTCACAATACAATCTATGAGGAATTTCATCAATCACTTGAAAGTCATGAACTTGCACATGATTAGGAATGCATGCTAACATATCATAATTTCATTAAACAAATCTCAAGAGCATTCCAGCAAATGAATGCAAGGTATAGCTTTAGTATGGAGGACATATTGAACAGGTGGGTGTAGCATAAGTTCATCATTTAGACTACCAAAGGATTATAAAAGCACCATAGTCTCAATTTAGTACTTTTTTCAAACACATGGTAGGCGTAGCTTTATACTTGGGCATGAACAACAATGCTAATACATCATGACTTCATAATTCAAGGGTTTTCATATAAAAGAATCAAAATTCAAGTTACATGCTATCATAAAATCAAGAAATACATAAAGATTTAAGCTTAGAACACATACCACAACATCAACATGATTACACTCAAACCCACAACATGGAAATCATAATTCATGCTTTTAAAAGAAGTTTCTTGAACTCCAAGGGTAGAAGGGACCCTTGGATGAACACTTTACATTCCTTATTGCTTGAATTTTGAAATATTCATGGTTAAATCTCTTGAATTTAATTCTTAAATTGATAGCCCTAGGGTTTTGTTCTTGAGGATTTTATGAATAATGAGTGTATTATGCCTTTAAAGGGGCTACATTTTGTGTTATGGGGGCTAAAGGGCATGGGAAAAAGACCCAATTACCCCTTGAGACGTGGTTTTTCAATGACTTAAAACTGGATTACCGACGCACAGGTCGAAGTAGTGCATCAATGGCATCGATGCGATATCCAACGCGTCGAGATAAGATCACGCCGGTCCACTAGAATTGCATGCTGGTAGCTGGAGAATATATTAACCAATACGATAGTCGATGCAGCGCGCCAAGATTGCGTTGGTTTACTATTTTGGGATTCTAAATATTGTCTAAATGAAGTCCAAAAAATCCAAAACTCATCCAGAACACCTATTGACCCTCTTGATCATGAATTTACTAAACTATCAACATTTAGCGGAAGTATAGGTTGCAAAATGATATTGCCAACTTTCAAAGGCCAAAAATTAACTAAGTCTGAATACTTAGCTAGAATTTTCTAAGTCTGATACCCCTTAACAAGCTTAAAGAACTGAATTAAGCTAGAAATTTTACTGGGTCTTACAACAGGTAAGTTGCAGTCATAAACCTTAATATTTCCCTCGTAGAGTAGTATCTCATCGGCGAGAAAATGTTTGAGTTCCACATTTATGACTACAACAATTTTCTTTGCCTTGGTCCAGCTCTTGCCGTGTGGATATGGCCTCTCCCCTCTAACATATTTAATTGTTTTTTCATCCCATTGGAAAGTAAAAACTAACTTATAAAATCCCGAGCCACCAAAAGCAGCTAGCTTACCGAGGTCATCGTACCTATCCTTGAAATTATTGTAGAAGTTGAGGTCCATTATCCTATCTGCATCATCATAAGCATCTGGGTATGCTTATTGCCTTCCCCTAAAGAGAATTTCATCAACATATTGTGGTATAAAAAGACAATTTTTAAATAGATTAGTAATTGTAAAGAATAAAAACACAATGGAAAGAATCCGATGAAGAGGGTTCTCAGAATCAGTTTACGGATTACCCAGCCAATGCAACTTATGCAACAGATGTGCATTATGTTGCAACAGAATATCAAGTTGTTGCAACAAATTACACATCTGTTGTGCAGATTCTTCTTCATGTAGTAGATTAGAAGGCTAGTTTAGCAAAAGTAAACTTACATTGCCCTCGTACCACTCATGCATATTTGTCATATTTGTGAAGTCTTTGGCGGAAAATGAATGCATCGTGTATTCTTTTAAAACCTTCATCTCGCCATTCATGATTTCTTCCAGATTCTTCTTTTTTTCCTTGCCAAGTGTCGTGAATATATCCACCTTCTTCAGTGGCCCCTGAACTTCAACAACTCTTGGATCGGGAGGAGTTACAATTTTTGCTCTTTTCAAAATGGAGAGAATTTGTCTAATTTTTCTTCTCTTCCTACTAACCACCACTGTAGGAGTGTATGGCTTCCTCAGCTAATTGGATGGTTTGATACCCGTCCTAGATTTCAACTCCTCGGCATCTTCAGCAATAGCCTCTAGCTTTTCAAGGAGTTTATCCTCTCTTTCATTAGACACTATGCATTTGTAATAAGAACATAAAGGTGAAGAGGGGTGAGAGGGACCACTAAAAGGATGGGAGGTGCCGGTGTAGGGGTGAGAAGGACCTGTGTAAGGGGTGTTTTCAAAAGTATTTTTTTTTGTTGAGCACCAACATGCTCATAATCACAGCTGGCAGTAGTAGCAGCATCAGGATGGCTGCCACTATCATAAAAAACTCCACCAGTAACACCCCTAGAAGAAGGACCTATATCTGTTGCAATTTGAGGTTGGTTGTGAAAGGCTTCAACATTAGGCTGACCTTTCCTAAATGCTCTTCTTATGGATGTTTCTCCATCCAAATCCTTCTTTATTAAATCCACCTTTGGGTATTCTTTTATATTAACAATACCCAGAGTAAGAAAAGAAGTCATCTCCAGCTCATCAACGGTAGGCACGATCCAAGGATGCAGAACCTATAAAAAAGACCGGAGGCATTTAAATCATCTAATAATAATTTGCAGTCAGTTGGGTTACATGGATGTTAATGCAACCAAATTATGCAACAGACGATCTAGCTACCGCAACATCTGATCTGTATGTCGCAATAGATTAATAATATGTTGCATCAGATTACATATCTGTTGCATAATACACATCACATGGGTAATATGTTGTCAGGTTTAGAAAACCAGAGCAACAAATGGTTAATTTTTTGCAAAATATGGATCAATTGTTGCAATACATTATCCATCTGTTGCACCAGTTTCAGTTGACCGGTAATCTGTTGCAACAGATGACCCATCTGTCACAACAGATGGAACATCAGTTTTAATATCTTTCTTTTAGGCAAATTATTATAGTTGAAAGAAGACGTACTACATCATCTGGAGAGTTAAATATATCAACCTCCTTCTCCTTAATATTTTTTTGGTTGCCCTTTACCACCGCCAACCACCGAAGGATCCTTGGATGAGAAACCTCATCCGGTAATCCTTAAACTACTTTCGGATGGCAAGAATGGCTTCACATACCCAAACCTAAAAATGTAAATAGGAAGCAAGAAAAAAATTCATAATAAGTATATTCATTATAAATTAATGGATGAGTAAAAATTGTGATCAATTTTACCATGAAATCCCTGGGAAAATCGTATAATATGATCATCCCTGTGGATAGCTTTGTCAGTAAATATTGGACAGTCAAGTAGTAGTTGTCATATCCCCAGAGATAGTCGTTAAATTTGTCAAAATCATTAGCAAGTGCCAATAAATCATCTTCTATGACTTTCCTGACATATCTTGCCAAAAAAATGGAATGGACAAACCAAACTAAGCACAATTTCTCCCTACAGTGCTTTGGTATGTCTTTATCCTCGAGATCTGCCATCAAATCCTCTGTTTTGTTGCTACTAAGTCTAACAATTCCCAACAACCCATATTTTTCCCCTAGCATTTTTTGGACCCTTTGTTGGGTGCTTCCTTGATTAGAGGTTCTTCTGGACGATCGCATCTCAAGCCCGTCACTATGGAAATCTCTTGCAACATAAAACAAACTAGCATGCCACAGTAGTTGATCCAGATTTCATCCATCTTTTTTTTGTGCTCCTTTAGATCTTTATCATCCCCCTCATACTTGATCCTATGCTTGAGAAGACCATATACCAATCTCATTGGAAAATTAAGAGTGTAGTCCTCAGGCAGCTCAAGAAAGTATGCAAAGCATCTCTTGTTATAAAGTCTGTCAATGCTTTTATTCTTCATAATTCTCCTTAATTCATCAAAGTATTTTCCTAACTGACATTTAAGCAAAAGATCACCAGTTACTTTGCTAGGGCAATCCATCGGCATCGCGACTCAAAACCTATCGATACTAATGGTTTTGACAGAATTATGTTGAGAATTTGATATTATTTCACACCCCATTGGTGAGAAGGAGATCACTTTTCTCGGCTTCATTTTTCCCTGACTGAGATTGTTTAGGAGGTTCCTCTGAATCTATCTGTACTCTAGTCATTTTTGTTGGGTGGTCAGGAATTGATCCACTTTCAGTTTCTTTTCTTTTGGGAGACATCTTTTAACTAAAAATAATAGAAAAAAATACATTGCATTTGATGTCTGCATAATTTTTATAAAAAAAAAAAAGCTAAGATAAATTTCAAAAAATACCACATTACCCAAAAAAATAATCCAACGGATAACCCATCAGTTAGAACAGATGGGGAATCTGTTTGAAGACCTATTTAATATCTCCCAACAAATATCCCACCTATTACAACAGATGGACCACCAACACCACAACCAATGCCACCACCAATTCCACCAAGACCACCACCAATACCACCAATACCAACACCAAGACCACCGGCACCCCCACCAAAAACATAAATATCGACACCAACAACAACATCTACCAATAATACCACAAGAACCATCCAACAATATCACGACAATCAACAAAACACTAAGGAAAAAATTAGGGTTTTCTCGGGTACTTCTTACTTTTTTAGCATCAAAACCCAAAATGGTTAACCCATTCTCGAAGATAATACAACTAAAAGTCTTTTTTCATCATTAACTAAAAATCCCTAATTTTTAGAATAAATAACAAATATAGAACTTTTATCGAACTCTATTACTTGCGAAGATAAAGAAAATGATGGATACTAGCGAGAATAAAGTCAAAGATAACAACTACGAGGTCGGAAATAGAAAGAAAATTGATTTGTTTTGACGGGTTGAGTAATATGTTGAGTAGTTGTTATTCTGTATTATTCAGAGAGAGAGAGAGAGAGAGAAGTAAGAACTTGAGATTTGAAATGAGGAAAAGTTTTTCCCACAAATGGATGATTGTAATTTTGGAAAATAATGACAAGTTTTGAAATTGTTAATTTGGTCTGAATTGATCTTAATTGATTTTTAAAATTTCAAAAGATATACTAGTTTTTAAAATATTAAGTTAATGAGAGCTTATTTCAACTTAGAGTGATCGATCGACGACCCGGGTCGGGATGAACGCAATACTAATGCCATGCAATCGCAAAGACTCAATTGAAGTTGTAGTTGACTTTATGAGCTAATTAATTCATCCCTAGTTCAACCTAAATAAATTTAGGTAATATTAATGCTAACATTAAGTTAATAAGATCTCATTTCAACTAAGAGTGATCGATCGACGACCCGGGTAGGGATGAAGTAATACCAATGCAATACAATTACAACGATTCAATTGAAGTTGTTGTTGACCCTATGAGATCATTCATTTATTTATATTTCCACCTAAATCAATTTAGGTAATATTAATCCTAACATTATGTTATTGAGAGCTTATTTCAACTCAAAGTGATTGATCGATGATCCGAGTCGGGATGAACGCAATACCAACACCAATTGCAAAGACTCAATTGAAGTTGTAGTTGACCCTATGAACTCATTCATTTATCCCTAGTTCCACCCAATTCAATTTAGGTACTATTAATCTTAACATTAATTTAGTGAGAGCTTATATCAACTCAGAGTAATCGATCGATGACCCTGGTCGGGATGAATGCAATTCCAACATCAATTGAAAAGACTCAATTGAAGTTGTAGTTGATCCTATGAACTCATTCATTCATCCCTAGTTACACCTAAATCAATTTAGGAACTATTAATACTAGCATTAAGTTATTGAGAGCTCATTTCAACTCAGAGTGATCGATCAACGACCCGAGTCGGGATAAATGTAATACCAACGCCATGCAATTACAATGACTCAATTGAATTTATTGCCGACCCTATGAGCTCATTCATTCATCCCTAGTTCCACCTAAATCAATTGCAATGAAATCTGTTAGAACAAACTACTTAGCTGGCAAAAATTTCCAACAGATATTTATATGTATTGCAACAGATGACGTATCTGATTTAATATCAAATAGACATTTGCATCTGTTGTGACAAATGACTAATTTATTGGAAATTTTCAAAAAAATATTGATATCTATTATAACAGCTGCTATATCTGATTTAATTATCAAATAAACATTTTTATCTGTCATCACAGATGACTGAGCTGTTGGGATATTGAAATAGATATTGATATCTTTTGTAACAGTTGACATATCTAATTTAATAATCAAATGAAAAGGTATTTTTAAATAGATATTTGTATCTGTTGTAACAAATGACTGTGTTGTTGGGATTTTTAAATAGATATTGATATATATTGCAACAGATGACATATCTGTTTGAAAAAAAATTCTTTCAATTTTAAAGAAAGCTTTCTGTCCGAGTAGATAAAGTAGTAAGTACTACAAAATGCGGTAAAAAAGAAAGAGTTACTTTTTCTTGGATATCTCAAAAATATGTTCATTGAGTAGTCTTATCTTGTTTTTTCAATGTCACCAGTCTTCCTCGTGCCCCTCAAATTATTAATGAATATTAATTAATAAATATTGAAACCCATGTCTACGTACATGATACATCTAGAATTATTATCTCATCTCTTCTCAGCTTCAGCCCTAAATTTATTTTATTCATATCTCGTCTTTCGCTCCTCTTTAGGTTAGGGTTATCACATCCTTTTTTGTCTCTTCTCTCTTTTATTTTCTCTTTCTCATAAAGATACTTTCGGATCTAAACCAATCCATATCTTTCCTCGACTAAAATTGTTGTTTTGATCCGTTTTTGACGTTAAGGTATGGTTCACTATTGCTCTTTCATTCTCATCTTCTTCTTTGCAAGTTATTTACATCTGTTGTTTTATTTAATTACCATTTACCCATATCATATTTATTTTAAAAATTTGATGGAACTTTTAAGTATTGAATAAATGAACCAAGAATTTTTATTATAATATGCAAAAAAAAAGTATTATGTTGGGAGAAGTTTAAAAGCCTTGTTGGCAGTATCATTTTTTGTATGTATTTTATTTGTTTCTTTGTTGTTTATGTTGTTATTGATATTATTGTTGGGGTTGCCATTATTGGAAGTTGTGGTGTGGTGTTTTTTATGGTGTTGGAATAAAGGATGTTGCTTCTTTGTTATTGATGATGTTGTTGGAACAAATGTTGTTGTTTATTTGTTCTTGATGTTTTTTATTTGTTGTTTCTTTGTATTTTATGTTGTTTTTGATGTTTCAATAGATGGAGCAACTGTTGAATCGAGCAAACCACCAGCGAAGCTGGTTTGATGTATTCCAACAAACTCCACCTCTGTTGCAACAGACTACATCTATTGCAACAGACTCCACATCTGTTAAATAGATGGATAATGTTCTTTCTATGACATTAATTTTTTTCTCTTCTTTATAGATATAAGGAATTGACAGTTGATCAACTTTTATTCGACCACCATCATAAGAGGATGCAGTAAAGATGGGTTCGGAGGAATAAGCTGCATGCAAATGGAACCACTTCATTTGTGGGAGGTATGTATTATAGATAATTTCATCATGGAAACACACATAGAGTACACTAGTTTTGTGAATGTTTTTTTTACCGATTAGTCAGCGATCATTCAAATAAGATATCTGCTATTTTACTGTTAAGTTTGCTAGGTCCAAACTGATAAGGATGAGGGACCATGAATATATTTTTGATACCCTGTTAAGATTTAATATCGGTTGTTGCTCATGTTTATTTATCAAGCATTGTGACGGGATCTAGTTTTGGTGTTATTGTAAACAGATTCAATAGCAATTGGACTAACTTTTAGGGTGCATTGGACTCTGAGAAGGCCTTTAAAGCCTAATACTGCATCTAACAAGAAGAGAAAACCAATATAGTTACTACCCTAGCCCAAATTTATATGGTTGGGTTGCTCGGGGTGATGATTATACGCTAAAAGGTGCGGTATGAGAATGCCTTAGAGGGAAAATGGATGGTTGATGAAAGTCTATATCATCTGAGAGCTAATTGAAGAAGAGACAGAGGGTAGAAAGTAACTTCTAGCGAATTTGGCTAATGGAATTATCTTAAAACATGAGAAATCTGAATCAAGTCCAAACATGAAAGTGTATCCGATAATGTAAATTCGTTTGTTGTCTCTCTAAAAGAAAAATAATGTAGATGGACACTTTGCTAGGGAGCTGTGACTAAGTAGCATGGTCGGGATTATCACCTAGATAAAAAATTGTAAAAGACCAAGAAAGCAGCCTTAAAGGCACCGAGGGTTGAAATGATGTACAGTAAGAATAGAAAAATAGCAACTGTAGTTAATGTAAGGAATCTAAGCGAAGGCGGAAATTTCTAAATTTTAAATTGCATCTCATGTCTTCTTGTTTGTGTTTTCTATTAGGTCCACTGCTGTTGACCTGATCGAAACAACAAACTTGATTGAAAGGAAACTTGAGTATCATTACTTCCTTAGCAATATGGTTATAATTGATTGTGTTTTATAGTCTTAACATGCTTTCATCATTTCTTTGAGAAGATCAGAGGCTTGCTCTTATTTGTGAATCTCGATAACTTTCAAGCTTGCCTCCAACTTGTTGATTCTGTATTCAAGTTTTTTTTTGCCGTCTTCAAAGTTGGTCAAGAGTTCCTGATTCTTGTGAGCTTGATCAGGAACACCATCTTTAAAGGTGTGGCATTCTAGAAGGCCTTCACAACACTTTCTTCAGAAGCCTTAAAGGATACATGGAGGGTCGTTGTGTTTATTTTAGGTCAAAATATGTTGATGCACACTGAAGATGTGGTCCCAATAGTTGAACAACACACTTTTATCGAGTGTTGCTCAATGCATCTTGCTCAACCAATTTGATAAATTAATAAGCAAGGATTTACATAGCGATTGATCTAAACCGACTCTTCCAAGCCTATCAAACATTATGTAACTCCAGGCTAATTACCTTTCAAAAAAATTTTCCCGAGTTAGTGCACAAATAAAATGAGCTCAATCTCTCAGTCTTTTCGTTGATCGCTCTTCTCCAATATAGATGACAAGATATCTGCTATGCAAAAGTCTACACTATCACTAGAAATGTTTGCCATGGAGCAAGTCTTCAGAAGGCATCAACAGTAATCTCTCAATATCAAGTGATATTGAGAGATTATTAGTCATGTCTTCCCAAGACTTTCTCTACGGCAAGAATTTCTACTAATGACAAGATATCTTCCATGCAAAACTCTACACCGTCAATAGAAATTCTTGAAAGAATGAAAGTCTTCGGAAGGCATTATTAATAATCTCTCAATATCAAGGAAGTCATGTATGAAAGTCTTCAGAAGACATTAGAAAATAAGGAAGTTTTCAGCAATGACTACACATAATTATCATCAACAACCTTACCAGATTCACTCCTCGTACAAAAGAAAATGCAAAAATATTTTCATTTGCATTCGCATGTTATTTATTTAACAAACCAAAAAAAGATGAATTAAATGCTAGATTTAGTTCATCTTTGTTTGGTTTGTTAAATAAGTAACATGTGAATGCAAATGAAAATATTTCTGTGTTTTTTTTGTATGAGTTAATATGGTGAGGTTGTTGATGCCGTAATTATGTGTAGTAATTGCTGAAAACTTCTTTATTTTTGATTGTCTTCTAAAGAATTTTGTTCAAGACTTCCTTGATGTTGAGAGATTACTAATAATGACTTCTGAAGAATTTTGCTCAGGCAAGATTTCCACTAACAGTGTAGACTTTCCATGGCAGATATCTTGAGAAGGCATGACTAATAATCTCTCAATATCACTTGATATTGAGCGATTACTATTGATGCCTTTTGAATACTTACGCCCTGGCAAGCATTTCTGGCGATGGTGTAGACTTTTGCATAGAAGATATCTTGTAATCTATATTAGAGAAGAGCGATTAGCTAAAAGGCTGAGAGATTAAGCTTGTTCCATTTGTACACTAACTCGAGAAAATTTTTTTGATAGGGTAATGAGCCTGGAGTTACGTAACGTTTGATAGGCTTGGTAGAGTCGATTTATATCAAACATTACGTAACTCCTTGCTTATTAATTTATCAAATTTTTTGAGCAACGCTAGATAAAAGTGTGTTGTTCAACTGTTCGAACCATATTTTCAATGTGAATCAACACATTTTGACCTAAAACAAACACATTGACCTTCTATGTATCCTTTAAGGCTTCTGAAGAAAGTTTTAACGCCCCGAATGTGGTACCCGGAATGCTACACAGTGCTCATGACCCCAAAGGATCACAAGCTAACCCATGACTGATATTTGTACCTGTATACTGCATAATATACTGAATAATGTGGAAACAAGAACTGAAAAGCCATAAGGATCACGTAACAGAAATAAAACATAACATCTAAATGGGGTATGAAATACCCAAAACAACTGAAATCACTGTGTGAACATAATAGTCTAGAAAGCCTCTAACTGACTGAACTGTCTGAGTAAGGACTTGATGGGACATGTCCCCAACTAATAAGCCAATTATTGAGATAATAGGGAAATAATCCTATCCTCGAAGGATGAGGACTCACTGCTAACTCTGACTGTTGATATCTGGAATCTTCTGATGTTTTGGATCTCGTGTCTCTGAACCTATGGTATAATACACCATAGCGCAAATGCGTCAGTACTTTGAATGTACTGTTATGCATGTGAGGTAAGTTGAATGCATGGGGTTCATATGCATGAACAATACTGGCTAACTGACTAATATGAACGTGAGAATACATGCATGCATACATAGTAACTATATTTGAAATCGTGATAACATGAATATGCTGATGACAAACATGACTAATGATTGAATTCTGATAACTGATAACAGGAGTGAGTGTATCTGACAGTCCTGAATTTGATGGAACTAGCTGAGTTCCATACTTTATCTGAGGTGACTGTATCTGAAAGTCCTTTATTCTGAAGAACTATCTGAGTTCTTTTACTGAGACTGATACTGAGATTGTGGGAGGTAGTCATCTAACAAATATGCCTCAAATGATACATTATAGCTGAATTGGGGTCCAATTTGTTCCCTGATTTGAAAGGTGTCAATACCTCACCACTAGTAAGAACAACATGTGAGTGACCCTAATATAACAAGTAACTCTAATGATAACAGTGGGAACCCTCATATAGTAAGTTAAGCCACCTCATCTACCCTCATATAGCAGGTTATGATGTCTCAACCTATGCTAACTACATAGTTCTGGAACGCAAGGATTTTTTCTTAGAATCACACCCTCATATAATAGGCGAGTTCCCACCCTTGGATTTGATCGGTGCTAACTTCTACTCCTATCTGAATAAACACTGAACATGATTTACTGAACTGAATATGGACTGAGTTACTAACTTCCGTTGACTGATGGAATACTACTGATATCTGACAACTCACTGAGTTTATGAGATCATGGAGATTTCCTGAGTCATAAGACTGTCTGAGGTCTAAGGATCATATCTTTACTGAGAGTATCATGGAAACATGACATGGCTCTAGGCACACAGCTAATATTTCGGGTACAAGTACCCCCAGGACCCGATGGAAGGAAACTGACCAAGAATAACTTACTTGAACATATAACTAACATCATAATCCATAATACATTTATATAAGCATCCCATGAAAACATGTGATAGGCATAACTTGTAAATACATGGAGATTTCATGGTATCATGCTAGTCAGTCACTTTTCCTTCATCTAGGCATGTAATCAAACATATTGTGGGCATGGTACATGTAAACATCATTGTACAATAATTAAACATCATGGTTCAATTCTAATTTCATCATTCAAGGGTTTAGTCATAGGTTTGCATGAATCTATATCTATAATAATTTAACCCACATAGAATTTATCACCCAACATGGAGTAGAATTCAATTTCTCATTATCCACATGAAAAAGAGTAGCCCAATCATGAAATTCATAGAGAAATCCATAAACTTAAACTTTGAAAAGAGATTCTTGGGATTCATGGACTGAAGGAGTCCATGAATGAACAATATGAATACCTTAGTTTGTATACACCATACTCAGTCTCATTCGAGGACGAATGTTCTCAAGGTGGAGATATTGTAATACCCCATACTTTTTTCTAGCTTGAAATTGTCCAAAGAATATTAGAATCTTTATTTGAAAGATGAATCCACCTTTGTACATGTCGTATTTTAAACATTTTCACTTTTTGTCATATGGGAAATTGAATAAGCTTTCCATTTATATAAATTTCATAAAAATCCAACATCAGAAGAGAAAGTACGGCCTAAATACAGAAGGCAGTAAAACCACCCAGGTGAAATAGTGAGGCCGACGGACTGTCGAACTAGTGAAAGACCATCACCCACGACCATTGCAGCAAGGCAGTATGACTCCCTTCTTCCCTGGATCAACGGCCCAGGCCGAACGACCGTCGAACTAGCGACGGGCCGTCGCTCAGGCCATTGCAAGGAAAACAATGAGGCTCTATTCTTCAAAGAAGAGACGGTCAGAACCGATAGACTATCGACCCAGCGACGGACCATCGTACCAAGGCAGTAAGTTCTACTTCTGGTCCCAGTACGATGGTTAGTCCGACGGACCATTAACCCAGTGACAGACCATCGCACCCACCATTGCATGTCCCATTTAGTTATTTTTAAAGGGGATTTTTGGTCTTTTACCACCCTTTTATATACCTAGTTATATCCGACCAAAGCTTATAATTAATTATCCATCTACAACAACAAAATTATGGTTTTCTCTCTAAGATAAATCCCCAAGAACAAAATACGAATCTTCTTCAAGAACTAAGAGATTCAAATTATTCAAGTTCAAGAATTTCAAGAAACTCAACCCAGGTATGCATAGTGTTCATTCATGGAATCCTTTCATCCATGAAGCCCAAGAATCTCTTTTCAAAGTTCAATTGTATGGATTTCTTTATGAATTTCATGTTGGGTTGCTTTTGTTCATGTTGATAATGACCAATTAAATTCTAATCCATGTTGGGTGATCAATTTTTTGTGGAATTGATTAGTATAAAGGTAGATTCATGTGGACCAATTATTAAACCCTTGGATGATGAAATTAAAGTTGAATCATGATGTGTATTTGTTATATAATGTTGTCTACATATAGTATGCCTACCATTTGTTTGATTAAATGCGTATGTGAAGGAAAAAGATGCCCAACTAGTATGATCTTATGAAATCCCCATTTATATACAAGCTTATGCATATCACATGTTTGATGAATTCCCTCAATAAATGAATTATGGATTGTGATGTTGGTCATGTATTCAAGAAAGTCATGCTTTGTCAGTTTCTTTCCATAGAGTCCTGGGGGTACTTGTACCCGACAATTTAGCTGTATACCTAGAGCTAGTATCATATTTTCACGATATCCTCAGTCAAGCCACGATCCATAGAACTCAGTCAGTCATGTTACTCAGGAAAGCTCAGTAATTTAGTAACCTCATTACTCTCATGAACTCTGTTAGTAGCCAGATATCAGTAGTATTTCGTCAGTTAACGGAATTCAGTAAACTCAGTCCATGTTCAGATAAGTTAATCATGTTCAGTGTCTATTCAGATGGGAGTAGAAATTAGCACCGAGTAAACCCAAGGATGGGAACTCACCTTCCAGTAGAGGGTGTGATTCTTAGAAGCAATCCTTGCGTTCCAGAACTACGTAGCCAGCATAGGTTGAGATATCATACCTGCTAGTTGAGGGTAGATGAGGTGAGTTAACCTGCTAGTTGACGGTTCCCACTGTTCTTATTGGAGTAATTTGCTAGTCGAGGGTCACTCACATGTTGTCCTTACCAGTGGCACAATATTAACACCCTTCCAATCAGGGCACAGATTGGACCCCAATTCAGCTATAATATGTCATTTGGGGTATGTCGGTTATTTAACTATTTCCCACAGTTTCATGTTACAAAATCTAGACTGGCAGATACAGTCAATCAGTCTAAGTAAGAGAACTCGGATAGTTCTACAGAATTCAGCACCATCAGATATAGTCAACTCAGATACAGTACGAAACTCAGCTAGTTCCATCAGATTTAGGATTGTCAGATACAGTCACTCATGTTATCAGTTATCAAAACTAAGTCATTAATTATGTTAGTTATCAGTAAACTCATGTTATCATGATTTCAGATATAGTTACTACGTATGCATGCATGTATTCTCACATTCATATTAGTCAGTTATCCAGTAATGATTATGCATATGAACCCTATGCATTCACCCGACCTCACATGCATACTAGTACATTCAAAGTACAAATGCATTTGCGCTATGGTGTCTTATACCATAGGTTCATATACACGAGCTCCAGAGCATCAGTAGATTCCAGTCTCAATGGTTAGAGTTAGAAGTGAGTTCTCATGTTTCGAGGACATGATCATTAATTTATTATCTCATTAATTAATTTATTAGTTGGAGTTAGTTTGGGACATGTACCATCAACTTCTTATTCAGACAGTTTAGTCAGTTAGAGGCTTTTCAGACTATCATGTTCAGATAGTTATTTCAGTTGTTTTGGGTATTTCATACCCCATCCAGATGTTATATTTTTATCAGTAATGTTACAGTTATTAAGCTTATGGACTTTTAGTTCATGTTTACACATTATACAATATATTATGCAGTATACATGTACATGTATCAATCATGGGTTAACTTGTGGTCCTTTGGAATCATGAGCATCGTGTAGCATTCCAGGTACCAGATTTGAGGCGTTAGAAACTTTATATTAGAGCCTAAGGTTAAATAGAGTCCTAGGAAGTTTGAAAGCCGTATCTAGTAGAGTTTTACGCATGGGTGTATTGCGCACCACATTTATGTGTAGGAGGCTATAAGATTTTTTAGGAACAGTTTCCCTTCTTTTAGTATTCATGTCATGCCAGTGAGCATAATCTCAAGTCAATCTCTCAGTTTAATCTATTTTTTCTTTTTATTTCAGAACATGCCTCCCAAGAGAAGAACTCAGCCTGTCCAAGAATATCCCTTGGACGAACATATTTCTGTAGCAGAGTTTAGAGCTGCATTTACTATTCTTGCTTTGGCAGTTGGTGTTCAGAATGAATGACCAGCTATCGTTCCGGCCAACCCAGTGGCCAATTCAACTGCAGCCAGGATTTGGGACTTCACCCGAATGAATCCTCCATCCTTTGTTGGGTCTAAGGCAGATGAGGACCCTCAGGAATTCCTAGATCAGGTGCAGAAGGCTATAGACATCATGGGGTTACTTCTAGAGAGAGTGTTGAGCTAGCTGCAATCAGTTGCTGGATGTTTCTCACACTTGGTTCAAGTAGTGGAAGTCAGAAAGGGTAGTTGATGTAGGGTCAGTTGAGTAGGAAGAGTTTGCTTTTGCTTTCCTTGATAGATTCTTTCCACTAGAGCTTAGAGAAGCTAAGGTGTTAGAATTCATTAACCTCAAGAAGGGAAACATGACGGTGAAAGAGTATTCACTTAAGTTTACTCAATTAGCCAGATATGTCCCTCATGTGGTTGCAGATAGCAGGGCCAATATAAGTAAGTTCATTTCAGGGGTAAATAATACCGTGGTTTATGAGTGCAGATCCGCCATGCTGAATAGTTATATGACGTTAGCCAGGATTATAACTAATGCTCAATAGATAAAGGAGCAGAAGCTTGAGATGAGGGAGAAGCAGAATAAAAGAGTAAGGATAGGTAGTTTTAACTTTGCTCAGCCAAAATCAGAAGGAGGAAACCATTCTCAGTTTTGTCCTAATTCCTCAGTTCCAACTCCTTCTTCAGCTAGTGCTCCTGTGCCTAAGATCAGAGATACAGCGCCAGGCACTAAGTCTCAGGGCAGTGTTAGCATTGCCCGCACCTATCCCTTTTGGTAGACTTGTAGCCAGAACCATCAGGGTACTTTCAGAGCTGGTAGTGATACCTGTTTTAGGTGTAGCAAGACAAGATACAGAGTTAGAGATTGTCCACAGTCAGGTCCACAGGGTCGACAGAATCATTCCTTAGCTTAGTTCGGTCGCCCAAATCAGCACGGTGCCACCTCATGTGCTACTAGTGGGAAATGCTCAAATAGACTTTATGCTCTCCAAACCCAAAAAGATCAGGAAAATTCTCCTGATGTGGTTACTGGTACATTATAGATCTTTCATTTGTATGCTTACGCTTTTCTAGATCCAGGTGCTACTTTGTCTTTCGTTGCTCCTTATATAGCATTTGATTTCAGAGTCTATCCCAAAATTCTAGCAGAGCCCTTTTTACTTTCCACCCCAGTGGGTAAAGCCATCATAGCTCAGCAGGTTTACAGAAACTACCCGGTTATGATATCTCAAAAAGTCACTTCAGTAGACTAAGTCGAATTAGAGATGACTGATTTTGATATCATTCTCGACATAGATTGGTTTCATTCCTTCTATACCATAGTCGACCTCATAAATAGAATAGTCCAGTTCTAGTTTCCGAATAACCCCATCCTAGAGAGGAAGGGTAGTGTATTCGCTTTCAGAGGTCAGCTTATTTCCGACCTTTGGGCACGGAAAATAATATCTAAGGGATGTGTCTATCATCGTGTTCCTGTTAAGGACACTAGTTTTGAAATACCCAGTCTTGAATCAGTCCCATTCATGAATGAATATTCAGATGTCTTTGCAGAAGATCTTCTAGGAATTCATCCCAAAAGGGAAATATACTTCGGCATTGATCTTCTTTTTTATACTTAGCCTATATCTATTCTGTCATACAGAATGGCACCAGCAGAACTCAGAGTATTTAAAGAGTAGATCAAGGATCACTTAGATAAGGGGTTCATCAGACCCAGTCTGTCCTCGTGGAGCGCTCCAGTATTATGCCTATGAAAGAAAGACGGTTCTCTCAGAATGTGTATAGACTACCGTAAACTTAATAAGGTCATCGTGAAGAACAAGTATCATCTTCCCATAATCGATGACTTATTTGACCAGCTTCAGGGTGCTAGTTATTTCTCTAAGATAGAGCTCAGATCCGGCGATCATCAGCTCAGAGTCAGAGAATGTTACATTTCAAAAATAGCTTTTCGTGCTTGGTATGGTCACTTTGAATTCCTATTCAAGTCCTTTGGTCTCACCAATTCCCCAGCATATTTCATAGACTTGATGAATCGTGTATTCAAGTAGTACTTAGATATGTTTGTCATAGTCTTCATAGATGATATTCTGGTTTATTCCTGCAGTGAGAGAGATCATCCAGACCATCTCAGAATAGTACTTCAGACTCTCAGAGAACATCAGCTATTCGCCAAATTCAGTAAGTGTGAATTTTTGCTAAGGTCAGTAGTATTCCTTGGTCATATCATTTATGGTGATAGCATTGGAGTAGATCCTTAAAAGACCAAAGAAGTAAGAAACTGACCAAGACCTTTCTCTCCATCAGATATTAAGAGTTTCTTAGGTTTGGCAGGCTATTATAGACGGTTTGTTGAGGGATTTTCTTCTATTGCATCCCCTTTGTCCAGATTGACTTAAAAGAAAGTCAAGTTTCAGTGGTCAGATCCTTGCGAGAAGAGTTTTCAGGAGTTGAAGACTCGACTCACCTCAGCTCCAGTTCTAGCTCTTCCAGATGGTTTAGATGGGTTTGTATTGTATTGTGATGCATCCAGAGTAGGTTTGGGTTATGTCCTCATGCAGCATGGTAAGGTCATAGCCTACATCTCCAGATAGTATAAACCCCATGATAAGAATTATCCTACTCAAGATCTTGAGTTTGCCGTCATAGTATTTTCCTTAAAGAGTTGGAGGCATTATCTATACGGTGTTCATGTAGATGTGTTCACAAATCATAAGAGCCTTCATTATGTCTTTTCTCAAAAAGATCTCAATCTTTATTAGAGAAGGTGGTTAGAGCTCTTAAAAGATTATGAAATGAGTGTCCTTTATCATCAGGGCAAGGCCAACTAGTGGCTGATGCTCTCGGTAGACTGTCTATGGGTAGTGTTGCTCATGTCAAAGATAGTAAGAAGAAGTTATCCCAGGAAGTCCATCAGCTTTCCAAACTAGGCATTCGCTTAGTCTATTCAGAGGAGGGTGATATATGGGTTCAGAGTAGTTCAGAATTTTCTCTAGTTTCCGAGGTGAAAAAAAACAAGATAGGGATCCTAGCCTTGTCAAGTTAAAAGAGTAAGTCAAGGATCAGAAAGTTAAGGTTTTCTCCCAATGGGGAGATGGTGTTCTGCGGTGTCAGGGTCGTCTGTGTGTTCTATCTGTAGATAACTTAAGGTAGCGAATCCTTGAAGAATTGCATTGTGTGTGCTACTCTATTCATCCAGGTGCTACAAAGATGTACTTCAATTTGTGGGAAATGTATTGGTGGAGTGGGATAAAGAGAGACGTTGTAGAGTTTGTGGCTAAGTGCTCTATATGTCAGTAGGTTAAGATAGAGCATCGGAAGCTTAGTGGGTCCATACAGGAGTCCAGTGTTCCTACTTGGAAGTGGGAAGAAGTAAACATAGACACCGTGATGGGTTTTCCTCGATCTCATCATCAACATGATTTGGTTTGGGTCATTATAGATAGAATGACCGAATCAGCTCATTTCCTTCTAGTTCACACCTCTTATTCAACCGAGGATTATGCCAAAATCTACATCATAGAGTTGGTCAGATTGCATGGTATTTCATTATCTATTATCTCAGATAGAGGTACCCAGTTCACTTCTCATTTCTAGAAAGCGTTCCAAAAGGGTCTTGGTACCCAAGTTCATCTTAGTACATCTTTCATCCTCAGATAGATGGTCAAGAAGAAAGGACCACTCATAATTTAGAAGATATGCTACGTGTGTGTCCAAGTGATGTCAAGGAAAGTTGGGACGACCACTTTTCTTTAATTGAATTTGCATACAACAATAGCTATCATTCCAGTATTAAGATGGCTCTATTTGAAGCTGTCTATGGTAGGAGGTGTAGATCTCCAATTGGTTGGTTCGATGTTAGTGAGGATTCAGTTATAGGGTTTGACTTAGTATTCGATACCTTAGAGAAAGTTCAGTTGATCAGAGAAAGACTTTAGGCTGCACAGAGCTGATAGAAGACTTATGTAGATGTTCATAGAAAGGATCTCGAGTTTGATATCAGTGATCTTGCTTTTGAAAAGATCTCTCCCATGAAGGGAGTGAAAAGGTTTGGCAAGAAGGGAAAGCTCAGTCCCTGATATGTCGGTCCCTTCAAGATTCTTAGTCGCTTTGGCAAGGTAGCTTATGAGCTCGAATTTCCTTCAGTTCTAGTTTCAGTTCATCCAGTCTTCCATGTCTCCTTGCTCAAGAAGTGCATAGGTGACCCAGAAGTTGTAGTCCCTATTCAGAGCATAGATGTCCAGAATGTCCTCTCTTATGAATAGATTCCGGTCAAAATCCTAGACTATCAAGGAAGTACATTAAGGAAAAGAAAGTCCCTCTAGCTAAGGTTCTTTGGCGAAATCAGTCCATTGAGGGAGCTACTTGGGAAGAAGAAGCAGATATGCATACCTAGTATCCTCACCACTTCTCTGCCAACTCAGATCAAGGTCAAGGTAGCAGTTCTTCTTAAGCTTACTCAGTTTCATGTTCTATATTCACCACAAATTTGGTACCAAGTACCATTGCATATTCAGTCATGAATTCATGTATCAACTCAGTTATATAATTATGCATCAGACATGCATTCTCATTGTGAAAAACTTAGTTCATCAGAACACCCAGTCATGCATTCATGAATCAATTACACATGCTTCAGATATGCATGTTCAGTATGATATATTTAGTTATCAGTTATGTCAGTCATGAAATTATGTTCCATCCAGCCATGTTCAGTATGTACGTCAGTTTATATTATTTCCCCCTCACTCAATCTCATTCGAGGATAAATGGTATCAAGGGGGAGATATTGTAATACCCCATACTTTTTCCATCGATACCAATTTCATCAAAATCCGACATCAAAAGAGAAAGTTATGGCCAAAATATAAAAGGCAGTAAAACCACCCAGGTGTGATAGTGAGGTCGATGGACCGTCGAGATAGCGACGGACCATCGCCCACGACAATTGCAGAAAGGCAGTGTGACTACCTTCTTCCCTGGATGGACCGCCAAGACTGATGGACCATCGAACTAGCAACGGACCATCGCTCAGGTCGTTGCAAGGAAAAAAGTGAGGCCCTATTCTCCATAGAAGCGACGGTTAGGACTGACGGACCATCAATCCAGTGACGAACCATCGCACCCCACCATCGCACCAATGCAGTAAGTTCTAATTCTGGTCCCAGTGCAACGGTTAGGCCAATGGACCGTCTACCCAGCGACGGACCATTGCACCCACCGTCGCATGTCCTGTTTAATTATTTTTAAAGCCATTTTTAAAGGGGCTTTTTTTTCTTGTACCACCCATTTATATACCTATTTATATCCGACCAAGGCTCAGAAATTCATTATCTATCTATAACAACAAAATTAGGGTTTTCTCTCTTAAGATAAATCCCCAAGAACAAAATCCAAATCTTCTTCAAGAACTAAGAGATTCAAATTATTCAAGTTCAAGAACTTCAAGAAACTCAAGCCACGTATGCAAAGTGTTCATTCATGGAATCCTTTCATCCATGAAGCACAAGAATCTCTTTTCAAAGTTCAATTGTATGGATTTCTTTATGAATTTCATGTTGGGTTGCTTTTGTTCATGTTGATAATGACCAATTGAATTCTAATCCATGTGGGGTGATCAATTTTATGTGGAATTGATTAGTATAAAGGTTGATTCATGTGGACCTATGATTAAACCCTTGGGTGATGAAATTAGAGTTTAATCATGATGTTTATTTGTTATATAATGTTGTCTAGATATACTATGCCTACCATGTGTTTGGTTAAATGCCTATGTGAATGAAAAAAATGCCAAACTAATATGATCTTATGAAATCCCCATTTATGTATAAGTTTATGCATATCACATGTTTGATGAATTTCCTTAATAAATGAATTATTGATTGCAATGTTGGTCATGTATCCAAGAAAGTCATGCTTTGTCAGTTTCTTTCCATTGAGTCCTGGGGATTCTTGTACCCGACAATTTAGTTGTATACCTAGAGCTAGTGTCATGATTTCATGATATCCTCAGTCAAGCCATGATTCATAGAACTCAGTCAGTCATGTGACTCAGGAAAGCTTAGTAATTCAGTAACCTCAAAAATCTAATAAACTCTGTCAGTTATTAGATATCGGTAGTATTTCGTCAATTAAGAGAATTCAGTAAACTTAGTCCATGTTCAAATCATCTAAACATGTTCAGTGTCTATTTAGATGGGAGTACAAATTAGCACCGAGTAAACCCAGGGATGGGAACTCACTTTCCAGTAGAGGGTGTGATTCTTAGAAGCAATCCTTGCATTCTAGAAATATGTAGCCAACGTAGGTTGTGACATCATACCTGCTAGTTTAGGGTAGATGAGGTGGCTTAACCTGCTAGTTGAGGGTTCCCACCATTGTCATTAGAGTAACCTGCTAGTCGAGGGTCACTCACATGTTGTCCTTACCAGTTATGTGGCATTGACACCCTTCCAATCAGGGCATAGATTGGACCCAAATTCAGCTATAATACGTTATTTGGGGCATGTTGGTTAGATGACTACTTTCCAAAGTTTTATGTTACAGAATCTGGACTGGCAGATACAGTCAATTAGTCTCAGTAATAGAACTCAGCTAGTTCTATCAGATTCAAGACTTCCAGATATAGTCACTCATGTTATTAGTTATCAGAACACAGTCATTAGTCATGTTAGTTATTAGTAAACTCATGTTATCATGATTTCAGATATAGTTACAACGTCTGCATGCAAGTATTCTCACGTTCATATTAGTCAATTAGCCAGCATTGTTCATGCATATGAACCCCATGCATTCAGCCGACCTCACGTGCATACCAGTATATTCATAGTACTGACGCATTTGCGCTATGGTGTCTAATACCATAGGTTCAGAGCTACAAGCTCCAGAGCATCAGTAGATTCCAGTCTCAGCAGTCAGAGCTAGAAGTGATTCCTCATCTTTTGAGGACATGATCATTACTTTATTATCTCATTATATAATTTATTAGTTGGAGTTAGTTTGGGACATGTCCCATTAACTCCTTATTTAGACAGTTTAGTCAGTTAGAGGCTTTTCAGACTACCATGTTCAGACAGTTATTTTAGTTATTTTGGGTATTTTATACCCCATCCAGATGTTATATTTTAATAAGTTATGTTACAGGTATTAACCTTATGGTATTTTAGTTCATGTTTCCTTATTATACAGTATATTATGCAGTATATAGGTACAAATATCAATCATGGGTTAGCTTGTGGTCCTTCGGGATCATGAGCACCGTGTAGCTTTCTGGGTACCAAATTTGGGGTGTTACAGGCCCTCTCTGCTTCCCACTATTTTAACTAAGTGTGCCGAATCCTGTAACTGATATGCAGCAAGCTCAGCACTCTCACTAGTTGTCACCCCCATAATATTTGTAACCTTCTGCACCTGATCAAGGAATTTCTGCGGGTCCTCATCTGACTTATACCTTGTGAAAGATGGAGGGTTCATTCGGATGAAGTCCTGAATCTTGGCTTCTATAGTGTTAGCTACTGGTTGGTCAAAACGGCAACTGGACGTTCATTCTGAGCAACAACTAAATGAGCTAGGTGGTGAATATTGCTCTGAACTCTGTGTGGGAGACATGTTCGCCCAAGGGATTGGGCTGGTCGGGCTGAGGGGCTGGCTAGTCTCCTGTTACTCTTCCTTGAGTCCTCTTTGGAGGCATTTTCTGTAAACGAAAGAGAAACTTGGTTTAGAAAGAGAGTTTAACTAGATCTCTTGCTCTATCGCATGACATGAATACTGAAAAAAGGGCAACTGTTTCTAAATCATCTTGTAGCCTCCTGCCCATAAATGTGGCACACTATACACCCATGAAAAATACTCTACTAGATGTGGCTTTCAGACTTCCTAGGACTCCATTGAACCTTATGCTCTGATATCAAGTTTGTAACGCCCCAAATCTGGTACCCCAGACGCTACACGGTGCTCATAATCCTGAAGGACCACAAGCTAACCCATGATTGGTACCTGCTACAATAACTGGGTAATAATACTTTATAATGCAGAATAATGGGTTAAAATTCCATACGCTTCAAAGATGTAATACTGATAAAGAGAAACAATAAAATCTGATAAAACATCAGAATCTGAAATACTGAATACTGTCAGAACATCTATTCTGGAAAACCTCTTAAACTGAACTGTTTGAATAAGGATTTGATGGGACAATTCCCTAACTAACTCCATCTACTGAAATGTTGAATCTAATAAGATAATGAAATAAAAGAATATCCTCGAATGATGAGGACTCACTGCTAGTCTGTCTGCTGAAAGTCTGATCTTCTAAGAATACTCTAGGGACCGTATGTCTGAACCTATGGTATAAAATACCATAGCGCAAAAGAAAAGTATGTGTCAATACGTGTGAATGTACTGGTACACAAAGTGAGGTAAGGCTGAATGCATGGGTTCATATGCATGAACAATAAAAACTAAATTACATGAGTATGATTGAACGAAAGTACATATATGAATACGTGAACTGTAATTAAAATAAAGATAATTCTGAATACCGAGCTTGTATACTGATTAACTGATGTAACTGATAACTGATATACTATTTACTAAGTGATTGTGCCTGACAGTCCTAATTCTGATGGTACTAGCTGAGTTACGTATAGAGTTGAGTGACTGTATTTGACAGTCTTGAAATCTATACAACTATCTGAGTTCTTTATTAACGACTGAGACTGAGACTGTGGGAGGTAATCATTTAACCGACATACCTCTTTTTATGAATAGATTTAGGGTCCAACTTGTAACCCCAGTTGGAAGGGTGTCAATACCATGCCATGGGTAATGACATTGAAGAGATACCCTCATCTAGCAGGTACTCAAATGAGAATGGTGGGACCCTCAACTGACAGGTTAAGCCACCTCATCAACCCTCATCTAGCAGGTTTTAATGTCTCAACCTACACTGGCTACGCAGTTCTAGAACACAAGGATTGCTTCTAAGAATCATACCCTTAACTAACAGGTGAGTCCCCATCCTTGGGATCATTCGGTGCTGAATCCTACCCCTAACTGAATAGACACTGGACTGATTTCCTAGTTCATACTAGGGGTGACTGAGTTGTTACTGATTTACTAAGATGAACTGAGTTTACTGAGTTTTCTTGAGTTCTATAACTAAACTAGAGTACTACTAATTATGACATGACTAAGACTGTTCTATAACTGACACTGGCTCTAGGAACACAGCTAAATTATCGGGTATTAAATAACCCCAAGACTCGATAGCATGATATTAATAAGATATGATAATTCTTGAATACTTGACGATAGTCAATAACTCACAATATAATCTATAAGGCATTTCATCAATCACTTGAAAGTCACGAACCTGCACATGATTAGGAAATGCATGCTAACACATCATAATTTCATTAAACAAATCTCATGAGCATTCCAGCAAACATATACAAGGTATAGCTTTAGTATGAATGACATTGTGAACATATGGGTGTAGCATAAGTACATCATTTAGACCACCAAAGGATCATAAAAGCACCATAATATCAATTTAGTATTTTTTTTTCAAACACATGGTAGGCGTAGCTTTATACTTGAGCATGAACAACAATGCTAATACATCATGACTTCATAATTCAAGGGTTTTCATATAAAAGAATCAAAATGTAACTTACATGCTATCATAAAATCAAGAAATACATAAAGATTTGAACTTAGAACACATACCACAACATCAACATGATTACATTGAAACCCACAACATGGAAATCACAATTCATGCTTCTAAAAGAAGTTTCTTGAACTCCAAGGATAGAAGGGACCCTTGGATGAACACTTTACATTCCTTATTGCTTGAATTTGGAAATATTAATGGTTAAATCTCTTGAATTTGATTCTTAAATTGATAGCCCTAGGGTTTTGTTCTTGAGGATTTTATAAATAATGATTATATTATGCCTTTAAAGGGGCTAAATTTCATGTTATGGGAGTTGAAGGGCATCAAAAAAAGACCCAATTACCCCTTGAGACGTGATTTTTAAATGACTGAAAACTGGGTTACCGACGCGCAGGTCGATGCTGTGCATCGATGGCATCGACGCGATATCTAACTCATTATGCCAAGATCATGCTGGTCCACTAGAATTGCATACTGGTAGCTGGAGAAAATATTAACCATTGCGATAGTCGATGCGTCATTCCAAGATTGCATTGTTTCACTATTTTGGGATTCCAAACATAGTGTAAATGAGGTCCGAAAATCAAAAACTCATCTGGAAACACCTATTGACCCTCCTGATCATGAATTTACTAAAATATCAATATTTAACGGACGTATAGGTTTCACAATGAGATTGCCAACTTTCAAAGGCCAAAAATAAACTAAGTCTGAATACTTAGCAAGAATTTTCGAAGTCTGGGACCCCTTAACAAGCTTAAAGGACTAAATTAAGCTAGAAATTCTATGGGGTCTTACAACAGGTAAGTTACAGTCATAAAGCTTAATATTTCCCTCGTAGAGTAGTATCTCATCAGCAAGAAAATGTTTGACTTCCACATTCATGACTACAAGGATTTTCTTTGCCTTGGTCCAGCTCTTGTCATGTGGATATAACCTCTCCCCTCTAACATATTTAATATTTTTTTCATCCTATTGGAACGTAGAAACTAACTTATAAAATCCCTGGCCACTGGAATCAGCTAGCTTACAGAGGTCATTGTACCTATCCTTGAAATTATTGTTGAAGTTGAGGTCCATTATCCTATCGGCATCATCATAAGCATTCGGGTATGCTAATTGTCTGCCCCTCAAGAGGCAGAGAATTTCATAAACATACTGTGGTATAAGAAGACAATTTTTAAATAGATTAGCACTTGTAAAGAATAAAAAAATAGTGGAAAGAAACCGATGAAGAGGATTCTCAGAATCAGTTCATAGATTACCCAGCCAACGCAACTTATGCAACAGATGTGCATTATGTTGCAATAGAATACCAAGTTGTTGCAACAGATTACACATCTGTGTGCAGATTCTTCTTCATGTACTAGATTGGAAGGCTAGTTTAGCAAAAGTAAACTTATATTTTATTCTTACCACTCATTCATATTTGTCATATTTGTGAAGTCTTTGGCGGCAAATGAATGCATGGTGTATTCTTTTCGAACCTTCATCTTGCCATTCATGATTTCTTGCAGTTCCTTCTTCTTTTTCTTACCAAGTGCCATGAATATGTCCACTTTCTTCAGTGGCCCCTGAACTTCAATAACTCTTGGATCGGGAGAAGTTGCAACTTTTTGCTATTTTTAGAACGGAGAGAATTTGTCTAATTATTCTTTTCTTACAAATTTTTCTTCTCTTCTTACTAACTGCCACTGTAGGAGTGCATGGGTTTCTCAGCTCATTGGATGGTTTGACACCCCTCCTGGATTTTAATTCATTGACAGCTTCAGCAATAGTCTCTAGCTTTTCAAGGATTTTATTCTCTCTTTCCTTGCACACTATGCATTTGTAATGAGAACAGGAGGGTGAAGAGGGGTGAGAGGGACCACTATAAGGGTGGGAGGGACCGGTGTAGGGGTGAGAGGGACCTGTGTATGGGGTGTTTTTAAAATCATTTATTTTTTGTTAAGAACCAACATGCTAATAATCACGACTGGCAGTAGCAGTAGCATCCGGATGGCTGCCACTATCATAAACAACTCCACTAGCAACACCCCCAGAAGAAGCACCCAGAGTTGTTGCAGTTTGAGGTTGGTCGTGAAAAGCTTCAACATTAGGCTGACCTTGCCTAACATCTCTTCTTATAGATGTTGCTCCATCCAATTCCTTCTTTATTAATTCCACTGTTGGGTTTTCTTTTGTAACAACAAGAACCAGAGTAAGAAAAGAAGTCATTCCCAACTCATCAACGGTAGGCACAATCCAAGGATGCAGAACCTATAAAAAAGATAGGAGGCATTTAAATCATATAATAAATTTTCAAGTTTTGACCCCAAATAAAAAAATTTCATAAAAATAGCCTTTAGCTATTAAGTGATAAATTTTCAGACAAAAATTGTCCCTGATCAATGGAGTAAATTACATAAATATCCTCATAATAGATAACAACTCCGTACTTATCTATCTTTCATCTTTTATTTTTTTCTCTTTTTAATTTTACTTTAATTTTTCTTTTTTTTTTTATTTTTGATATTTCTCAACCCTTGCTTTTTTTCCTTTTTCCCCTCAACTTCTTTTTTTCCTTTTTTATTTTACTTTGACTTTTTAGTTTTTCTTTCTTTCTTTTTAGTTTTTCTCAACCCTTACTTTTTTTCTTTACTCCTCTCAACGTCTACTTTTATAAAAAATTTTATTTTTAATATATTTTTAAAAAAAATAAAATTCTTGACCTTTATTTTTATTTTATCTTTTTTTATTATTTTTATCAACATTTTTTTTTTCATTCTCTCTCAACTTCTACATTTTCTTTAATTTTTATTTCTTAATATTTTTCTTCATTTTCTTCTTTTTCTGCAATTTATATTATTTTTGTTCTTTTCTTCGATTTCTTCTAATTAAGTTAAATCTCATGAGCAAGAGTTGACACTATCACATTATAAAGGCAAGACTTATGACTTTCAAACAAAAAACTACGTTTCATGGGCAAGAGTTCACACTACCACATTGTAGAGATAAGGCTTATGACTTTCAAACAACAAGTTATGTTTCATGGGCAAGAGTTGACACTACCATATTGTGTTTTGATTTATGAAATGTTCTATAACTCTTACCTTAGAGGCAAAACTTAGCTCAAGGACTTTCAAACAATAAATTATGCCGCACGGGTAAAAGTTGACTCTACCACATTATGTTTTCATTTATGAGACGTTCTACAACTATTGTCTTGGAGGCAAGACTTAGTTCAAGGACTTTCAAACTACAAATTATGCCCCAGGGCAAGAGTTGACACTACCACGTTATATTATGTCTTCATTTATAGATGTTCTACAACTCTAGCCTTATTGATAAAACGTAGCTCAAAGACTTTCAAACTACAAATTATGCCCCACGGGCAAGAGTTAACACTACCACGTTATGTCTTCATTTATGAGATGTTCTACAACTCTTGCCTTATAGGCAAGACTTAGCTCAAGGACTTTCAAACAACAAATTATGCCTCATGGGCAAGAGTTGAAACTATCATGTTATGTATTTGTTTACGAGATATTCTACAACTCTCGCCTTAGAGGCACAACTTATCCCAAGAATTTTCAAACAAGTTACGTATATCGGGCAAGAGTTGACACTAACACATTGTATTTTTTACTTATGAAATGCTCTATAACTCTTGTCTTAGAGGTAAGACTTAGCCTAAGGACCATCAAACAACAAGTTACGTCCCATGGGCAAGAGATGACACCACTACATTGTATGTTGATTTATGAGATGTTTTATAACTCTTCGCTTAAAGGCAAGACTTAGTCCAAGGACTTTCAAGTAATAAGTTGAGCCCCATGGCAAGAGTTGACATTACCACATTGTGTTTTGATTTATGAGATATTCTATAACTCTTACCTTAGAGGCAAGATTTAACCCAAGGACTTTCAAATAACAAGTTACGCCTCATGGGTAAGAGTTGACGGTATCACATTATGTTTTGATTTATGAGATGTTTTATAACTCTTGCTTTTAGAGGCAAGACTTATCCCAGGACTTTTAAACAATAAATTACGCTTCATGGACAAGATTTGACACCACCACATTGTGTCTTGATTTATGAGATGTTTTATAAATCAAGGAATTTTAAACAACAAGTTATGCCCCATGAATAAGTGTTGACACTACCACATTATGTCTTGATTTATGAGATGTTCTATAACTCTTATCTTAGATGCTTGAATTAGTCCAAGGACTTTCAAACAACAAGTTACGCCCCATGAACAAGAGTTGACATTGCCACATTGTGTCTTGATTTATGAGATATTCTATAACTCTTGCCTTAGAGGCAAGATTTAGCCGACAAGTTACGCCCCATGGACAAGAGTTGACATTGTCATATTGTGTCTTAATTTATGTGATGCTCTATTAGTCTTGCCTCTAAGACAAAACTTAGCCCAAGAACCTCCCAAAAGATCAAGTTACGATCAATGGACAAGTGTTGACACTACCACATTATTTTTTTATTTATGAGATGTTTTATAACTCTTGCCTTAGAAGCAAGAATTAACTCAAGGATTTTCAAAACAACGTGTTGTGCTCTACAAGCAAGACTTGACACTACCACATTATGCCTTGATTTATGAGTTGTTCTATAATTTTTTCTTAGCGGAAAAACTTATCCCAAAGAACTTCCTAACAACAATTCATGCCCTTAAATTTGCTTTGATGTAAAAAAAAAAAAAAAAAAGACTCCTTTGCAGATTATTCAATTTTTTATTGATTAGCAAAATATAATGAAAGTTGGAAAAAAATGAAGAGATAAAAAAATAGAAAAATAAAAAAAGAGATTGAGAAAAAAAAAGACAAGAAAAAAAATAAAGATTAAGAAAAAGCGATAAAATAAAAAATTTGAGAAAAACAAAAATGAGAGGAAAAAAATAAAAATAAAGTTTGAGAAAAATCTATAGTATATTAAAAGTGTGAAGACCCTTAGAAAAGTGATTTGAACTTTTTGCCCTTCACTAAAATACTTTATAATAGACAAAATCGTATTTTCACTTTTTTTCTTCGATTATTATTTAATTATAGATATAATTTTAAATCCTAGAATATATGGGTTAGGACTTTAAAATATGGTAATGGATTAGGACTTTAAAATATGGTAAGTTTTTTTCTTAAATTAGGACTCCTATTTGTTTTGTAATTTATGTAGGTTTAATTTTCAACATATTTTTATATTAATATATTGTCCCATCCCACACTTGTATTTTATGCTATTTCAACCATTGTAATTGTCATCCTCTAGGTTAGTATGTTATTCTCTCTCTCTCTCTCTCTTTTGAGTTGTTTTTTCTTTTCTATTGGTTGTCGTGGCTTATTATTTTTTCTTTAGCTTGGGAGTGATTTTAAGTTTAACACACCATGCATTATCACATCTGTTTTGTTTGTGAATTTTGATTAGGTTTGATATTCTCGTATATTCGAATCTGACAATGTAATATTTTTCTCATATATATATGTGTTTATAATAAAATATCTGTTTTGAACTTTTTGCACTTCATTAAAAACCTTCGCAATAGATAAAATCGTTTAATTTTAAATAATCAAAAGTTACACGTGGGAAGCGCGTGCAGCTAAACTAGTAAGGAAAAAAAGAGAAAAGATAAAAACTAAAAATAAAAGAAAAAGAAAAGAAAAATAAAAGTTGAGACAGATGAATTAAAAAGGGAAAAAAAATGAAAAATAGATAATGTTTGAGAAAAAAGAAAAAAATAAAGGTTGAAACAAATGAATTAAAACTTGAAAATAAAATTAAAGGAGAAATAAAAAAAGTGAAAATAATAATAGAATTTGAGAGACAAATGAGTATGAAAATTTTAAAAATATTTGAGGTCTAGAGGGATAAAATTGTATTTATACTATACTAAAAAGGGAAGAAAGACCAGTCTTTAAAGACTTTTCTTATTGGGGTCAAAAATCCAAAATCACTAACTTTTGGGGCTATACCATGTAATTTCTTGAACGTGGTAACCCAATAAATTATCGAAAAATTACATCATATCACTATTTAAATTAATATAATAACTGCTTAAAATCTCAACCTGTATAAATAATTATATAAATTCTTGATTTTATTTAAAAGTTTGGATACATCATAAAAGAATGAAATGTATCTATGTAAAATTAAGTGATGTATCCGAAAGAATTTATTGTATCCATATGGAATGTAATGTATCCGTCTAAAATTAAGTTTCAAATTTCTCTCCATAAAGCGTGTTATTAAGCGTATACATATGACCTAGCACATATTGTGTGTTTCATATTGTTTGAGTGCGTGAAAAAAGTGTTAATGCGTATTGGCATTAATAATATTTCCTCTTATTTAACTATTTAGCCCTAATTTTTTTCCTCTGTTCTTACTTCTCGTTTCTTTCCCTTTTCTCCCATCTTGCATTATTAACTTGGAGCTCAAAAATGTCAAGATGATCGATTTCATTTTCTTCAACTGCAACTAAGCTCTGTTAATGTGGAGTCAATGTTGAAATGGAGATCTCATTAGAACTTTATGCTAATTTGATTCTCGAAAGTTATTGTGCTACCTTCCTCAAGTCCACATTACAAAATTGTAGGATTTTATTGTCAATAATATAAATATATTGTCTATTGCAAGAGAAACTAATGAAATCACACAAATTTTTCTAGGGTTTTCTTTGTCAATAGTTTTTCGATGAGGATGGGTAGTGATCCAAGAGTTTATTTTGAGAAATAAATAAGAAGCTGTAATTTAGTTTTTTTTTAACCCTTAAAAGATGAAGTGTGAAATAAAAATGGAATGTGATGTTTCGATTGGTGTAGTTTCCATGTGGAATGCACTTAATTTCACACACATAACTCATAACAAGTGCAAACTCAAGATATGTGTCAGGTCAGTCGAATGTGCTAAATAACATACTTTTATAAGGGTTTCAGAGGTTAAATTATGGGTGTCAAACGGGTCGGGCCGGGTTAACCCGGAACCGGTCCTTCCATTTTAATCGGGTTGAGGGCCGGTTAAGGGCCGGTTTTGACGCTAGCCGGGCCAAACAGTAAAAAAATTAAAACCCACCCTAACCCGGCCCACTTAACCCAACCCGGTCAAACCCACCAAAATTCGGTCAAACCCGATTAAAAACCGGTCAAACCCGTTTAAAAAATCCAATATACACTATATACACTTCAATATACAATATATTTTTTTAAAAAAATATATAAACAATTACACATATATACGTACCATTCAATATATAATTATATATGACTATACGTACTACTTTAAATAAAACATATGTTATAATAGTATAATATATATATATATATATACACTACAATATATGTATATATATAGTTATATACTAATTTATAAAACATATACACTTGTATACGTTAAATATATACGTCTATAGAAGATATATACACATATATATACACACCATTCAATATGTATGTACTACTTTAAATAAAATATATACTACAATATACATATATATGTATTACAATGTATAGATGGTTATATTATACTAATTTATAAAACATATACACTTGTATACGTATAATATATACATCTATATAAGATATATACACATATATACGAACCAATCAATGTATATGTACTACTTAAAATAAAATATATACTACAATATACATGGATTACAATACATAGATAGTTATATTATACTAATTTATTAAACATATACACTTGTATACGTTAAATATATACATCTATATAAGATATATACACATATATACGCACCATTCAATATATATGTCATACGTTAAATAAAATATATACTACAATATACATATATATATACTACAATATGTATATATATATAGTTATATACTAATTTGTAAAACATATACACTTGTATATGTTAAATATATACGTCTATAGAAGATATATACACATATATACACTTCTATAGAAGATATCCAATTTATAAAACATATACACATGTATACGTTAAATATACACTTCTATAGAAGATATATACACGTGTATAAGCACCATTCAATGTATATATACTACTACTTATAAAATACACTACATTATATATACATTACAATATATATAGATATACTTATATACTAATTTATAAAACATATACACATGTATACGTTAAATATACACTTCTATAGAAGATATATGCACAAATATACAAAAAATATGCTACTTAATATAATAAATTAATAATATTTGGTAGTAAATTAATAATATATTAGAAGTAAGTTTTTAATTTAAAGTAGAAAACTAGAAATTCAATTTAAAATTTTAAATCGTTAAATGAAAAAATATAAAAAGCAAGGACTAAGGAGTGAATGAATTTGGGAAATTTTATTGATTGCAAAATGATCCAAAATTTATAATTTACATGAATGAAAAATCTATAAATTATGCATCATTTTTTCCAACTCATTCATGTTAATATTAATGGGAACTTGCATAGGATAGTCGAAGTCAACAGGGGCAAAACCATGCATTGGACTTGATTCTGCTGAGTTCTCCCGTGAAGTCATAATTTCTTCAAGTTTCAGCTCATCGCTCGGCTCCGATTTCATTCCTTGATTTCTTCTTTCCGCTCTAATCCAATCTCTGAGGCAAACTAGAACATTCATTGCATTGCTTCCCAATGAGTGTCGGTTGTCTCCAAGCTGCTGTCGTCCCTGACTAAAGGCGCTCTCTGATACAACGGTTGACATTGGAACATTCAAGATATCTCTAGCTAATCTTGAAAGCACAGGATATTGTGTTTCATTACTCCTCCACCAATCCAACGTGTTGATCCGTCATCTGCGATCCTCTGGTGCCGTTCGAAGATAATATTTCAGCTCTTCCCGATAAGTTGATGTGTAAGTTCTCTCATCAACACTGTTCCAATAATTTAAATCATAAAACGAATCAGAAAAAATACTATGTGCCGGCCTTTTAGAAGATGATGGCTCCTCAGGAAGATGAGGAGCGACAGTTGGAGTGATATTTGTAGGTACGGCTAAATCAAATAAATCAGCATAGTGATTATATAATTTTTCTATGTAATCCTTTGCATCAGCCGTAGATGTCCACAAATCAGGTTGTACTTGTTCAGAATCATAGTTAGTATTTATTTCTAAGTTAGTATAAATAAGAGTACTAAAGTGACACATATTATTATATTTCATGCACGGATTTAGCATAGCACCAACCAAGTAAATAGGGGGAATCGAGAAAAAAATATTTTTTAAATTTCATAAACATGGCGCCAACAGCTTCTTTATAACCTTCTTTATTTTTATATTCTTTGAGCAAACCAGAAATATCGGCTATATATGCCAAAATATTACAAACAGTAGGATAATAAGCACCGGAAAATTCAACCGTAGCTACATAAATTTTTTCTAAAAACTTAACAAGATCATTAATTACAACCCAATCAGAATTATGTAGCATGCAATCAGCAGAATCAGCAAATGAACCGCAATGTTGGTTAAAAGCTATTGTAATAGGAATTATATATTTATAACAAGTTTTTAAAAATTCATACGTAGAATTCCATCTAGTATCAATTTCCTCAGGCGTCAAAATCGGTGTAAGTCCATTTTCTTGACATTTAACTTTAAATTCTCTAATTCTCGATCTACGATTATTTCCTTGAATAAAACCAACAGCAAGGCAAATTTTTTCAATATAAAACTCAAAAAACTCAAGACCATCTTTTACAATTAAATTACATATATGACATGCACACTTAATATAAAAAAATTCAGGCAAGGGCGGAGATAGCGTAGATTTTAATTTTTCTATAGCAGTGTTGTTGTTAGAAGCATTATCAAAAGCAATACATAATTATTTTTTTTCGATACCATAATATCCGGCAATTTTAACAATAGAATCAGCAATAAATTATCCAGTATGTTTACGATCTTCATCATATAAAAAAGCAAGAATACGTTTTTGCATCACGAAATTACTATCCATCCAATGACAACTAACGGTTAAATAATCATTTTTATTTACAGAACGACCAAGATCAGAAGTTAGGGATAATCTACATTGAATATTTTTTAACAATGTTGATAAATAAAAACAATATTGTGAATGAAGTCTAAAAATATCAGACCGACAAGTAGTTCTAGGAATACCGTTAAACATAAGATTATAAATTGCTTGTATATAACGAATAAAGGCATCAGAAGAAGGAAAATTAAAAGGCAAACAACCCACAACTACCATTTTAGTTATTTCTTTCCGGTCCCTCAATTTATTATACTTCTTCGCTACGTGACCAGTTGCTGGGTCCATTCTAGTTTGCGTTGGCCCACCAATATCCCCACCACCTTTTGCAATATTTAACTCTCTTTTGTGATCTTCAGCTACATGTCTCATTAACGTATCCGTACCCCTTGCTTGCCTCCACTTCTATGCTTATATATTTGTTGACAAATATTGCATTGTACCTCAATATCTGATATACGTTCAAAAAATTGCCATGCAATACTAGTTCTTTTACGAGGTCTTGGGGCACTGGAAGGACGGGGAGGGAGATTAACCGATTCAGATCTAACGTTAGCATCTCCTACTGCGGGTGTCTCAGCAATATTTTCATTATCTTCGTCTAAATTAACCGCATCTACTTCATTTTCTTCTTCTATACCGTAATTTTCCCGAGCTTCTACATAATTCATATCGTGAGCACCTACACCTATTTCTTCCTCAAAAGGTGTACCAAGCGGTACCGGAGGCGAAGGCACACAGGTATATCTACTACTTGAACTACCTCTACCGCTAGTAATTCATTTTTTACTACCACTACCGCTTCCGGGACAAAAAAATTTAACACCTTTAGTAGCGAGGTTTCTTAATTTATCCATAATATAAATTAAATTAAACTAAAAATATTCAAAATACACAAATGACAAATATAATAAAATTAAATATTATACAATTAATACAATAAATAAAAATTAAATGTAAGAGATGGAACGACAATACCAAATTTTAGAAGTATCCGAAGATTGCGACTTTAGAAACTTCCGCTCGTACTTTGTAAACGAAAAATTTAAAAATTAAAGTGAACACTTTAAGAAATTAAATATATTGAATATTTGAGAATTGAAAATTGAGATTTGAGAGAGAATGAGATTTGAGAGAGTGAAAAATTATGTGAAAAATGATTTGAAGTTGTAGGGTATTTATAGAATTTTTTTTGGGATTAAAAATTATTTTTTAAAGTTAATTCTTTTTTTTTTTAATAAATGGGCCCAAACTAGCCATTTGGACCCAAAAAAGGCTATATAGCCGTTGGGCCAACGGCTAGTTTGACCCAAAATCTTTTTTTTTTTTAAAAAAAAGTTATCCGGGCCTGGACCGGGCTTGGTCCGGACTGGGTTAGCCGGGCCCATTTTAAAAAAATAACCGGCCCGGGACCCGGAACCCTAAAGCCCTAGGGCTTACCGGGCCGGGTCAAACCGGGCTGGGTTTGTTACGAGGGTCGGGTCGGGCCGGGTCAGCCCGGCCCACTTGACACCCATAGGTTAAATAGGAACAAGACCTTATTAAGATATCAATACACAAAAAACTGACAAGTTAACGGGGTCGCATATCTATTCCACCTCTATGAAAATCACAAATAAGATGAGCAGTTTTACTAATTTACTCTTTATCTACTCATTTGAAAATAAAAAGAAACTTTTTGAAACTTATAAATTTTTTTAGATTTTCAAAAAATCTGTCAATTAATTTTATCTTGATTTGATAGACAGAAAAGTAGTCTCTCGCATTATTTTACTTGCTCACTTTCACCTAGCCCTTTTCCAAGGAAAACATTTACTTTTACTAAATTAATCTTATTAATTATGTTGTGAAAAGTGAAGTTTGACTATTAATATTTTACTACTAGTATTAGAGGAAATTAATAGACTTTTATTGATTACATAAATTAGACACCGTTCAAAATACTTGTTACTTATTTTCTAAATGTATTTTTATTTTTATTTGTCTTTTGACATATCAAGAAAATACAATTATTTTATTTTTCTTGTTTTACCCTTAGCATTCTATAAATCATTTTTCAATACCTATTACTCCTCCCGTCTCAAAATAGTTGACATATTTGCTAAAAATTATCTCAAAATAGTTGGCATGTTTAAAAATCAAGAGATAATAACTACTTTTTTCCAACTCTACCCTTAATAATTAATTCTCATATCAATTGAACAAGATTCATGTAATCAAGATTAAAAAGATAAGAGAAAATGTTTGTTTACATTCTAAACTATACATGAAATTCCTGAGACACATCCGAACTTTAGGCGGGTCCTATTGCACCCCTGGACTAATTAAAATCGTATTTTTGGCAACCTTAGTGCCTACGTGGCACATTAGCGAATCAATACACTGAAGGTTCACGTAGGCATACGTATGTGCCACGTAGGCACTAAGGTTGCCAAAAATACAGTTTTAATTGGTCTACGGGCATAATAGGACCCTCCTAAAGTTCAAGTGTGTCTCAGCAATTTCGTGTATAGTTTAGGATGAAAACAGTGCATTTTCTCAGAAGATAATAAGGTCGTATTAGTCAGTTGTGCAAAATCTATACTCCTCCTTTTCTTAACAGTTGTCACCATCTTTGTTTGCACTCCCTTTAAAATAATATATTAACCAGGTGCTAAATTGACTAAATTATTCTTATTTTATTACTCTTCTCTATTTAGTATTTACATATTTTTTTTTACATTATATTGATATCTCTACAAATATGACTTAGGATAAAGGTGAAAATAAATAAATAACTATGCTTTGATTTTGTGAAACGATAAGTAATAAGGCATATCTATTTTTAGTAAGGATGACAAGTAATTAACAACGAAAGAAGTACATTCCAACTATTTTAAGACGGATGGAGTACTACTAAACATCAATTGATAGGGGTTATAAAGTAAAATTACTATATCAATCATTAATTTTTTAATGGGTGTGCTAAGTCAAAAATTGATAAATAATTTTAAATGAAGTAAGTAATTAAAATAATTAATCTTAGTAATTGGATCAAGTAAAATAAAATAGATTTATTTAAACAACTATTCATGAAAAGGCGGACAACTAATATAATATCGAGAGATTAGAAGCGGCTTATTTATGCAATTTGACAGATTTAGGGATTGGATATTTGCGTGCTCCAATTCACCTTTTGTTTTCCCCTTTTATTTTCTCCGTTCTCTTTTAGTCGTCACATTTCACTTTTCGAATATTAATTTGATTAATTTTTAAAGTTACATTACATCAGATTAATTTATTTTTTAAAAACAAAATTTAGATATTCAAAAACTTTTTAAAAAGTACTATAAATTATAATTTTTCTCATATCAACATAATAAAAAACTACATTTAAAATGTTAGTTAAAGTAAATATGTTTGACTCTTAGAATGGCAATTATGATAGTTAAAAAGGAAGGAAGAGAGCATTTTTAGACTAAAATTTTACCTTTACAATTACTCTCTTTGTTCTTTTTTACTTGTCATAATTTTCTTTTTTTTTTCTTTTACATAATTTAGCTTTTAAAAGTCAAATCAAATAATTGACACTCAAAAATCAAAACATAACAACTTAAAAGGAACGAAAAAAGTTTTCCAATGCAAAAAGGATAACTTGAGAAACATCTGTGATGTATTCACCACTCAATTGACATAAAGCTCAAAGGAACACCTTGAATTATTAGTAAGAGAATCACTAAATAAGTTGATGATTAAAAAGATTGGCCTGAAAGAGAAGCCATCTCAGTTACAATGTGATTTCTAAAGTGGTCATGATTTATTCGGTAGCTATGCTTGTGGGAGCTAGCAAACGGCTCATGGTATTTGTTGAGGTGCTCGAGTGTTGAGGTGCTCTGAAGCTGACCTGGAAACGAACAATTGCTATTAAAAAGAAGGCATAATAAATAAACATCTATGTGTCCAACTTTAATTCGGATGTGTACAGGTAGATACTTAAACATCATAAAAGTGAACAAGTAGACACAAGCACCTACTCGGTAAATCACGCGATATGCACGCTGCCTACATGTCAAATCATGTGAGATTTTCCAAGTAAGACGCGTGTGTCTATATTTGTTTAACTTTATAATAGTTTAAGTGCTTACTTGTGCACACCTTAAGTTAGAGGCATAGATGCCAGTTGAAGCCAAGTTAAAGATTAGGTTTGTGTATTATTCCAAAATGAACAATTGATGTGACTTATCATTCATTGAGTCATTTTCTCAAGGGGAGTAATAAGTCAAAGATGACATGGAGAAGTTTCAAAAGATGGAGTGATAAATTTGCGGAGGCTTGAAATATTGATCTAACAAAACATGTAAGTCAACTTTCTTTTTACTTTTATTGATGGGATCTTTCTATGAATAATGCATATTGCAGAGTGGAAAAATGTATATAACTACAAATATGTAATGCTAAGAAGAGTTCACACCAGGCATTGACTTAAAATGTGAAAACAACTTGGATATTATTAACAATAGTAAATTGGAGTATGTTCACCATCAACAAGCTTAAAGTATAGAATGCCTTTAAACAAAATGATTTCATTCTCAAAAATATATATATTTTTTAATAACATGATGTCCAGGCTAGTTTGCGCGTACCTCGACTAATACCTGTTACCTCCCACCAGCAACAGGTACCAAGTAACAGATGGGAACAAATTACCTAGTGTGTTGTATTCGCTAGGATTTCAAACTTAGACATCATGGTGCTCAATCCATTTCATTGACCACTAGGCCACACTCTTGAATGCTAATTCTAAAAAATGTATCAATGCCTAGAATATAGAAGTAGTACTTAGATATTGTATTTATAGAGCTCTCTATTTACAAACTTGTACCAGCATATGCTAAAATAATAGTAGCCTTTTACCCCCGGATGTTATTCATTTGTTAACTACAACAACTTTCTCAATTGTTATGATTTACACAAAATTAGTCATACTTGTAGGAAGGTGATAAGAAGTTTCCTGTAAAGACTAAGAATAGTGAAAAAAAAAGAAGTCTTGCTCTTTATTAACCACCCCAATTCTGTGAATTTTATCACCATATATCCAAAGCGGTGAATTTGTCTATTAGTCTTTAGCATTATTCTTCAAAATGTCTCATGCATCTTCTTCCAAAGATAGCAAGTATGGCGCTTTTTTGAGTTTTAGAGGTCCAGATACCCGTAGGAACTTTGTGAGTCATCTCTATACTGCTTTAGAACAAAGAGGAGTTAATGTTTTTAAAGACGATGAGAGGCTGGAAACTGGAAAATCAATTCCTAATGAACTACTAAAAGCCATAGAAGAATCCAGATTTGCGGTCGTGATATTTTCAAAGAGATATGCATCATCAAGATGGTGCTTGGAGGAGCTTGAACACATCATAAAGTGCCGAAATGAATTGGATCAGATTGTGATTCCAATTTTTTATCATGTGAGCCCATCTGATGTAAGCCATCAAAATTCACCTTTCGCTGAGTCGTTTTCTCAACACGAGGAAAAATACAAAGATGACATGGAGAAGGTTCAAAGATGGAGAGAAGCATGTAAGCAAGCTGGGAAAATATCAGGGTACCATTTACAAGAGTGCAAGTAAGGTTTTTATTTCTTTTGCTTTTTTCGATCTGTTGTGTTTGCTTTTCTTGACCTCTTCTTTATTTTGGACCATATATCCTTTTTTGACTTATTTGTAATTTCATGTTTTGCCCTTGTGGGTAATTCAAGAACATAGGGTGTCTATTGTTTTGCAAGTATTGTTTAAAGTAATAAAATAAGGTATAAATCATAAAAGAGAGCATACACTAGCGTGCAAAATGTAAATGACTCTATAATAATATTTTTTGATTTCTAAAGTTCGATTTAAAATAGTTGTTGTTTTCATTGTAACATTTAGGGATGAGGCAGATTGCATCAAGAAGGTTGTTGATTACATATTACCAAACGTTATTTCACCCGTTTCAGAAAGCTTAGTGGGTACTCAAATTGACAAAGTAATCTCATTATTACATATGAAATCCGATGACGTTTGTTCCATTGGAATATGGGGAATGAGCGGTATTGGTAAGACAGAAATTGCTAGTGTTATATATGAGAGATATCGCCATCAATTTGAAGCTTATTGTTTTCTTGGTGATGTTGGAGAAATGTACCAGAGAAAGGGACTAACATGGCTGCAGAAAACTCTCATCCACAAGCTATTGGGGAAAAAGATTGTTGTAACTAGTGAACGTGATGGAACCATGATTATAAAGAATGAGCTCCGCTGGAAGAAAGTTTTGCTTATTCTTGACAATGTAGACCATCTAAGTCAACTAGATCTTATAGTTGGAGGGACAGAGTGGTTTGGAAGGGGTAGTAGAATTTTGATAACCACAAGAGACAAGCACCTGATAATCACTCATGTGAAGGAGGATAAAGTATATGAAGTCCTACTATTATCTGAGAATGAAGCTCTTGAACTGTTTTGCATGCATGCTTTCAAAAGAAAGTCTCCGGAGATAGATTTTGAGGAACTTTCAAGTGAAGTGGTGAAGTATGCTGATGGACTCCCTTTAGCTCTTAAAGTTTTGGGTTCTTCTGTTTATGGACGAAATAAAGAGCAATGCAGAGACATAATTGATAGGTTGAAGAAGATACCTAATGATGACATTCTAGGAAAACTTAAAATTGGTCTTGATGGGTTGAATAAAGATGAGATGAGAATATTTCTAGATATCGCATGCTTGTACAATCATAGACCAAGTTATGAGGTGGAATGGATAATTAAGAGTTGTGGCATTCACTTGATAGGACTAAGCCGCCTCATCGAAAAATCTCTCTTATCCATAAGGAATGGCTACATGTTTGAGATGCATAGTTTGATAAGTCAAATGGGTCAAAATGTGTCTAGGGAAGAATACACAAACACCAAACTATGGCTTACCGAGGAGGTTCATGACCTTTTTACTGGAAAGATGGTAAGAATATTTCAAAAAAAAATCGATAATTTAAGAACTCTTAATATTGTGACTTCGTTATACCAAGTTTTTTCTGCTTCATTTTTTTTAAAAAAAATTGCATGAAAAATAAATATATGCTTCTTTGTTTACAGAAACCAAAAAAGGTGGAAAGCCTATGGATCCCAAAAGGTTATCGTTTTGAAGATGATAACGTAAATCATGACAAGGTATTCAAGAGGATGCGAAGCTTACAGGTGTTGATAGTTGATAAAACTATTTGCTCTGAAAGCACTGTCACTTGTCTTCCTTCTAGCCTGCGGTGGATTGAATGGCCGAACTATCAGTCAAGTTCATTGCCGGAGAAATTTGACCCATCCCACCTTGTGGGGCTTTGTTTAAGTAGAAGTCGGCTTGTTGAACTTTGGCCAATGCCAAAGGTATAGTGATCTCTTTCTCTCTGCAAAATAACAGAACATGTGAATTAATCATGCCATGGTTCAAATGCGACACCAAATAAATGTTTCAATTTACTAATTTACATCATGTAAAAGTTAAACTTGCACATAAGGTGTACAGAGGCCTTATCCAAAATCAAACGAATTATCTCTTTCCGGCCTCTCTCCAATAGCTCATTCTTCTTTCTTCGCCTATTAATGTTAAAAATGGAACTAGAACTTCAGGTTCTTGCACTGAGTGTCCCTCCTTATGGTTGTTCTTTAAATATTGTCCCCATGATTTGCTTTGCTGCAAAAATAGGCTCAATTTGTCTATTATGCAAGGCAACTGACGTTTTTGTTCTTCGGATTGAATGGACATTAGTGAAAACTAGAGATCATGACTATCAGGTACCATCACTTCATTAGTGAAAACTAGAGATCATGACTATCAGGTAGAGTGAATGGACTACGTTTTAATGAGGTAAGTAACATCTGTGGAATTTAGAAATCACGTTGCTATACCGGACTAATGTATCAACATTTCAAAAAGTAAAATCTAAAAAGAAATTATCACATTAAAGAGGTTTTATTTTCATTGTTACATAAAAAGAGAACAAATATATATTGAGATTTAAGACAATTATGCATCTCAAATACAAAGTTCAAAACTCTTTCCACATTATTTACAACCAACATACTTCAATGAGCATTCTGAAAGTGAAACTTCTCCTTTGATTCCGTAACAACCTTCTCTTTATTTTTTTTTCCGCATAAAGTAGAATCATATATTTCTATTATGAGTACTACTTAAGCTAACTGATATTTCATCGAAGCATTATGTTTTCTTTGTGAAAACAGAAATTGAGCAACTTGAAGCATTTGGATCTCAGGGAGAGCCTTGGGTTAACAAAAACCCCTGAGTTTGGTGATATGCCAAACTTGGAGACACTAGATTTTCGTTGGTGTTCAAATTTGGAAGAGGTCCATCCTTCTCTTGGACATTGCAGAATGCTAACTTATTTGAGTTTTTATGGTTGTGTCAAACTTAAGAAGCTCCCAAAATTTGTTAGCATGGAATCTCTTGAGACTCTCAACCTTGACCAATGCACAAGCTTAGAAGAATTTCCAGAAATCTGTGGAGATATGCGGCGCTTATCAGAACTCTATGTACGATCCCACTGGATAAGAAGCTTACCCCCGTCACTCCGCGGCCTTAGAATTTTGGAATTAATTGGTTGTGAAGTTATTGAAAGTATTCCCTGGGATATTCAAAATCTAGGATATCTCAAAATTGAAGATTGCAATAAACTTGCAACGCTGCCAAACAGCATGTTTGAATCACAGCAATTGGAAGGCCTTTGTATACAAGAATGTTCTGGATTGGTAGAACTCCCCATATATCTTGGAGTTCAAAAGAAGCTCTGGCGGTTAGAGATAGATGGATGTGAAAACTTAAAGAAGCTTCCAAGCTCTTTTCAGATGGAATCCCTTGAACAGCTCAAGATATCTAATTCCCCAAAATTAGATACATTTCCAGAAATCAATGGAGATATGCATCGCTTGAAAGAACTGACTATAAATTCTACTGGGATAAGGGAACTGCCTTTGTCCATTGGGAATCTGAGGGGCCTCGAATCTCTCGATCTGAATGGCTGTGAAGATCTTGTAAGTCTACCAAACAGCCTATGTAATTTGAAGAATCTTCACTCTCTTTATCTCCAGAGGTGCAAAAAGCTAGAGAAGCTTCCGGAAAACATTGGTGATCTGCAAGAGTTATCGAAACTTGATGCAAGACAAACTGTAATCTCCCAACCACCTTCCTCCATCACCAAGCTTGGCAAACTGTGGATGTTAAACATCTCACATGTTTTACAGCATGTGCATCAATTGTCAGCTTTATCCTTCTTGAATGAATTTGATCCTACTAATCGCAATATTTTGGGTGAACTCCCCGAGGATTTAGGATCTTTGCAATCTTTGGAATACCTGCATGTTAGTGGAAGTAATATTTCTTGTTTACCCAAGAGCATCAAAGAACTCTTACACCTTCAGCATCTGAATGTACATTTCTGTCATAATCTTAATGAACTTCCGGGAGAGCTACCCCCAAATTTAAAGCGGCTAGATGCAGATTATCATTTAGCCTTGAAGAGCATCAGAGATCTAGTAATTAAGTGTCTTAAGCTGTGTGCGCTCGAAATCTCATGGTGTGGTCATGAAAAATCCGAATGCCGAACTGTCTCACGTGAACAAGTAGATGTGAAGAAGTTGCTACAGCATTTTCTCAAAGCATGTATCCAGGTAATTATCTATCCCACACACATATGAATGCCGAATATTCTAGTCAAATTGCTTTCTAGTAATATTGATTTTTATTCCACAGTGTGACTTCAACCAAAGGGCTTATTTTCTCATTTCTTTTCCTGAAGTCAGAATTTTGGAGTTGTTTGATTATCAGTTTATAAATCAAGAAATGGTCTCAATTAATCTGAACCTGTCTTGGTATACCAATAAGTTCAAGGGGTTTTCAATATTATACTGTCCTAATGGAGTGGAAGTGAGATTAGTAGCCAGACTGGTCTGCAAATCTGACCCTGAAAGCAAGCATTCGTTGAACTACGACGTCCCTAAATATTGGTTCGACTCTCCTGTCATGAGTTGCATCTACATACCATTTGAAACACTATGGAATGCTTATGGCAATAAAGAAGGGAAGAACCCAAATGACTATTACCTTTTTGAGGTATTTGAAGTGTACGCCAAGGAACTATGTCGGGGAATTCGCCTGGAGTATGAGAATAAAGATAGGAGATGGAGAAGAAAGCAACGAGCAACGCAAAGTCCCAAACTCTTTCCAGTTACTCGAAATGATACTGCCGTAACAACTGAAAGTGGCTGCCCTATGGTACTCGAGCCTTCTCTCCCTTCTAGTTCATGGGCGTCTGCTGAGTGTGACATTGCCACCGATAGGGGACTATATTTAGGGTACGAGAGAAAACCTCTAGAGGTAGATCAAGCAGCATTGGAAGTTCAAAAGGAACATAAATCTCAAAATGTTGAGCTGATTAGTGTTTGTAGTAGCCCATCAAGGAATATGGATGATGTTTCAAGAAAGAGAAAGAGGAAAAGAAACAGAAAGAAAAAGAGAAGGATGGCAAGGACAAATGAGACTAACTGCTCTCATTGCATCATCTAGCTTGCATGACTTTGATGGATCATGAGAAACCTCTTACAGTCTTAATTACTTTGCTAGCAAAAAGGGTTACCTAAAGGAGAAAATCGAGGTTAGCCTTGATTATATCTTGAGAATTTCCGTGTTATGTATATTTTTGCACTTAATTTTATGTTCCTTGGTTGTAGGAAGCATCTGTTGTTAATTTATGTAGTTTTCGGGTACAAGAATCTATATTTAGGCACAACAACTTCAACACTAGTTCAAGTTTAAAACAAGAACACTATGAAGTACAAAAACACCCTCAACACAAGATCAAAGTGATCTTTCTAAGAAGTGTGTTTTATTTTTTCAGAAATTAAGATGAAACAGAAATTTAAAGCCAAGTCCCCCGACTTCACGGAGTGTCCTTAAGGAGTAATTCCCCTCACTATACCCGAGGTTTTGGAATCTTCCTCCCAGGATAAAATGACTTTCAATCCAACTATAGTGGTACCTCAAATAATTGGATTCGTCGAACTCACTCAACGATTTGAATGATCACAAAAAATGTTTTAAAGACAAGAATAGTTTTTATTTCAGAAATTTTTTCATTCATTTCTAAACCTGTGGATGAAAGCAGGTTTATATAGCCATCAGATGCCTCTTCTGAAAGGTAGCAATGGTTCACATAAAAGGTGTATCCTTTGGAAGAGTCATGTCTATTCATTCAAAATATTGTGTCTTTTTCTGAACAGACACAACTATCTGAACAGTCACACCTTTTCTAAAACAATATGTCTTTTTCTCAAAGGTTGTGTCCCTCTATTTTTCATTCACACCAATTAAACCCAACAATCCCCCACATGAATGGGGAATGCCTATTCTTTGTAAAACTTTACGGACAAGTATGTGATCATCAAGCAAAGACTGATTGCATCTGGATAAGTGGGTTTCCCTTTGAACTTTTCATAGTGAACATGCATCGGATGCACTCGGTCAATTGGTAGATTTAATATCTTTGAACCGTCGAACTTTAATGTACACCTAGACAAAACATGTCACACAACCAGCCTTTTACCATTTATGGTTCTCACGAATTTGTTCTTTTCAGCCATGAACATATCCCGGTTTCATGAGAGCTTAGAGAATAGGCCTTTACTAACATTCTCCTTGAAGTGGCTTCCACTTCTCCCTCACATAGGTAATTTCTAAACGTTCAATCCTATATATTAAACTATTTGGTCAAATCTTCCAAATTTAGATAATCACTAAAAGACTTTTCACTTTAAGTCTTATCCTTGTTTACTAAACATTGTCTAGATAATGAGAATGGGTTGGGTAATTGACAATGTTGAACCTGTCTGACACAACTTTGTTTAATCCCCTTGAACCTAGGTCTTGGGATGCCCAGTCTGCTAGGTAGAGTTACCGCCATGCTGACTTGTCCTAGGCCTTAAACCCATTCCCTTGGATGTCCTTTCCACTCCTTCTCTAGATATGCCTTTTGTAAGTGGATCCGACATATTATTCTTTGAATTCACATAGTAAATAGTGATAATTCCACTAGAGAAAAGTTCCCTAATGGTATTATGTCTCTGTTGTATGTGACGAGATTTATCGTTGTACATCATGCTCCCTGCCCTACCTATTGCTGCTTGGGTATCATAGTGTATACATACTGGTGCCACTAGTTTGGGCCAATAAGGAATATCTTCCAAGAAATTCCGGAGCCATTCTGCTTCTTCACCGGCTTTATCTAATACGATAAATTCAGATTCCATTATAGAGAGAGCAATACAAGTCTGTTTGGATGATTTTCAAGAGACTGCTCCTCCACCGATAGTAAATACATATCCACTTGTGGATTTTACTTCATTCGATCCGGTGTTCTAATTTGCATCACTATATTTTTCAAGTACCGCAGGATATTTATTATAATGCAAGGCATAGTCTTGAGTGTATTTAAGATACCCCAAAACTCTTTTCATTGCCATCCAATAAGTTTTGTTAGGATTACTTGTGTACCGACTCAATTTACTAATAGTGCATGCTATATCTGGTCGTGTACAATTCATTATATACATTAAACATCCCAATACTCTTGCGTACTTCAATTGTGAGTCACTTTCACCTTCATTCTTTCGAAGTGCAAAGCTCACATCCAAAGGAGTCTTGGCAATACCGAATTCCATATACTTAAATTTGTCAAGTACCTTTTCAATATAATGAGACTGTGACAATGCCAAACCTTATGGAGTTCTATCGATTCTTATACCTAAGATCACATCCGCAACTCCAAGGTCTTTCATATCGAACTTGCATTCGAGCATTCATTTCGTTGCATTCATGTCTGAAATGTCTCTACTAATGATCAACATATCATCCACATATAAACAAACAATGACTTGGTGATTCGGAGTGTCTTTAATGTAAACATATTTATCATATTCATTTATCTTGAACCCGTTTGCCAACATGGTTTGGTCAAACTTCGCATGCCATTGTTTAGGTGCTTGCTTTAGTCCATACAACGACTTAATAAGTTTACATACCTTATTCTTCTTTCCTGGAACCACAAAATCATCAGGTTGTTCCATGTAAATTTCTCCCTCTAATTCTCTATTTAGAAATATGATTTTCACATCCATTTGATAGATTTCAAGATCATATACCACCGCCAAGGCAATTAACATTCGAATTGATATTATCCTTGTCACTGGTGAGTATGTATCAAAGTAATCGAGACCTTATTTTTGTTTGAAGCCTTTTACTACAAGTTTTGCCTTGTATTTGCCAATAGTACCATCTGCCTTCATTTTTCTTTTGAAGATCCATTTATAACCTAAAGGTTTATTTCCTGGAGGAAGATCAACCAATTCTCACGTATGGTTGCTTAAGATTGAATCAATTTCACTGTTGACTGCCTCTTTCCAAAAGGATGAGTTTGACGACGACATCACTTCTTTAAATGTTTGAGGCTCATTTTTTAAGAGAAATATTATAAAATCTGATCCAAATAAAGTAGACGTTCTTGACGTGTACTACGTCTTGGATTTTCTTCATTATGTACATTCTCACTTGATTTATCTCGAGGTTGTTTAGACCCCCACTAGACTGTTTATGCCTAGTTTTATACGGGTAAACGTTTTCAAAGAATTCAGCATTGTTCGATTCAATTATTGTATTTTTATTTATATCCAGATGCTCGAATTTATGAACCGAAAACCAATATGCTTTACTACTTTTAGCATATCCTAAGAACACACAGTCCACCGTCTTAGGTCCTATCTTAACACTTTTAGGCATTGGAACTTGGACCTTCACTAGACACCCCCACACTTCGAAATATTTTAAGTTAGATTTCCTTCCTTTCCATTTATCATAAAAAATTGATTGTGTCTTACTATGGGGAACTCTATTGAGTATACGATTGGCGGTAAGGATAGCCTCCCCCCATAAGTTTTGTGGTAAACCAAAACTTATAAGTAAGGCTTTCATCATTTCCTTCAATGTTAGGTTTTTCCTTTTCGCAATTCCGTTAGATTGAGGTGAATACGAGGACGTAGTTTGATGGACAATTCCATTCTCTACACATATTTTGGCGAAGGGAGATTCATATTCTCCGCCCCTATCACTTATTATCACTTTTATCTTTTTCTCTAACTGATTTTCTACTTCAGTTTTGTATTGCCTAAATGCATCTATTGCTTCATCCTTACTATTTAGCAAGTAGACATAACAATATCTAGTGCAATCGTCAATAAAAGTTATGAAATACTTTTTCCCACCACGTGATGGTGTTGACTTCATATCACAAATATCAGTGTGTATTAATTCTAAGGGATTGTAATTCCTTTCAACGGACTTATAAGGATGCTTTGCATACTTTGATTTCACACACGTTTGACACTTTAATTTATTGCACTCAAAGTTTGAAAAAACCTCTAAGTTAATCAGTTTTCGTAATGTTTTGTAATTAACATGGCCTAAACGTTCATGCCATAAATTATAAGACTCAAGAAAGTAAAATGAATTTGAACTTTTATTTATTTCAACATTCATTACATTCATCTTATAAAGGCCCTCGGTGAGATAGCCTTTTCCTACATACACTTCTCCTTTGCTAATTACAATTTTTCCAGAAATGGTTACACATTTGAATCCATTCTTATCTAGAAATGAAATAGAAATTAAGTTCTTACGTAACTCCGGAACATACAAGACATTGTTAAGTGTCAAGACCTTTCCTGAAGTCATTTTCATGTCCATTTTTCCTATTCCTTTTACCTTATTCGTAGAGGAGCTAGACACGTTGATCATTTTTTCCACTTGATCTAGAGAAAATGCCGAAAACAACTCTTTGTTGGCACAAACATGGAGGGTGGCACCAGAATCCATCCACCACTCACGAGGATTCCCCACCAAGTTGCATTCTGAAAACATAGCACACAGATCATCACTTTTTTTGTTGGACTCAATCATATTTGCTTGATCTTTTTTCTTTCCTTTCTTAGGGGCATGAAAATCCGTGGACTTATGGCCAATCATGCCATAGTTAAAGCAATTTCCCTTGAATTTCTTCTTGGGTTGATTGCTTCCTTGTTCAACTTTCTTTCTTTTCTTAGAATTGTTTTGGTCATCTTCTACAATATGTGCTCCATTAATTGTAGAATTTTCTTTTGACCTTCTCTCGGCAGCCTTATTATCCTCTTCAATAAGTAGTCGAAAAATAAGATCTTCGATAGTTATCTCCTTGCGTTTGTGCTTCAAGTAGTTTTTAAAGTCTTTCCACATAGGTGGTAGCTTCTCAACGATCGCTGCTACTTGAAATGCATCACTCACAATTAAACCTACAAAACAGTTTATGTGAGTACTAAGAACATTTTCAATTTGTTCAACTAAGGTATTTTTTCAAGATATACCTTCCGCTAGGAGATCGTGGATGATTACTTGCAATTCCTGCACTTGAGAGACAACCGATTTGCTATCTATCATTTTAAAATCCAGGAACCTTGCAATAAAGAATTTCTTAATTCCCGTATCCCCTGTCTTGTATTTTCGTTCTAGTGCCCCCCACAATTCCTTTGATGTCTTAGTTTCACTGTAAATATTATAGAGGTCGTCTTGGAGACCACTCAACATATAATTCCTGCAAAGGAAGTCTGAGTGTTTCCAAGCCTCTACAATCATGAAATACTCTTTGTTCGAGGTTCCCTCGGGCACCTCAAGAGCATCCTCATTAGTGAACCTTTGAAGGCATAGAGTGGTGAGGTAAAATAATATCTTTTGCTGCCATCGCTTAAAGTCAATGCCCACAAAATTTCTAGGCTTCTCCACAGGTTCCATTGGTTGCAGAGCATTTGCTTGACTTGTTGAGGCAATACTAGTTGCCCCTACTATCGTAGCCGCATCTTGCATTTGAATTTTGTTAGTCATTTTTCCTGTCACCACAGGACAATAAATTTAGTATTTTCAAAATACTACTTATTAACAATTTTAAACACCTCTTGTTTTTAGTTAACAATGAAGTTTTTATGACTTTCAATTGTCAACCAAGTGATCTTTAACTTGTGATGAAGATTTTATGTCTTCGAATCACTAGTTAAGTTCAAACGGAGTAGAAAGTTTAAAACTTTAATCTCCAAAAACAAGAAATACAGATTCTGCAATTATTCCTTAAGATTGTTAATTTATGTAGTTTTCGGGTACAAGAATCTATATTTAGGCACAAAAACTTCAACACTAGTTCAAGTTTAAAAAGAGAACACTATGAAGTACAAAAACACCCTCAACAAAAGATCAAAGTGATCTTTCTAAGAAGTGTGTTTTATTTTTTCAGAAATTAAGATGAAACAGAAATATAAAGCCAAGCTCCCCAAATTCACGGAGTGTCCTTAAGGAATAATTCCCCTCACTGTACCCGAGGTTTAGGAATCTTCCTCCCAAGATAAAATGACTTTCAATCAAACTATAGTGGTACCTCAAATAATTGGATTCGTCGAAATCACTCAATGATTTGATTGATCACAAAGAATGTTTTGAAGACAAGAAGAGTTTTTATTTCAGAAAATTTTTCATTCATTTCTAAACCTGCGGATGAAAGAAGGTTTATATAGACATCAGATGCCTCTTCTGTAAGGTGGCAATGGTTCACTTAAAAGGTGTATCCTTTGGAAGAGTCATGTATGTTCATTCAAAATATTGTGTCTTTTTCTGAACAGACAAAACTATCTGAACAGTCTCACATTTTACAAACAATATGTCTTTTGCTCAAATATTGTGTCCCTCCATTTTCCATTCACACCAATTAAACCCAACATCTATCAGATTAGATTTTAAGAACAAAAAGATGTGATGGAGCAATTACTCCAACATCAAAGCCAAGTGTGTGGAGATACAAGTGGGATAACAAATCCTAAATCACTTCACTTCCAGCAGGTGAAGGCTTTTGTTGGTGTAATATACCACATAAATTACAGTTGAAAATACAACAAAGTGAAAATAAAATAATCTTCTTCTTGGCTGAGGCGTGGATATCTCGCTCTCTTTAAAGAGATTCAAGCCCACTGCGGCATAATCTACACCGATCCAGCAGTATCAACTCTTGGTTTGTCGCCATCAAGATACAAAAGCCCATCAACGATGTACAACTCAAGCAACTCCGGATTAGTTGAAGAGTCCAAAGCTCCACCCAGAGGCGGCTCAACCATATTCGTGGCCTAAGGCGAAAATCAAACAGAGGCCTTGAATAGAAAGAATATGGTGTAGTAAAGTGGATACATGAATGGTCTATAGGTTGCAAATGTTACAAGAGTTACAAAAGTAATGAGGTAGACTAATGGTAGATGTTACAAGAACTATATGTCACATTCTACCATAAAATAATGAGTGAAATAAAGTGTTAGTGGTTATAAAAGTTACACAAAGTAAATACACACTTTTACTCTTAATAATATTTCACTAATGTGCATTGGAGATGTGCAACCATCAGCAACACAATTTGTCATTTGATATAATGCACTTTAATATAATTAAAATATTAAAATGCACTAACAGCTTTCAAGTTACATGATGAGCTTTTAGTATTTCAATGGACATGGCAAAATGGAGGAAACTGAAAGGTATTTTCAAGAGGCACACATATAATTTCATTAGAGCATTCTGATAATGTTTTTGCATTAGAGTATCGTGAAAATAGTGAAAAATAGGTAAAGATAATGAAATCAACTAAACATAATTCTCCGGTGTTCTTCAGGACACAACGTAGGTGAAGAATAAAGAAAACTGGCTACATTTTCCTTCTCCTAAGCCCCTAGTTAAGAGCGAGCATTTCTACTATTTTAGTTGTGTAGGGATCGCGGGGTATGCTCACTTTTTCAAATAGTACTTCACAAGGTTGTGTTTACTAGTTATTCCTGTTGATGATTATAAATTCTATAAACTGTCAGAGATTGTTTTATTTGAATTATAAGAAACTTTAATATCCATATAATTTTTCGCCAAAAAAAAGTGTCCATATAATTCTGCATTACTTGTACACCGTTTGTTTTTCGTATAAAACCTGCATAACTAATATGATCTCCGTATATTCAGTACATTATTGTAAGACCTCGTAAAATCCTAAGTCTAAAATTCAGCTCATTAAGCTTTACAAGCTCTAACACTTAGAATATTTTGCTAAGTTCTCAAGACTTAGTCTCATTTTTATACTTCCAAACTTTGGGAATTTATTTGGCGACCTTTTCGACCTCCGTTTTTCGATTTTCAAGTTGCGTTACGATCGGTCAAACTCTTAGTACATCCCGGGTGAGTTTCAGAATTTTTATAGTAGTGTAAGGGAATGTTTGGTTGCCCGAACCAGTAGCTAAAGGCGTTTGAGCTGCGGAGCCCTCTTATAGCCTTTGTACCCAGTTTTTTCAGCATTTCAGGTCAACTTCAAACGGCCATAACTTCCTATATATAATGAACTTAGAGAACTACTATATATAAATGGAAATATATTTGAGTCTTATTTCTAATGCAATTGGTTTCATCCAAATCCAACATCTGAGTAAAAAGATATGATCAATTTACTACTGCCTATCAAAATTGTCAACAGAGGGACAACTTCGTCTTTTTCTTTTTTCTTAGGGGTAATTTGGTCATAATCCACCCCTATATATACCCCAAACACGGGATTAAGGCTCATTTGAAGTAAAATATACTCTTTTCTTCCATTTTCTCTCAAGAACTCAAGAAAGGGTTTCCATAGAAGATCCAAGTTCAAGTAATTCTCTCCGTCAATCTTCCTAAAATCAAGAAGTAAGGTATGCGTAGTGTTCATCCACGGATTCCTTTTATCCGTAGGAGTCCAAGAACCATGCTTTAAATACTATATTGTGATTGTCTTGTTGAGATATGATCATGTACATGTTGATGGTTGTTGTTTATGCTTCAAGAGGTTAATTTAGGGCGATTCTCATGAAGTATGTGTGCTTGTAGTTAAAACCCATGAAATTGGGTGGTTTAAGATGACTAAATTATTAAGAACACCTATGCCATAAAGTGTGCATGCAAGGTGTTCGATGAAATGCCTAGAATAGGCATAATCATGTTTTCATGATTTAAGAGTGCTCAATTAACAAGTCCTTACTCCATGTTTTATGATTTCACGTGAATTCCATGTTGTGTGAATAAAGTTTGAATCTTTACATGTTGTTCATGATACCATGATATTTTGTGGATTCAATTGGTGGAATTGAGTTGAATTATGGTGTTATGGTGTATAAAATTGATCATTAGGCCTATGCCCTAAATAGTGTATGCAAGGTGTTTGTTAAAATGCCTAAGTGAAGAAGAATTGAGCACTTTGACCTATTTGTGATCTAAATGATGATTCCATGCCATATCCATGTACTTAAGTTGACTCCCATGCTAAAGCTATGCCTACCATGTGTTTGATAATGTGCCTCAACGAATAAATGATGATCAAGTACCTAGTCTTCATGTTCCAAGATTTTGCCATGTCTCTTAAGTTATGCCATGTCTACTTGATCAAGATGATTTCTATGCTATTAATGTGCTATGAATATGTTGTTGGCTTTTCATGATATTAGAATTGACCATGATGTTAGCTATATGAAAAGGTTATGAAAACCACATGATTTATGAATTCCCCGTAGATGCTATATTATGGATTGTTAATGTTGGTCAAGTACTCTTGTATGTCAAGTCATGTCAGTTTCCTTCCATAGAGTCCCGGGGGTATTCGTACCCGAAAAATATAGTTGTGTGCCTAGAGCCATGTCATGTTTTCACGATACTCTCAGTCAAGCCACAGTCTCATGACTCAGGAAAACTCATGTAAAGGCAGTATCAGTTCATTTTTACTCACTACTCAGTAATCTACGTAATGTCAGTAATATTCCATCATTCTATGGAATTCAGTAAATCTCAGTATCAGTACAATTTAGTTCAGTATTCAGTTCAAACATCAGTAAACTCAGTCAGCTAACATAACTCAGTAACATTTAGTCAGTTAACAGAATTCAGTAGTGTTTCGCTAGTCATTGGAACTCAATAAACTCAGTAAATGTTCAGTTAAGTTAAATAGAACAATCAGTAACAATTTAGTTAATTCTAGTATGAACTAGGAAATCAGTTCAGTATAATCAGTTCAGTGTCATTCAGTTGGGAGTAGGATTCAACACCGAGCGAACCCAAGGATGGGAACTCACCTGCCAGTAGAGGGTGTGATTCTTAGAAGCAGTCCATGCGTTCCAGAACAATGTAGCCAACATAGGTTGAGACATCAATACTTGTCAGTTGAGGGTAAATGAAGTGGCTTAACTTGTCAGATGAGGGTTCCCACCATTCTCATTAGAGTACCTGCCAGATGAGGGTCACTCACAGCTTGTCCTTACCAGTGGCGCAGTATTGACACCCTTCCAATCAGGGCAGAGATTGGACCCCATCTTAGTTACTATAGCGTATTTGGGGTATGTCGGTTAGATAACTACTTCCCATAGTTTCAGTATCAGTCTCAGTAAAAAAACTCAGATAGTTCTTTAGGATATCAGGACTGACAGATATCAACTTAGATACAGTATGGAACTCAGCTAGTTCCATCAGATTTAGGACTGTCAGATACAGTTATTCATGCTATCAGTTATCAGAACTCATGTTATCAGATATATCAGTTATCATTCATGATATGTTATCAGTATATACATGTCCTCAGTATTCATACTCAGCAGTCATGTCATCACGAGCTCAGTTTCAGGACTATTATATACGGTCAATCAAATCAGTTCTTCATAATTAGAACTATCAGAAACAATCATTCCTTTATCAGTAATATAGTATCAGTATCCCAGTATTCGGTAATAAAGTATCAGTTCCTCACTTATTAGTGAATAACATATCAATATCAGTAAACTCAGTCATTCAGTATCTCAATATCAGTAAACTCAGTCATTCAGTATCTCAGCATCAGTAAACTCATGTTGTCAGTATTCAAACTCAGTAGTCAGTATCACCACGAGTTTAGTTGCAGTTATGTATGGATGTATGTATGTATTATCACGTTCATATTAGTCAGCATTGTTCATGCATATAAAACTTTTTGCATTTAGCCTACCTCACTCCTATTCTCAGTACATTCAGTCGTACTGACGCATTCGCGCTATGGTGTTTTATTTGATGCCATAAGTACAGTGGTACGAGTTTCAGACCAACAGTAGCATTATAGATGTCAGCAGTCAGTGCTTCTCTTCATTTGAGGACAATATTATTATTACTTTATTACAGTATTTTTGATTAGTTTTTCAGTTCATGGAGTTAGTTGAAGACATGTTTCTTCAACTCCTTATTCAGTTCAGTTAGAGGCTTTCGGACTAGATGTTAGATTAGATGTTCAGACTTCAGTATTTATGTTTCTTTTTGGTATTGTTATACCATGTTTTTTCAGATATGTATCAGTATTGAACCTTATAGCCTTATAGTTCGTGTTTCCACATATTTTATGAGATATTATGCAGTTTACAGGTACAGATATCAGTAATAGGTTAGGTTGTGGTCCTTCGGGGTCATGAGCACCGTGTTCATTTCGGTTTAGAAAAATTGGAGCGTTACAAACTTGGTATCAGAGCCTAAGGTTCAACAGTGTCCTAGTAAGTCTGAAAGCTGCATCAAGTAAAGTCTTGTACATAGGGGTGTTGTGCACAACACTTATGTGTAGGAGGCTATGAGTTATTTTAGGAACAATTTCTCTTCTTTCATGTTTCAAGATCGTGCTATAGCAAGTTTCTCTAAGGAACCCATGTAGATTCACACCAGGCTCCCCTCATGTCAACCTTACCTTACTTTCAAGGTAACAGAAATAGTGAAGCTCAAGTCCTAAAGATAGGGCTTTCTCATGCAGACCCTGGAGACAGTGTAACGACCCGGAAAATGGGTCCCGGAGCGTCACACGGTGCTTGAGGCTACGAGTATCCCCAAGCTAACCCTTTGATCCATTTTCATTCAGTTCAACACAAATCAACGGGGTTTCCATAAATAACCCTCAAATATCAACAAAGTAATTATCATCCAAGAATAAAAGAATTTCAGAAAGATAACAAAATACGACTTATTAGTCAACTCCCAACATCTATACTAGTCTGACAAGCCTCTAAGAAAATCAATAAAATTAGCGAGCCACTGAGACATGCCCCAACTAAATCATACTCAGTTATCAAATGTAAACAATTCCGTGAAACCAACATCAGACATCCCGTCCTCGGAACATGAGGACTCACCACAGCAGAGGATGTAGAAAAGCGTGCCCAAAGAATCACTGTCAAACCTGGAACTGAGCACCTGAACCTACATTCCGAGAAAATGCAGCCCACATCCGAAGATGTGGGTCAGTACCATGGAAAGGAACCGAGTATATGGGGGTGTATACAGTTGTATAAATAGCATCATCATAAATATTTATAAAAAATATGCAGGATGTATGAAAGACTCACACAACCCGAAGAAAATTATCATAATCATGGGAGGATGAAATAAGTACAATAACATATGTGAGTCATCATATAATTTGTCAATTACTTTCAGTTCATCAAGAATATCAATTCTCACAATGTAAATATCATTTAAATCTTTTGAAAGAATAACTTTCACAATTCCACTTTCAAATCACTTCACCATTCACCATAGACACAAGGAAACACACACACACTGGGAGATCCTATAACCGACATAAACCATGTAAGCTACATGCAGTCCAACGTACAACCCACGTTGGGGAGAGCCATCCTATCCTTTCCATCGGAGTAGGACTATCGATATCAAATCCACACAAACTAGTGATCACTATATAAATCAGCCTCAGTCTCACTCCTACGGGGGCACATAGTTCTAGGGAAGGAAGGTCGCTTTATACCTCCCACTCGGTGCTAAAGATTTCTCCCGAACTTAGCTTAGATCATTTCAAAGATAATCCACAACAAAACAATTTTAGTAATATATAAATATACATCAGGAGCCATCATGCTTCCTATCTATCAAAATCAACCACGTTGTGGATTTCTTTCACACTCGAGTTCAAAACAACTCCATTAAGACCAAAAGATCAAATCATTCAAAATATCTCAAATATTCAACATCAACGTGCTTATAACACACACTTTCTCAAAAAAACACAATTTCCAATGGGGATTCACGACCCAAATATCAAAATCATGATAAATATCATTCAAGATTCATGCTTTATATCACCACACATGTAAATTCATCTTTCAAAATCATAAACATCAAGATTTCATAATAATCATCATAAGATATGGGTTCATGCTTCAAATTCATAAAAATCAAATAAAAATCATGCCTTTGTAAAGAAAATTACTTTTGGGCACAAGAACGAAAGAGAGTTCTTGTTGAAAAACCCCACATACCTTGAATGATGAACTTTAGATCGATACTCGTTTTTGAGATGTTAATCGTGCCTTTGAATGATGGATCTTGGAGTTCTTGAACTAGGAACTTGGAATCTTGAATAAATTTGCAGAATTAATGGTGAACTTTGGAGGTTCTTGAAGTTGGATGTAGGAGCTTAGGGTTTTCTTTTTGAGGGAGTTTGATGAAATATAACATATAATATTTCTAATAGGCTTTAATATAGGGTTTGAACGGATTTTGGATGAGGGGAGATGACCAAAACGCCCCTAAAAATCAAAAAAATTCTTGAATTTGTCCTTTGGTGGACTGTTTTGATAGTCTGAAGTAGATCAACCGTAACATTTTACTCCGATATTCAAATTGGATGAAACCAATTTCATTAGAAAGAGAACTCTCATATATTTCCGTTGATATATAGTATCTCACCCAGATCATTGTGTACTAGGAGTTATGATCGTTTGAAGTTGACCCAAAAATTGACTTTTGATAGGCTGAAGTAGATCGACCATAACGTTTTGGTTCGATAGACAAATTGGATAAAACCAATTTCATTGGAAAGAGGACTTGCAGTGCTTTCCATTGATATTTAGTAGATCACCCAGATCATTATGTACAAGGAGATATGATCATTTAAAGTTGGAGAAAAAATACGCCAGGCCTCAGTACTTTTTCTTGCACGTTTTACTGTTCACTACTATTTACGGTTCGATCGGAATGTTCATAACTCGTCGTTCGGCTGTCCGTTTTGGATGATCCATACATATTTGGAAAGCTTATTGAATACTCTACGCAATGGTGGGTCATAATCTAAGACATTTTGCACGGAAAATTTATAATTTATTCTAGAAGATAGAACCCAACACGTTTACGCACAAAATTTCAACGAAAAATTTCCCGGGGTATTACATCATCCCCCCATGGAAACATTCGTCCTCGAATGATGCTAGAAATGCCAAGATTAGATAGGGAATAGAACATACAGCTGAAACCATTCGTTAGACTCATCACCACATCATTTCTCACTCCGAATGCAACATAGAATGCATAAATTCAAGAAACTACAGCTGAACACATAATAAATGACAGCTGAACTGCTGCAACTTTTATCAAAAGTGCATGATTTAGGAAAGAACGGTACCTTCGGCTTGATCGGAGTTCGCGGAAAATAGGTGCGGGTACTTGGATCGCATATCCACCTCAGCTTCCCAAGTTGCACCCTCAACAGATTGGTTTCGCCACGACACCTTGACCAAGGGAACTTCTTTGTTCCTTAGTCTTCGGACACTGAAATCAAGAATCTCAATAGGAATCTCATCAAAAGAAAGATTTTCTTGAATGTCAGCACTCACAGAGGAATCCACTACCACAACATCGCTAATATGCTTTCTAAGCATGGAGACATGGAAAATTGGATGAACAGAGGACAACTCAGAAGGCAACTCGACTTCATAAGCTACCTTACCAACACGGTTAAGAATTTTGTAAGGACCAACATAACGGGGACTAAGCTTCTCCTTCTCTCCAAATCTCTTCACCCTCCTCATGGGTGAAATTTTCAGATACACTAGGTCACCAACTTCAAACTCAAGGTCTCTCCTTCTAACATCCACATATGACTTCTGACGACTCTGCGCAGTTTTCAACCTTTCCCTAATCAACTTAACTTTTTCCATAGCCTCAAATACCAAATCAGGACCACTCACAGCCACTTCACCCACCTCGAACAAACCTATGGGTGATCTACACTTCATCCCATATAAGGCTTCAAATGGAGCCATGCCAATACTAGAGTGGAAACTGTTATTGTAAGCAAACTCTATCAACGGTAAGTGATCATCCCAACTTCCCTTAAAGTCAAGTGCTCAAGATCTCAACATATCCTCTAAGGTCTGGATGTTCCACTCAGCCTGACCATCGGTCTGCGGATGAAAAGCAAAACTCAAAAGCACTTGGGTACCAAGACCCTTCTGAAAAGCTTTCCAAACTTGTGAAGTGAACTGAGTACCCCTATTCGAAATGATAGACAAGGGAACTCGATGCAGTTTGACTAGCTCTCGGATATACAATCTAGTGTAATCCTCAGCAGTATATGAAGTATGAACAGGCAAGAAATGAGCAGACTTAGTCAACCTATTAACCACGAAGTCCATATTTATCTCTTCCCACTTCCAGGTGGGAATACTAAACTCTTGCATCAGACCACCAGGTCTTTGGTGTTCAACCTTAACCTGTTGGCATGTTGCACACTTAGCTACAAACGCTTCTATATCTTTCTTCATACCACTCCACCAATAGATTTCCCACAAGTCTCGGTACATCTTGGTGGCACCAGGATGAATAGAATATCGCTCCCCATGCGCTTCAGCCATAATTCTCTGTCTCAGATCATCAACATTCGGGACACACAATCTACCCTGCAATCTCAACACACCATCTCCCCCTTGGGAGAAAACCTCTACTTTTTGGTCCTTGACTGACTCCTTCAATCTGACCAAACTAGCATCTAAGTATTGCTTTTCCTTCACTTCCGAAACCAAGGTGGATTCAGAACTACTCTGAACCCCTATACTACCTTTAGTAGAGTCAAACAACCTAACCCCCAATCTAGCCAAACGATGTACATCACGAGCCAACTCTTTCTTACCTTCTACCACATGAGAAACACTACCCATGAACACTCTACTTAGGGCATCCGCCACAACATTGGCCTTGCCCGGATGATACATCACACTCATATCATAGTCCTTTAACAATTCTAACCATCGTCTCTGCCTAAGATTCTATTCTCTCTGGGTAAACACATACTGCAGACTCTTATGATCAGTGAAAACATCAACATGGACACTATACAAATAGTGTCTCCAAATTTTCAAAGCAAACACAACAACAGCTAACTCAAGGTCATGGGTGGGGTAATTTTTCTCATGGGTTTTCAACTGTTTTGAAGCATAAGCTATCACCTTACCCTTCTGTATCAATACGCAACCCAACCCAACTCTCGAAGCATCACAGTACACCACAAAACCATCAACACCATCAGGCAAAGTCAAAACAGGGGCTGAAGTGAGTCGAGTCTTCAACTCCTGAAAACTCTTCTCACAAGATTCAGACCACAAGAACTTCACTTTGTTTTGGGTCAACCGAGTCATAGGAGACGCTATAGAGGAGAAACCCTCAATAAAACGGCGATAATAGCCAGCTAAACCCAAGAAACTTCGGATATCAGTCGGAGAAATAGGTCTAGGCCAATTTCTAACAGCTTTGGTCTTTTGGGGATCAACTCTAATACCCTCGGAAGAAATGGTATGACCCAGAAAAGCAACTGACCTTAGCCAAAACTCACACTTACTTAACTTGGCAAATAACTTGTGATCTCTTAGGGTTTGCAAGACAGTCCGGAGATGATCAGAATGTTCATCCTCACTACGGGAGTACACCAGTATATCATCGATGAACACTATGACAAACATATCCAGATATGATCTGAACACTCGATTCATGAGGTCCATGAAATCTTCTGGGGTATTAGTTAACCCGAAAAACATAACAAGAAACTCAAAATGGCCATAACGAGTTTGGAAAGCGGTTTTCGGGATGTCACACTCCCTAACTTTGAGTTGATGATAGCCGGAACGAAGGTCTATCTTTGAGAAATAACTTGCACCTTGCAATTGGTCAAACAAATCATCTATTCTCGGAAGGGGGTACTTATTTTTTATGGTGACTTTATTCAGTTGGCGATAATCAATGCACATACGCAAAGAGCCATCTTTCTTTCTCACAAACAACACAGGAGTACCCCAAGGAGAAACACTAGGCCATATGAAACCCTTATCTAATAGATCTTTGAATTTCTCGTTCAACTCCTTAAGTTCTGCGGGGGCCATATGGTAAGGAGGAATAGAAATGGGCTAAGTATCGGGAAGAAGATCAATCCCAAACTCTATCTCTCTATCAGGAGGTATCCCTGGGAGATCATCCGAAAAGACATCAGAAAACTCATTGACGATGTTAATAGACTGGAGAGTTGGAGTCTCAGACTTAGTGTCTTTGACTCTAACCAAATGGTAAATACACCCCTTGTAAATAAGCTTTCTAACTTTGAGGTAAGAGATAAAATGACTCTTGGGTGACACAGAATTCCTAGACCACTCAAACACGGATGTACCCAGAAACTGAAACTTGACCACTCGGGTCCGACAATCAATAGAGGCATAAAAAGAATACAACCAGTCCATACCCAGAATCACCTCAAAATCTACCATGTCTAACTCAATCAGATCAGCCAACAAGACTCTATGAAGAACAGTAACAGGACACTTTTTATACACTTTCTGGGCAACAATCGAATCACCCACTGGGTTAGAAACTAGGATAGGATCAGGAATAATCTCAAGACTCATTTCAAAATTCACAGCAATCAAAGGTATAACATATGAGAAACTGGATCCAGGATCCAACAAAGCATACACATTAAACTGAAATATATGAAGCATACCAGTAACAACATCGGGAGAGTCCTCCTATTCCTGGCAGGACGGTAAAGCATATAATCTATTCTGGAGCTGCCCGCCAGCATTTCTAGAAGAGGCACCCTGAGCTGGGGCTGGGCGAGTCGCTGGAACTGGAGCACTAACAGTCTGAGTCTGGGTCTGAGGGCGATAGTCACGACGCCCTTGTCCATCCTGTGGATAATCTCTAACTCTATGACCCATGTCACCACCCTGGAAACAACCCCTCTTCTCACCCCAACACTCACCCGAATGAGCCCTACCACACTTAGGACACAGAAGACGATTTGGCTTACTGCCAACACTATACTGGGACCTGGATGCATATGACCTGGTACCTTGCTCCTGCCTACCTTTAGGCATGAGAGAACTAGAAGATGACGGTGCTGGTATAGACGAACGATCCTGATACTGAGGGAGACTCTCTCCCTGTGATCTAGTCTGACCCTGTCCATGCTGCTCGGACCTAGCTCTCTTATTCCCTCTCATTCTATCTCTCTCCTTAATCTTGTCTGCCTTAATCTGTTGGGTATGAGTCATCAGCCTAGAAAGATTTATCTCACTATTCAGCATAGCAAACCTACACTCCTTAACCTCATAACTAGACACTCCAGTCACAAACTTACTCATACTAGCCTGATTATCAGCCACTAAGTCAGGAGCATACTTGGCCAACTGATTGAACTTTAGACAGTACTCCCTAACAGTCATAGAGCCCTATCGCAGGTTCATAAACTCTTCCACCTTCACCTCCCTCATCTTCAAAGGGAAAAACTTATCCAGGAATGCATCCTGGAACTCTTGCCAAGTTGTAGGGACAACTCCCTCACCTCTACCTTTCCTCCAAGCAACAACCTAGTCATAAGCAAGGTCTTTCAACCTATACGCAACCAACTCCACACTATGTTCCTCAGATACATGCATCACCTGAGTAATCTTTCGCACCTCCTCTAAAAACAACCGTGGATTCTCATCAGACTTGGACCCATAGAATTTCGGTGGATTCATCCGCATGAAGTCACGGATCCTGGCAGCAGCTGAATTATCTCCCTGCTGCTGTGGAGCCGGGGCTGGGTTGGCCTGAACATTTGCAGTAACAACTTGGGCCAGCGCCTGAAAAGCTGCCCGAAATTCAGCATGAGATACGTTTTCATTCAATGGGTTAGCGGGTTGAGGTTGCTGACCATCATTATTTCTTCTCGCTCGACGTGGAGGCATATTTCTGAAAGAGGAGAGCATGAATCAATAGCAGAGAGAGACACTTTAAGCACAATAGACTTCTGAAAGAAAGAATCACACTTTTTCCTAAAACGTCTTGTAGCCTCTTGCTCATAGATGTGGCGCACTACACACCGATGATCAAGACTCTACTTAACGTGACTTGTTAGACTCCCTAGGATACCTTAAAACCTTAGGCTCTGATATCAAGTTTGTAACGCCTCGGAAAATAAGTCCTGGAGCGCCACACGGTGCTTGAGGCTATAAGTAGCCCCAAGCTAACCCTTTGAGCCATTTTCATTTAGTTCAACACAAATCAACGGGGTTTCCATAAATAATCCTCAAATGTCAACAGAGTAATCATCATCCAAGAATAAAAGAATTTCAGAAAGATAACAAAATACAACTTATTAGTCAACTCCCAACATCTATACTAGTCTGACAAGCCTATAAGAAAATCAATAAAACTAGTGAGCCATTGAGACATGCCCCAACTGACTCATACTCTGTTATCAAATGTAAACAATTCCGTGAAACCAACATCAGACATCCCGTCCTTGGAACATAAGGACTCACCAAAACAGAGGATGTAGAACAGCATGCCCGAAGAATCATTGTCTAACCTGGAACTGAGCACCAGAACCTACATTCCGATAAAATGTAGCCCACATCCGAAGATGTGGGTCAGTACCATGGAAAGGAACCGAGTAATGGGGGTGTAAGCAGTTGTATAGATATCATCATCATAAATATTTATAAGAAATATGTAGGATGTATGAAAGACTCACATAGCCCGAAGAAAATCATCATAATCATGAGAGGATGAAATAAGTACAAAAACACATGTGAGTCATCATATAATTTGTCAATCACTTTCAGTTCATCAAGAATATCAATTCTCATAATGTAAATATCATTTAAATCTTTCGAAAGAATAACTTTCACAATTCCACTTTGAAATCACTTCACCATTCACCATAGACACAAGGAAACACACACACACTGGGAGATCCTATAACCGACATAAACCATGTGAGCTACATGGAGTCCAACGTACAACCCACGTTGGGGAGAGCCATCCTATCCTTGCCATCGGAGTAGGACTATCGATATCAAATCCACACAAACTAGTGATCACTATATAAATCAGCCTCAGGCTCACTCCTACGGGGGCACGTAGTTCTAGGGAAGTAAGGTCACTTTATACCTCCCACTCGGTGCTAAAGATTTCTCCCGGACATAGCTCAGATCATTTCAAAGACAATCCACAACAAAACAATTTCAGTAATATATAAATATACATATGGAGCCATCATGCTTCCCATCTATCAAAATCAACCACGTTGTGGATTTTTTTCACACTCGAGTTCAAAACAACTTCATTAAGACCAAAAGGTCAAATCATTCAAAATATCTCAAATATTCAACATCAACGTGCTTATAACACACACTTTCTAAAAAAAACATAATTTCCAATGGGGATTCACGACCCAAATATCAAAATCATGATAAATATCGTTCAAGATTCATGCTTTATATCACCACACATGTAAATTCATCTTTCAAAATCATAAACATCAAGATTTCATAATAATCATCATAAGATATGAGTTCATGCTTCAAATTCATAAAAATCAAATAAAAATCATGCCTTTTTAAAGAAAATTACTTTTGGGCACAAGAACGAAAGAGAGTTCTTGTTGAAAAACCCCACATACCTTGAATGATGAACTTTAGATCGATACTCATTTTTGAGATGTTAATCGTGCCTTTGAATGATGGTTCTTGGAGTTCTTGAACTAGGAACTTGGAATCTTGAATAAATTTGCAGAATTAATGGTGAGCTTTGGAGGTTCTTGAAGTTGATGTAGGAGCTTAGGGTTTTATTTTTGAGGGAGTTTGATGAAATATAACATATAATGCTTCTAATAGGCTTTAATATAGGGTTTGGATGGATTTTAGGTGAGGAGGAATGACCAAAACGACCCTAAAAATAAAAAAATTCTCGAATCTGTCCTTTGGTGGACTGTTTTGATAGTCTAAAGTAGATCAACCATAACGTTTTACTCCGATATTCAAATTGGATGAAACTAATTTCATTAGAAAGAGGACTCTCATATATTTCCATTGATATATAGTATATCACCTATATCATTGTGTACGAGGAGTTATGATTGTTTGAAGTTGACCCAAAAATTCACTTTTGATAGGCTGAAGTAGATCGACCATAACTTTTTGCTCCGATAGACAAATTGGATGAAACCAATTTCATTGGAAAGAGGACTCACAGATCTTTCCATTGATATATAGTAGATCACCCAGATCATTATTTACAAGTAGTTATGATCATTTAAATTTGGAGAAGAAATACACCAGACCTTAGTACTTTTTCCTGCATGTTTTACTGTTCACTACTATTCACGATTCAATCGGAATGTTCATAACTCGTCGCTCGGGTGTCCGTTTTGGTTGATCCACATATAGTTGGAAATATTATTTGATACTCTACGTAATGGTCGGTCATAATCTAAGATATTTCGCACGAAAAATTTATAATTCATTCTAGAAGATAGAACCCAACACGTTTACGTACAAAATTTTAACGAAAAATTTCCCGGGGTTTTACAGACAGTTATGGGATTTTCCACAAGCTTAGACAATATCCCCTCAGTTCATTCATGTTCCAAAGTTGTATAGATTTCATTTATGATCACGAGAACTCCTTTGTAAACTCAAATCCAATTTTTGATATGCCGTTAGATCCCTTCTCAGAATCCTATGACAGTATAGACCTAGAATTTTAAGCATGGACCTAAGAGTTTAGAAGTAGATGAGTTGGTATAGTATTATCTAGTATGATTAGATTATGTATTCATGGGGATAGTTGTACCAACATGAATTAGTAGGTTTGAACTGTACTAGCAGGCGAGCTAGAATTTAAGTTTATTTACTTGAAATTAAGCATGGAGGTGTAGATGTGAGATTAGTAGTGTATGAGGAAACAGAAGCAGCTGATGTGTTTAGTAGGATGGGAAGGTGTCGAACAGAGTATAAGTATGTAATGATAGATCAAGTGACCAAGTCAGACTCTCAGATTCCAATAGTAGTGCCAGTATGTATAGAAAAGCAGTAAGGGAAGACGATTCCCAACCCATCCTCTTCTCAGTACAAAGATTTGTACTTTAGCTATCATGAAATCCACTCAGGTCTTACATATAAACTCTATGGTCACGAACCACGATCATGCACTTTTCCATAAAACATGTACGGTTTCAGTTCCCAGTATAAAGGATCTCAGTTTACCCCGCAGTACAAATCAATTCCATGAACACGGCTTATGTTCACACATTTTCCATAGAATCATGTGCGCTTTCAGTTCCCAGCATAGGGAGTCAGATCTAAATCACTCAGTGTCACGAATCATGTCTCACGAATACAAAAAACTCAAAACTTAGGTCATGCAGCTCATAACTCATGTACACATATCATGCTTTACAGTATACTCAGCTTTCATGACTCATGCTATGCCCCTACAGATCTGATAAATTCTTACCACGTCATGTATATCCTCAGTTCAAACCCTTTTCGTAAATCCATGTTAGCTACCTCATGTTAGTCAGTCAGTCCCTTCTCGTATGCATAATACTCTATGGTCTCAGTCCAGTTATTCAGACTAAGTACAATTCAATCTTACATACCCAATATTCAGTTACCAGTTATTCAGTTAATCAGATAAGTTAGTATATTTATGCACTCATAATCAGCTAAGTTCATGCATCATGTCTCAGTTTCAGATCCCAGCTATTAAGTCACAATTCTGTTCGTAAGTGCCTTGTACACCGCCCTAGTTTTCCTTAGTATCTCAGCTAAGTTAGTATTATTCAAGGGACCTAGAGTCCCAAGGGGGAGATACCCTATATCCCCCGACCTTATGTGATTTAAACATGCCACTTTCTTTTCTCTAGATGAATCCAGCTGGAGGAAGGGTTACTTATAAGCTGACCCTCTAGCTCTAAATTTCAGTCGTAATCTATGTTCTTAATGGCTCAGTTTAGCCCACGATACTCTATCCATGTCACGCATTACAAACTCAGTTCAACTCATGTATCATGTTCCATACTCAGTTATGTTCTCATGTTTTTGCTCATCCATATTGAGTGATTAATCTTAGACTCATCTGTATTTTCAGTTCAACGTAACAGTCTTCTTTGAGCTTACTCATTCTCATGTTGAGATTTCCGTACCAAACTTGGTACCATTACCATTGCATGTTCAGTCGTATGTTCATGAGTCAGTTCAGTCATGTATCCATGCATCAGATATGTGTGGTCAGCTTATAAATACTTTCAGTCATGCATTCATGTATCATATCAGTCATATAATCATGCATCACATATGCATGGACTCAGCTTATCAGTTATGCATCAGATATGCATTCTCATTTTGAGAAAACATAGTTCATCAGAAAACTCAGTCCTTCATTCATAAATCAGTTACGCATGCATCAGATATGCATGTTCAGTATGATTTATTCAGCTTGTCAGTCATGTCAGCCATGAAATCATATTCAGTTGTTCATGCTTAGTACTCACGTCAGTTGTCTTTTCTCCCCTCTCAATCAGTCCTATTCGAGGATGAATGTTCCCAAGGGGGAGATATTGTAAGACCCCGTAAAATCCTAAGTCTAAAATTCAGCTCATTAAGCTTTACAAGCTCTAACACTTAGAGTATTTTGCTAAGTTCTCAAGACTTAGTCTCATTTTTATACTTCCAAACTTTGGGGATTTATTTGGCGACCTTTCCGACCTCCTTTTTTCGATTTTCAAGTTGCGTTACGATCGGTCAAACTCTTAGTACATACCGGGTGAGTTTCGGAATTTTTATAGTAGTGTAAGGGCATGTTTGGTTGCCTGAACCAGTAGCTAAAGGTGTTTGAGCCGCGAAGCCCTCTTATAGCCTTTGTACCCAGTTTTTTCAGCATTTCAGGGTCAACTTCAAATGATCATAACTTTCTATATATAATGAACTGGGAGAACTTATATATATCAATGGAAAGATCTTTGAGTCTTATTTCTAATGAAATTGGTTTCATACAAATCCAACATCTGAGTGAAAATATATGATCAATTTACTACAGCCTATCAAAACTATCAACAAAGGGACAACTTCGTCTTTTTCTTTTTTCTTAGGGGTAATTTGGTCATCCTCCACCCCTATATATAACCCAAACATGGTATTAAGGCTCATTTAAAGTAAAATATACTCTTTTATTCCATTTTCTCTCAAGAACTCAAGAAAGGGTTTCCATAGAAGATCCAAGTTCAAGCAATTCTCTCCGTAAATCTTCCTACAATCAAGAACTAAGGTATTCATAGTTCTTATCCACGGATTCCTTTCATCCGTAGGAGTCCAAGAATCATGCTTTAAATACTATATTGTGATTGTCTTGTAGATATATGATAATGTACATGTTGATGGTTGTTGTTTATGCTTCAAGATGTTAATTTAGGGTGATTCTCATGAAGTATGTGTGCTTGTAGTTAAAACCCATGAAATTGGGTGGTTTAAGATGACTAAATTATTAAGAACACCTATACCATAAAGTGTGCATGAAAGGTGTTAGACGAAATGCTTAGAATAGGCATAATCATGTTTTCATGATTTAAGAGTGCTCAATTAACAAGTCCTTACTCCATGTTTTATGATTTCACATGAATTCCATGTTGTGTGAATAAAGTTCGAATCTTTACATGTTGTTCATGATACCATGATATTTTGTGGATTCAATTGGTGGAATTGAGTTGAATTATGGCGTTATGGTGTATAAAATTGATCATTAGGCCTATGCCCTAAATAGTGCATGCAAGGTGTTTGTTAAAATGCCTAAGTGAAGAAGAATTGAGCACTTTGACCTATTTATGATTTAAATGATGATTTCATGCCATATCCATGTGCTTAAGTTGACTCCCATGCTAAAGCTATGCCTACCATGTGTTTGATAATGTGCCTCAACGAATAAATGATGATCAAGTACCTAGTCTTCATGTTCCAAGATTTTGCCATGTCTCTTAAGTTATGCCATGTCTACTTGATCAAGATGATTTCTATGCTCTTAATGTGCTATGAATATGTTGTTGGTTTGTCATGATATTAGAATTGACCATGATGTTAGCTATATGAAAAGGTTATGAAAACCACATGATTTATGAATTCCCCATAGATGCTATATTATGGATTGTTAATGTTGGTCAAGTACTCTTGTATGTCAAGTCATGTCAGTTTCCTTCTATCGAGTCCTGGGGGTATTCATTCCTGAAAAATATAGCTGTGTGCCTAGATCCATGTCATGTTTTCACTATACTCTCAGTCAAGCCATGTTCAGTAGACTTCAGTCAGTCTCATGACTCAGGAAAACTCATGTAAAGGCAGTATCAGTTCAGTTTTACTTAGTACTCAGTAATCTACGTAATCTCAGTAATATTCCATCAGTCTATGGAATTCAGTAAATCTCAGTATCAGTATAATTTAGTTTAGTATTCAGTTCAGACATCAGTAAACACAGTCAGCTAACAGAACTCAGTAGCATTTAGTCAGTTAAAAAAATTCAGTAGTGTTCCGCTAGTCATCAGAACTCAATAAACTCAGTCCATGTTTAGTTCAGTTAAACAGAACAATTAGTAATAGTTTAGTTAATTCTAGTATGAACTAGAAAATCAGTTCAGTATAATCAGTTCAGTGTCATTCAGTTGGGAGTAGGATTCAACACCGAGCGAACCCAAGGATGGGAACTCACATGCCAGTAGAGGGTGTGATTCTTAGAAGTAGTCCTTGCATTCCAGAACTATGTAGCCAGCATAGGTTGACACATCAATACCTGTCAATTGAGGGTACATGAGGTGTCTTAACCTGTCAGATAAGGGTTCCCACCGTTCTCATTAGAGTACCTACCAGATGAGGGTCACTCACAGCTTGTCCTTACCAGTGGTGCGGTATTGACACCCTTCCAATTAGGGCAGAGATTGGACCCCAGCTTAGCTATTATAGAGTATTTGGGGTATATTGGTTAGATAACTACTTCCCACAGTTTCAGTATCAGTCTCAGTAAAAGAACTCAGATAGTTCTTCAGGATATCAAGACTGTCATATACAGTCAACTCAGATACAGTACGGAACTCAGCTAGTTCCATCAGATATAGGACTTCAGATACAGTCATTCATGCTATTAGTTATCAGAATTCATGTTATCAGATATATCAGTTATCAAAATTCAGTTATCATTCATGATATGTTATCAGTATATAGATGTCATCAGTATTCATACTCAGTAATGTCATCACGAGCTCAATTTTAGGACTATTATATACGGTTAATCAAATAAGTTCTTCATAATCAGAACTATCAGAAACAATCATACCTTTATCAGTAATATAGTATCAGTATCCCAGTATTCAGTAATAAAGTATCAGTTCCTCACTTATTAGTGAATTACATATCAATATCAGTCAACTTAGTCATTCGGTATCTCAATATCAGTAAACTCAGTCATTCAGTATCTCAGTATCAGTAAACTCATATTGTCAGTATTCAGATTCAGTAGTCAGTATTACCATGAGTTTAGTGTCAGTTACGTTTGTATGTATGTATTCTCACGTTCATATCAGTCAGCATTGTTCATGCATATAAAACCCTTTGCATTTAGCCTACCTCACTCGTATACTCAATACATTTAGTCGTATTGATGCATTTGTGCTATGGTGTTTTATTTGACGCCATAGGTACAGAGGCACGAGTTTCAGAGCAGCAGTAGCTTTCCAGATTTCAGCAGTCAGTTCTCCTCTTCATTTGAGGACAATATTATTATTACTTTATTACAGTATTTCAGATTAGTTTTTCAGTTCATAGAGTTAGTTGGAGACATGTTCCTTCAACTCCTTATTCAGTTCAGTTAGAGGCTTTCGGACTAGATGCCAGATTAGATGTTCAAACTTCAGTATTTATATTTCTTTTTGGTATTGTTATACCATATTTTTCAGATATGTATCAGTGTTGAACCTTATGGCCTTACAGTTCATGTTTCTGCATATTTTATGAGATATTATGCAGTTTACAGGTACAGATATCAGTCATGGGTTAGCTTGTGGTCCTTCGGGGTCATGAGCACCGTGTAGAGTTTCGGTTCAGAAAAATCAGGGCGTTACAATTATTTGGCATCCGATATTAAATTTTGGATAACTTAAAAGTCTACATAAGTTATGCAAAGTTTATTACCAAACACTAAATGTTGTAATGCTAATTTTACTTTATATGAATTTCCCCTCTCTCTCTCCTGTTTTCTGAATTGCTAAAAGAGATAGATCAGTCCACAGAGTTGCCAATTGTTAGGAGATTATAATGGGATTATTTGACTCGCTTTTTATTGACTAATTCTTCAACAATCAATCACGTGCAGAGTTTTGTTATGGTCCTTTTTTTTTACTATTAAGTGGAATTAAGTTTTACTTATTCAATTGTATATTTTTATATTTACTGTTTTAGCAAATTAGTGGGGCACATTGTTAGGAGTGTTTATCTTCTTTACCACTATCTTTAGTCCCTATTTTTTTAGGTTTAGTTGTTAAGTTGTAAGACTATAAAAGGATACTATTTCATGTTGTTTTATGCAGTTGAATTAAGAAGTGAAAAAAAAGTACGAGTCTTTCTTTCTCATCACTTTGTCTTCTTATTTTACTTTTCTTTCTTCTAACAATTTTGGTATCTAAGAAACCAGGTTTCTTCACCTAGGATCCATAGAGAGGTTGAAAAAGAGAGAAATCCATCATCTTTAGATAAAAAATGGCAGTGAACACCAATTCAAATTCCCAGCCTCTTCCAATTTTTAAATGGGTGAATTATCAGTTTTGGAGTCTTAAGATGAAGACTCTTTTTATTTCTCAAGATCTATGGGACTTGGTGGATGAAGTCCACGCATAACAAATCTGATAAAATCGTGGGAAGGATTCGAAGGCGTTGTTCCTGATTCAACAAACCCTTCAGGGTGATATCTTTCCCAAAATTTCAGCAGCATAGACTGTTATAGTTGTGACCCAAATTTTTTTGGTTCGACCTTGAAAGTTTCACGGTGTGACCCATGTTTGTGATTTTCAAGTATGGACCTTTATGGTTTTGGACCTAGGACTTATTTGTATGCACATACTATATAAGTGCAATTAGTGGTTGGTTTTGAACATTTAGAAATTACATCATTCTCCACATTATACTCCTCTCCTTTCAAAGTAAAATCCTCTTCCTCTACCCATGTTTTTTCTCGCAAGAGTTTCCACGTAAATTTGTGTGTTGTTCTTGTTTTTCTTTTACATGTGGTTTGCTTATTCTATCTGAATCTTAACAAACTGGTATTTGAGCCTGTTTTAATTATTTTCTCAGGGATGGCAACCATGAAGTATGATATTCCGCTGTTGGATCGTAAGACTAGATTTTCATTATGGTAGGTTAAGATGTGTGTTGTACTCGCACAGATGGATTTGGACAATTCTCTATTAGGGTTTGATAAGATGCCCTCATCATTGACGAATGAGGACAAATGGCGTAAGGATTTGTAACACCCCGCACCTTCTAGCTAGAATTTAATCCATTATTCCTATGTGTATTGACCTGAACCCAATGATTCCTAGTTAATATATGTTTCATGATCTTTATCGTAGTGTGGGAAGTTCTTTCAAAATGAAAAATGTTCATAGAAACCGCCTAGAGCAAAGTTGAGCTAAGAATCTTTGATTCGTCCAAAGTTTGGTATTCGATTCTACAAGGGTCTACTTTGAATGTGTATAACTTTTTATATACGTGGAGTTTTTCTGATCAAGACCTACCAAATTGTAGATAATTGAGTCAGCTTTCCAACGATACCAATTTTGCCTCAATTCGATAATTAAACAAAAAGTTATAGCTATTTTTGTGAGAGGCAATGAGGGCACGCAATAAGCCTGCGCCGCGGGGCTTAGAGCGCCAGACTAGAGCGGGCATCACAGGCTCTACCCCCCCGACTATGGTCATGCCGCCTGGTTCATTCCCATGTTTTTTTCAACTCCTTAAGGTTCAGGGGCACTTTGGTCCTTTCCCTTCAACCCCAAACGTCCAAGGAATGATTTATATCACCCAAAGGGACAAAATTTGCCCATTTTCTTCAATGTCAACTCATCAAAAACCCTCCCTTTCTCCAAGAATGAAATCCAAAATCCTTTTCTCCAAGAATCCAAGAAATTCAAGCCTTTCAATCCAAAATTTCCTAAGAAAAGTGTCAAGATTAAGATTCTATTCCTCATCTAAGGAACATAAGTTATGTGGGACTATCCTCAAACCCCATGGGCATGAATTTTGTCATTTTTCTCATATATACTGATTTATAATCATGTGGTAAATTAAGGGTTTTGAAGATTTTTTTGCAAAGCATGCTATTAATTTATTTTGATGAAAATATATGTATTGTGTTGAGCCCTCTTCGTGGTAATCAAGATTTTAACCCTGTATGTATATATGTATATTGTTTTGAATGTCTTATTGAGAGCATAAACAATGAATTCCCTCTCTTGTTATAAATTATAGTATTTATTTGTATTGTGAGTGATTTTGAATGAATGAACTAAGGTTTGAAAGTAAGTTTCTTAACATCATGGTGTTTGACATGTTTTATGATATGATGAGGGGGAGTTTTTCTTATTATAATGCAAGACCCCACAAAAATTTCTAGCATAACTCAGTCCTTTAAGCTTGTTAAGGGGTTCCAGACTTAGAATATATATTCAGACTTAGTGCCATTTTAGCCTTCAAAAGTTGGCAATCTTATTCCGAGACCTTTATGTCCCTTAAATGTTGATCTTCAAGTTAATTCATGACTAGGAAGGTCAATAGATGTTCCCGAACAAGTTTTAGAAAATTTGGATCTCGCTTAGACCATGTTTGAGTTCCTAAAATAGTGGGTCGACGCGATCTCGACGCGTTGCATTGACTATCGTGTCGATAGATAGTTTTTCCCTCATCTTCAGTGCAATTCTAGTGAACCGATGCGGACTCGATGCGGTGCATTGGCTATAACATCGATGCCAATGACGCAGCGCATTGATAACACAGTTTTTTAGTCATTAAAAGCTGTGTCTTTGGGGTAATTGGGTCTTTTTCCCACGTCCTTCAGCCCCCATAACACTAAATTAAACCCTTTGGAGAGAAATTATACTCATTCATTCTCAAAATTTCTCGAGAACAAAACCCTAGGTGTTCAAATTTCAAATCAAAAACTCACCCACAATCTCTCAGAATTTAGGCACTAAGGTATGTGAAGTATTCATCCAAGGGTCCCTTCCACCCTTGGAGTCCAAGAAACCTTTTTAAATTTCAAGTATGATTGATTTTATGATTTTCTTGATTGGAATTAAAGTGTATTCATGACAATTGTTGTAGTTGGAGTTCTATTCCATGAGTTAATACAGATTTTATGTGGAAATGACTATTATGTGTATAGTATCATGTCAATCCATGTTAAAGCTCTTGAATTGTGAAATTGCTAATTGAAAGTATGTTGCTCATATGTTGTTTAATATTATGTGCATAGATTATTCCTTTCAAGTATTTGATGAATTATTCATGTGAGTTAAATAGTGGAATATTATCATGTTAGCATGTATACAGGTCCATGCCATGCAAGTGTTTGATAAAATGCCTCTATAGATGCATTATTAACTAAGTGTGCACTTTTACGCTATGAAAATTTATATGATGCTTTACTTTTTATGCTATCGAGTCATGGGGGTATTTAATACCCGATAATTTGGCTGTTTACTTAAAGGCAGTGTCACTTACGAAGTAATCTCAGTAGTGACTCGATCATTAGAACTCAGCCAGTTACAAAAACTTATGAAATCTCAGTAGTGTTTGTAATTCAGTCACAGTACTAAGTTTAGACCTCAGTAGCACTCTGTGCTCAATCAGTTAACAGAATTAGGTAGTATTCTGTCAGTTAACAGAATTAGGTAGTATTCTGTCAGTCTACAAAACTCAGTGAACTCAGTTAAGCTTAGTCAAACAGTAATATCAGTAACAATTCAGTCCAACCTAGTATAGACTAGAAATTAGTTTAGTGTTCGTTCAGTTGGAGCATGATTCAGCACCGAACGAACCTAGGATGGGGGCATTCCTATCAACAGAAGGTTTGACCCTTAGTAGCAATCCCTGTGTTACAGAACTACATAGACAGTAGGTTGAGATATTTTCCTGACAGATACTATGAGGGTTAATACATCTCATTTGAGTTCTCCTACCAGCGAGGGTTGACGAAAGAGCTTCCTGTCAGAGAGGGTTAACTCACAACTTGTCCTTATCCGTGGCACGGTATTGACACCCTTCCAACTGGGGTTACAAGTTGGACCCTAAATCATTTAGAGAAGGGGCATGTCAGTTAGATGATTACCTCATATAGTCTCAGTTTTAGTCTCAGTCTCAGAATAGAACTCAGTTCAGTTCTACAAATTCAAGACTATCAGATATAGTCACTCAGCTCAGTACAGAACTCAGTATAGTTCCACAGAATCAAGACTGTCAGATACAGTCATTTAGTTATCAGTAATTCAGTATTAGCATACTTAGATAATAGTTAATTAGTGTTCAGACTCAGTATTCAGTATTATCACGGTCTCAGTTACAATATACGTATTCATGCATGTAATCTTACTCAGTCATACTCATGTTATTCAGTTATTATTGTACATACATATGAATCTATGCATTTCAGCCTACCTCACTGAGCACACCAGTACATTCAGAGTACTGACACATGCTTTTCTCTTGCACTATGATGTCTTATATCATAGGTTCAGATGCACGGGCTCCAGAGCACCCTTAGAAGTTTAGATTCTCAGTATACAGAGGTAGTAGTGAGTCCTCATAGTTTGAGGACGTGATTATTTATTTCAATATTTCAGTATTATTTTCAGTAGTCAGAGTTAGTTGGGGACTTGTCCCATCAACTCCACAGTACAGACAGTTTAGAGGCTTTCCAGACTAGAGTATTTTCAGACAGTTGTTTAGTTTTCAGTTTTGATGTTCAGTTTTGGTATTGTGATACCATATCCAGTATTATTTATAGTATTGAACCTTATGGCAAATTTTCCACCTACTTTCTGTATATTTACGGTATTATTATTTAATTGTTACAGAAGGTACCAGTCATGAGTTAGCTTGTGGTCCTTCAGGATTATGAGCACCGTGTAGCATTCGGGGTACAAACTCGGGGCATTACAAACTTGATAAAAGAGCCTAAGGTTCAACAGTGTCCTAGGAAGTCTGAAAGCTACATCTAGTAGAGTCTTGTGCATGGGTGTGTTGTGCGCCACACTTATGGATGGGAGGCTACGAGGTATTTTAGGTAAAGTTTCCCTTCTTTCAGTATTTATGTCATGCGAGTGAGCATGAGCTCCAGTTAAATTCTCAGTCTAATCCTTTCTTCTTCGTTTACAGAATATGCCTCCAAAGAGGACTAAGGAAAGAGGAATGGGAGACCAGTCCAAAATTCTATCTAAGTATTCAGACTTAGTTTATTTTTGGATTTTTAAAGTTGGCAATCTCATTTCATGACTTATACGTCCGTTAAATGTTGATATTTTAGTAAATTCATGGGTAGGAGGGTCAATAGGTATTCTCGAATGAGTTTTGGATTTTTTGGACCTCGTTTAGACTATGTTTGGAATCCTATAATAGTGAACCAACTCAATCTTGGCGCGTCGCATTGACTATCGCATTGGTTAATATTTTCCCCAGCTACCAACGTGCAATTCTAGTCGATCGATGCATTTTTGGCGTGACACGTTGGATATTGCATCTATTCCATCGATGCACCGTGTCGACTTGCGTGTTGGTAACCTAGTTTTCAGCCATTTAAAACCCGCATCTCAAGGGGTAGTTGGATCTTTCTCCCACGCCCTTCAGCCCCCATAACAAAAAAATTAGCTCCTTTAGAGGTATGTCGGTTAGATTATTACATCCCACAGTCTCAGTCTCAGACGTCAGTAAAGAACTTAGATAGTTCTCCAGATTTTAGGACTATCAGATACATTCACTCAGATCCATACGAAACTCAGCTTGTTCTATCTGAATTAGGACTGTCAGACACAGTCAGTCAGGAAATAGTATATCAGTTATCAGTTACATCGGTTAATCAGTATTTAGGTTCAGTATTCAATATTATCTCGGTTTTAGTTATAGTTCACTTATTCATGCAAGTACTCTCATTCAGTCATACTCATGTTATTCAGTTATTATTGTTCATGCATTCAGCCTTACCGCACTTTGTATACCAGTACATTCACATATACTGACGCATACTTTTCTTTTGCACTATGGTGTTTTATACTATAGGTTCAGACGTATGGCCCCCAGAGCATTCTTAGTAGATCAAACTTTCAGCAGACAAACTAGCAGTGAGTTCTCATCGTTTGAGGATATTCTTTTATTTCATTATCTCATTAGATTCAACATTTTAGTAGATGGAGTTAGTTGGGGCATTGTCCCATCTACTCCTTGTTCAGATAGTTCATTTAGAGGTTTTCCAGACTAGATGTTCAGATAGTATTCAGTATTTCAAATTTTGATGTTTTATTAGATTTTATCATTTCTCTTTATCAGTATTACAACTTTGAATCTTATGGTTTTCAACCTATTTTTTTGCATTATACAGTATTATTACTCAGTTATTGTAGTAGGTACCAGTCATGGGTTAGCTTGTGGTCCTTCGGGATTATAAGCATCGTGTAGCATCCGGGGTGCCAGACTCGGGGCGTTACAAACTTGGTATTAGAGCCTAAGGTTCAATAGAGTCCTTGGAAGTCTGAAAGTCGTATCTATTATAGTCTTATACATGGGTGGGTAGCGCACCACACTTATGGGCAGGAGGCTACGAGATGTTGTAGGAACAGTTTTTCTTTTTTCAGTATTCATGTCGTGCGAGTGATCATGATCTCCAGTTAAACTCTTTTTCTAATCCAAGCTTCTCTTCTGTTTACAGAAAATTCCTCCAAAGAGGATTCAAGGAAGAGGAACGGGAGACCAGCAAGCCCCTCAGCCCGACCATCCCAATCCTTTGGGCGAACATGTCTCCTACACGGAGTTCACAACAACATTCACCACCCTAGCTCATTCAATCCCTACTTAGAATGAATGTCCATCTATCGTTCTGTCCAACCTAATGGCCAATACTGCAGCAGCCAGGATTCGGGACTTCACTCGAATGAGCCCTCTATCTTTCACAGGGTCTAAGTTAGATGAGGACCCTAAAAAATTCCTTGATCAGGTGCAGAAGATTATAGATATTATGGGGGTGATAGATAGTGAGATTCCTGAGCTAGCTGCATATCAGTTACAGGATGTGGCTCACACTTGGTTCAAATAGTAGAAAGTAGAGAGGGCCATAAATGTAGGGCCCATAGAGTGGGAGGAGTTTTCCACTATTTTTCTAGATAGATTCTTTCCCCTAGAGCTAAGAGAAGGTAAGGTATTATAGTTTGTAATGCCCCAAAATCTCATCTCGAAGCGTCACACGTTGCTTAAGGCTATAAGTAGCCCCAAGATAACCCTTTGAGCCTACTAGTACATATAATAACTTATTTTGAGATGAAATAAACAAAACACTGGTACTGTCATATCAAATAATAGGAAATACGAAGAAAATACTCGGTCCAAATGACCACAATACTGGAGATCTCAACATACTAACAATATGATAACTAGTCTGACAAAGCCTCTACTACTCCATGACTAGAGAGCCATTGGGACAGGCCCCCAACTGACTTAAACTGAACTGAAAGCAATAATATATCTACTAAAATACTGAAATGTCTGAATATAGGTCCTCAAACCATGAGGACTCACTACTGTGAAGATGTAGGCAAAGGTACTCGAAAATCACTGACGAAGCTGGGACTGAGTACCTGAACCTATATTATAAGACAATGTAGCACATAGACGTATATGTGGATCATCACTTGGGAATATATTGAGTATATGGGGGTGTATGCATTTAAATAAACATTATCATTACTCTTTATAAAATCATGCACGCATATATGAATGACTCACATAGCTTGAACAAATTTGAAATATAATTCTCATGAATCATGAATAGTGAAACATGAAATACAAATCTTGTGAGTCATTATACTTAACTTTGAAATCTCTCATCTCCACTTGTTCTCAATACTTGAAGGCTAAAGAAACTTTAAACAATACTTTCAAACTTCTACTTTTATCTCATAGAGAGTAAAACTTCTTTAAAACTCAAGGACTCAGAACTTTTAGGAACTTTCAACACTTGGGAACTCTAGAACTCTTTTAGACTTGGGACACTTAGAACTCGGGATTATATAACTTTGGTCACTCGGGAGTTTCATCTAACTGACATAAACCATGTGAGCTACATGGATTCCAACGTCTTGTCCTCCTAAAAAAGAAACATCACGTTGGGTAGAGGCATCATACTCTTGCCAGGGAGTATAAAATTAACTCAGTGATCACTATCTCGGCCTCGGGCCCATAAATCTCAGTCCTACGGTGGCCTGTAGCTCTGGGGTATGAGATCTCAGAATCATACCCAACTCGATGCTAAATACTACTCCCATACTCAGCTCAGAACTCTTAAGAAATCCACCTAAAATAACTCAAGGGTCTATACTGAAGACCAAAATGTATTACTATTTGTTTTAATAGAACATCAATGTAGATTCCAACTCTATTAGGACCAAAAAGGTCAAATATTTCTCAATAATCTCAAAGTACTCAAATCATAGGTGCTTATAGCACGAAAGCTCATAAAATTGCAATTCTCAAGTAGGGCTTAGTGGCCCATAGTTCAATCTCAAGTTAAGACTCATCAAAATGCTTACTAGAGATCATAAGGATTCATAAATCATATAGAAATCTGGAATTTCAGCATTATGCATTAAAATCTCAACATACTCATGTATCTGAATTTCTAAAACATGAAAATTATCATAATCTCAAGAACAACAACAAAGGGTACAAACCCATACTTCAATTTTCATAAGAAATCATGTGGAACCATATATTCTTGTAATTTAAAACAACTTTTGGGCACAAGGACGAAAGACGTGTCCTTGTTCAAACCCCACTTACCTTGAATTAGAAGCTTTGGATGAACTCTCGCTTTTGGGACTCTATTCATACTCTTGAAAGAGGGTTCTTGAAGACCTTGACTTGGGAACCTTGAATCTTGACTCAATTTAGAAAATCTATGGTGGATTCTTGAGAGTCTTGGAAGAGGTTTTGGATACTTAGGAGTTTTGTTGAGAGAAAACTTGAGAAAAACTTCATCGAATGCTTGTAAATGAGTTTAGTTCGGTGTTTATATGGTTTAAGAGGCTTGTAAAAAGTCCAAAGTGCCCTTTTTTTAACTTCTTACAAAGCTGGAAAAATTAAACAGGGAACCCAATTTTATGGGCCATCGCGATGCACCACTATTGCGGTGGTTTACTGGAAATTGACAAATGGAAGTATGGGAGTCACCGCGACACAGAGCCATCGCGTTGTCCCACTGGTTAGGACCTGGAACTTCAGCGTGACACGTCACAATTGTGCTAGGCCACTGGAAATTGACTATTGGGAAATTAGGGTCCTCCACAACGCGCCACTATCACAGAGATCCACTGGAATTTGAAAATTGTCAAATAGACCCTCTCCGCGATTCACCAAGCACTAAAATGACGCTGTTTTATGACTAGAACTTAAATTAGCCATAACTTCTTGCTCGGACATTGTATTTGGGAAAATCTTATATCGATAGAAAGCTTATCAAATTTCCCATGTGATAAAAAGTTGAAATTAGGGAAATTCTATATGGTTAAAATGATACTTACTTAGGACGTCACTTCTTAACCTTCTCGAGGATAAATTTGGCTTAAAAAAAAATTAGGGTATTATAAGTTTATTAATCTAAAGCAGGGCAATATGACAGTGAAAGAGTATTCTCTTAAGTTTACTCAATTAACTAGATATGCACCTCATATGGTGGCAGATAGAAGATCCCAATGAGTAAGTTTGTGTCTGGGGTGAATGATAGTATGGTCAAAGAGTGCAGGACCGCAATGTTGATTAGTGAGATAGATTTGGCTAGGCTAATGATCCATGCTTAAAAAATAGAGGAGCAGAAGAATAAGGAGAGAGAAAAACAGAACAAGAGAGCTAGAATAGGTAGTTTCAACTTTTCTTAGCCCAAGTCAAAGGGTAGGAACCTTTCTTTATTTTTCTCAAAATCTTCAGTTCCAGCTCCATCCTCAGCCAGTGCTCCAGAGCTGAAATTTAGAGATGGAAATAGAGATAGGGCGCCAGGCTCTAAGTCTTAGGGCAGTGTTAGTTGTGCCTGAACCAATCCTCTTTGTCAGACTTGCACCAAGAACTATTAAGGTATCTACAGGGATAGAAATGATGTGTGTTTCAGATATAGAAAGCCAGGCTACCGAGTTAGAGATTGTCCTCAGTTAGGTTTTTAGGGTCAGCGTAACCGTCCTCCAGCTCAGTTCGGTCGCTCGAATTAGCAGGGTGTCGCATCCAGTGCCACTAGTGGGCAGTGCCCAAATAGACTCTATGCTTTTCAGTCCTGAAAGGATCAGGAAAATTCTCCTGATGTGGTCACTGGTATGTTACAGATCTTTCATATACATGTTTATGCTTTGCTAGATCCAGGAGCTTCCTTGTGTTTTGTTACTCCTTATATATCAGTTGATTTTTGAGTCATTCCCAAAATCTAGCAGAGAATTTCTCTGACTCTACCCTAGTGGGTAAATCTATCATAGCCCGGTGGGTATACAGGAACTATCCGGTTATGATATCTCAGAAAGTCACTTCAGCAGACTTAGTCGAATTAGAGATGACTGATTTTTATGTCTTTCTAGGCATGGATTGGCTTCATTCCTGCTATGCCTCAGTCAACTGTAGAAATAGAATTGTCCAGTTTTAGTTTCCAAATAAGCCCATCCTATAGTGGAGGGGTAGTACTTCAGCATTTAGGGGTTAGCTTATTTCTTACCTTCGGATGAGAAAAATTATATCTAAGGGATATGTCTATCACCTTGTGTGAGTCAAGGACTCTAGTTCAGAAACCCCTACTCTTGAATCAGTGTCAGTAGTATGTGAATTCCCAGATGTGTTTTCTGAAGATATTCTCGGAGTTCCTCCCAAAAGGGAAATCAATTTTGGAATTGATCTTCTCCCAGATACTCAACCCATAACAATTCTGTCATATAGAATAGAACCTGATAAACTCAGACAATTAAAAGAATAGTTGAAGGATCTCTTAGATAAGGGATTCATCAGGCCCAGTGTGTCCCCGTGGGGCACACTAATTTTATTCGTGTGTAAGAAAAATGGTTCTCTTAAAATGTACGTTGACTACTACAAATTAAATAAAGTCATGGTAAAAAACAAGTATACCCTTCCCAGAATCGATGACTTGTTTAACCAACTTCAGGGTGCTAGTTACTTTTCAAAGATAGATATCAGATCAGTCTATTATCATCTTAGATTCAGAGAATGTGACATCCCAAAGACAACCTTCAGAACTCAATATGGTCACTTCGAATTCTTAGTCATGTCCTTTGGTCTTACCAATGCCCCAACATCCTTCATGGACTTGATAAATCGGGTGTTCAAGCAGTAATTGGACATGTTCATCCTAGTTTTCATAGATGACATCCTGGTTTACTCCCATAGTGGACATGATCATACAAACCATCTCAGAATAGTATTGCAGACTATAAAAAATCATCAATTATTCGCCAAATTCAGTAAGTACAAATTTTGGCTAAGTTTAGTAGCATTCCTTGTCCATATAGTTTCTGATGATGGAATTAGAGTTGATCCCCAAAAGAATGAAGCAGTGAGAAACTACCCAGACCTATCTCTCCATCAGATATCAGGAGTTTCTTGGGTTTAGTTGGCTATTACAAATGGTTTGTTGAGGGATTTTTGTCTATTGTATCCCTATGTCTAGATTGACTCAAAAGAAAGTCAAATTTCAGTAGTCAGATTCATGTGAGAAGAGTTTTCAGGAGTTGAAGATTTGACTCACCTCAGCTCCAGTTTTGACTCTTCCATATTATTCGAATGGGTTTGTGGTATATTGTGATGCATCCAGAGTAGGTTTAGGTTGTGTCCTCATGCAGCATGGTAAGGTCATAGCCTACGTCTCCAGAAAGCTTAAACCCCATGAGAAGAATTATCTGACTCATGATCTCGAGTTAGCAGCAGTAGTGTTTGCCTTAAAGATTTGGAGGCACTACTTGTATGGGGTGCATGTAGATGTGTTCTCAGATCACAAAAGCCTTCAGTATGTGTTTTCTCAAAAATACTTAAACCTCCGTCAGAGAAGGTGGTTGGAGTTGTTGAAAGACTATGATAAGAGTATTCTATATCACTCAGGCAAGGACAATGTAGTGGCTGATACTCTCAGTAGACTGTCTATGGGTAGTGTTGCTCATGTTGAGGATAGTAAGAAGAAGTTAGTTCAGGAAGTTCATCAGCTTTCCCGACTAGGTGTCTCCTTAGTCGATTCAGCAGAATGTAGTGTGTGGATTCAGAACAATTCAGAATCAACTTTAGCTTTCAAAGTAAAGGAAAAGCAGGATAGAGATCCCAGTTTAGTCAAGTTGAAAAAGTCAGTCAGAGATCTGAAGGTGGAGGTTTTCTCCCAAAGGGGAGATGGTGTTTTGTGTTGTTAGGGTCGTCTATGTATGCCAGGTGTGGATTACTTGAGATAGTGAATTCTTGTAGAGGTTCATGGTGCAAGTTATTCCATTCATCCAGGGGCCACTAAGATGTACTGCGATTTGTATAAGATTTATTGGTGGAGTGGGATGAAGAGATACATTGCAAAATTTGTGGCTAAGTGCTCAATATGTCAACATGTTAAGATTGAGCATCAGAAGCCAAGTGGGTCCATGCAGGAGTTCAATATTCCTACTTGGAAGTGGGAAAAAGTGAACATGGACTTTGTGACAGGTTTGCCTTGTACTCATCATCAACATGATTCAGTTTGGGTCATTGTAGATAAGATGACCAAATCAACTCATTTCGTTCCAGTCCATACCTTTTATTTAGTCGAGGATTATGCGAAACTCTACATTAGAGAGTTGGTCAGATTACACGTTGTTTTATTTTCCATCATCTCAGATAGAGGTACCCAGTTCACCTCTCATATTTGGAAAGCATTCCAAAAGGGTCTTGGCACCTAAGTTTACCTCAGTACATCTTTTCACCCTCAAACAGTTGGTCAAGAAGAAAGGACTATTCAAACTTTGGAGGATATGCTGCGAGCGTATGCAATAGATTTTAAAGGTAGTTGGGATGACCACTTGCCTTTGATTGAGTTTGTATACAACAAAAACTATCATTCTAGCATTAAGATGGGGAGTAAGATTCAGCGCTAAGTGAACCCAAGGATGGGGGATCACCTGCCAGTAGAGGGTGTGATCCTTAAAAGCAGTCCTTGTATTCCAGAACTACGTACCGAGCATAGGTTGAGACATCAATCTACCAGTTAAGGGTTGATGAGGTGTTTTAACCTGCCAGTTGAGGGTTTCACCATTCTCATTAAAGTACCTGCCAGATAAGGGTAACTCTTCAACTTGTCTTTACCCATGGCACGGTACTGATACCCTTCCGGATGGGATTACAGGTTGGACCCCAAATCTATTCAGAAAAGGGGCATGTCGGTTAGATGATTACTTCCCACAATCTCAGTTTCAGTGTTAGTATTGAAATCAGTTTAGTTCTATAGAATCAAGACTGTCAGCTATAGTCACATAGTATCAGTAATTCAGTTATCAATAATCTCAGTTATCAGTTATTCAGTTATTAGAACTCAGTATTCAGCTTTAGTAAAAGTTCAGATACAATATACATACATATGCATAGTATTACACACTCAGTATTTACGGTAGTTTCAGATTTTTGTGTATTCATAATTAGTTATTCTACATCCTTCAGTCAGTTACTATTCATGCACATGAACCCTTTCATTCAGCCTTGCCTTATCTAGCATACCAGTACATTTCACGTACTGACACATACTTTTACTTTTAGCTATGATGTCTCATATCATAGGTTCGGACGCTCAAGTTCCTGACCGCACATAGATAGATTCAGATTCATCCAGCAATGTCAGATTTAGTAGTGAGTCCTCATCAATCGAGGATATATTTTATTTTCGTATTTCAGTAGTCAAAGTTAGTTGGGGATTCTCCCATCAACTCCGCTTTCAGACAGTCTAGTTAGAGGTTTTTCAAACTAGACTATCAGACAGTATTCAGTTTTGCAGATTATTGTTACAGTTGATATTCTTACCAGTATTCTGATTTTGAATATTATGGAAATTCAGCCTATTTTTTGCATTATTTTTAGTATTATTATTCAGTGCTCATAGTAGATATCAGTCATGGGTTAGCTTGTGGTCCTTCGGGGTAGTAAGCACCGTGTAGTGTTCGGGGTACAGACTTGGGGCATTACAAGTGCAGGGAACAAAACCACTAACTGAAATGTCTTCACAAATTCATTTTTTTATAAAGTGTGTCGAAGAGCTTCACGTTAGTCACATTGACAGCTTATGCAAGCAAATATTTGGATTTAAGGTAATGATAATGGCAAGGAAGAACATTAGTCTATAAACTAAGTTCAAGAAAATAATATATGTCACGAGAAAAAGGCCGTAACGTACCAATAACGACATCAGGTGATTCCTCGAATTCATATCGGGATGCCAAATCATACAACCTATTTTGACCAATACTAGAACCAGGAGAAGTAACAGAAGTAGATGCAACACCACCAGATGTATGGGCAGAAGATGAAGCAACAGGAATCTTATTTGCCCCCGTAGCAACCTTATTAATCGGATAATCCCTGAACCGATGGCCTTCCTGGCCACACTTGAAGCATTTGTCCCTTTCTTCATCACAATAACCCCAATGAGGATGGCCATAAAACCGACAAGGAGGGCATGAAGAAATTTACTGACCTCCGCTTTTCTGATATTGGGAACCCTGTGCCCTAAAATTTTCACCACCTTGATGACATCTGTTGCTTGCCTTGTAAGGAGCACTAGAAGAAGGGAAGGAACCAAAACTCCCCCACTTTTTTTCTGCCATTTTCCACTATCCCGACCACCCTGAGACTATGCACCTCCCTAGTCAAAAAACCTGTTCCTCTTATCCGGTCTATCCCCAAACTCCACCTACTTCTTTTTTTATTCTCGACTTGCTATATATGAATAGTCAACCTAGAGATGTCCATATCTTTAATCAGCATGGCATTCTTGCTCTCCAAAATTAGATCCCAATTCAACTCAGAAGTATACTTCCTCATTCTTTCCCGCATTTTAGCAACTAATTCAGGAGTATACCTTGATAATTGGTGAATCTTCAAGGCATATTCCTTGACAGACATCCTTCTCTGCTTGAGGCTCACAAGCTCCTCTATTTTTTCTTCCCCCAACTCTTGGGGAAAGAAACAATCTAACAATGCCTTAGAAAAAGTATCCCGCAAGACTGATTCTTCCACATCACCCCTATCCCTATCCCACTCTTCATACTACTGATGTGCTTTAAGCTGATAAGCTACAAAGATTACCCCTTCTACATTGGTAGCTTGTATCACCAAAATATCTTTTTCATTTCATCCAAGAAGCCTTGTGGATACTTCTTCACCTTTACTCCAGAAAAAGTGGGAGGACCCATCTTCACAAATTGGCCGACCCTTATGGCCTTAGCAGACAAAGCACCAGTTGTACCCTACTCAGCCTGAGCAGTGACCATCTGAGAAATAACATAAATAGATTGACAGAATTCAGCATTATTCACCTCGCCTGGAGTAAGACTAGTAGCAATTGGTGGAACTCTAGAACTATTAGAGATAGGACCATGAGATCGAAGATGAACCCCAAAGTAGGATGCACCCCTTCAACATTATCCACGGATAGGATAGAAGAATTTCCTTGTGTTCAAGATCTACGAGGCATGATCTGAAAGACGTACAAACAAGGATTAGAGATTATTCCAAGACTGAGACTCCAAGCTTGAAAATAGAATACCAAGAAAGTGATACATTCCTAAATGCCTTATAGCCTCTCCCTTATGAGTGTGGTGCACTACACACCCTTAAAAGAGACTCTACTTGACATGGCTTTGTGGACTCTCAATTGATCATGAACCTAGGCTTTAATACCAATTTGACGCAACCCAATAGGGGGCCTTGTCGTAATGGGCGTCTCAAGTCAAACCAAGATCGAAGACCACCCCTGTTACCCAACCAAACCTCCAGCCGCCTTTCCTGAGTTGGCTGAATTTTGAGCATACAAAAAGATGGTGTAACAGTTCACATGAAGACTCTAGGATAAGATCACAACCATGAATGACCTAACCAAGTCCAACCTTCCCTTACCAACAATCCAACCATACCTAACCAATCCCAAAACAAGGGCCATAAACCAGGCCATAACCAAAGATGTTCCAAAACATAATATAATTAATCTCAAAATAAAATATGATGGAACAACCAATAATATCATCCAATGATGTCAACCCTCCAATTTATTTGAATGCCAAGGTTGACACCAATACTGATCCCACTCATTCCAACCCATAGTAGTACCATAAATCCTCTAGAAAAAAGTAGTAAAATTCGATTGTGGAATGCCCCCAACCATGGACAGAACCAATATCCAAAATAAAATCAAAGAGCCTAAAAATATCGATAATATGAAATGGAGCCTTCCAAAAGGATGGAAGCTCACCACTTCAGTTAAATACTGATCCCCGAGTAAATCACTATATAGAATGAGTAGAACGACAGTTCCTGCATAGCATGGGTATACAACCATTAGTAGATGGGTTAGCAAGTGAATGCTAGCATGATCTCGGGATAAGGAAAAAATAATGCCATTAATAAAACCAAGTAAAACCATCCATATTCACAAAACCATACATATATATAACCATGCTGGGAAAGTGAATCGAGTTTCGTATGCCTTTAAAACCTTTATCTGGGCTTTGTAGCTTTGTCATCCTAAACCACCCACAGGTTATATGGGTTCAGCTTCCCCTGCTGAAAGGGCCCCATTGCGTGTAGCTGCATGACCACAAAAAAAAACTTGGGATGACTAGTACATCCCCCAAAATATAGTGTGACATCATGCACACGGTCACTAAGGCCAACCTCATGTTGGAAAATATGAGTTTCCTATTTTGGTCCCCCCGGGACCTCCACCTTCCACGACTTTTCTACACATCCCACCATTATTTCCCAATTCAAACCATTACAAGAAACCAATCAATCCATTTACCATTTATTAACCAACGTTATTTAGTGATGGTATTATCATACCGACCATCCTTGCAAGTACTATCCACAGGCAACCACATATAGGTTTAAGGGGACTTTCAAGTACCCTTTCATTTACCATATTAAACCACATGGAGGATTTCATGTACCCCACAAGCATAACCATCTATCCATTTACCTTTCCAAGACATTCAAACCATGCATAATTCCTTGGTTAAGTTTTAAAACAAACAAGAGTTCCATTAAAATACTAAATGCAATCAAAACATTATTATAGGTATTTTGTCAAACACATCGGGGGCATAATATATCCAAAACTAATTTCAATTACCATTAAACCATTCCAATGCGATCCAATTATCCAAAACCACCATTAATGTACATAAAGAACAATTAAACCATAGAAACCCATAACCAACCATTTAATATCAAAACCCCTAATTCATATTTGAAAACCAAAATCATACAATCAATAAAGTCATGAAAATATTCATAAAACTATGCTTTTAGTTAGAATTAACAATGAGGGAAGAGAGAAAGCCTTAAACCAAGATGATGATGGAAAAAAATCACAAAGACAAGCCCCAAATCAATCCACTAGTTGAAACCCTAGCTTTCCTTGCCCAAAAGCTTTTGAGAGAATTATAGAGTGTTTTAGAAGAGTTTCTAAGTATTAATGAATGGAATAATATGATAAATAGCCTTTCAAGTAGGTTAGACATCATGGTACCTTATTAGGATAAGTTGGGAAATGTCCAAAATACCCCATATAAGTTGTACAAAATCCCATCCCAGGGATACGACTAACCCTCATGAGTCATACCCTTCGATACGATTGGTACCCTCTACTCATATCCTTGCCTCAAGTTTTGGATCCAACACTGTCCAGCATACAACTCATCCAACTAAGTCGTAGACAAAGCATACGAGTCATTCCCTTTATCCGTACCCCTGGCAGATTTAAACCCAAAGAAGATTTAGACATTGTCCACCATATGAGTCCTTGGTACAACTCGTACCTTATCTTATGGCTCATAGTGAGCCACTCTAACCAAGTCTAAATTTTAGCTAAGGAACCCAACGATCGGTAACCACCAATATTATTCATACCCCTAAGTCCAGTAACTAAAATCCATCCCACCAACAAATACTAGTCAGCATATGACAGGACCATACCATCCATACCACAACATACGACTCATACCGATGAGTCATATTGGGTCCAAAGATCAGAATTCGAGTAAATTTTCTAAGGTCCAGAAACAAGGGTGTTTGAATTTATGCCCTGAAAAAACCATTAAAGCCATGTGCATGCATTCTAAATTATATTAAAGCATTTGTGTTGTGCATGTGCGGTGCATTTTAGAGCATATATGCAAAATAATTGAAAGCCATGTATTATGCATTTTAAAGTGATTTAAAGCAATTGTGCAATGTGTTTATGCTTATGCGAAGCCATTATAGCCATGTGCAATGCATTTTAACATATTTTAAAGCATTTGTGCAGTGTATTTTAAAGCATATACATAAAACAATTGAAAGACATGTATTGTACATATTAAGCATTTGAAAACACTTGTTCAGTATATTAAAAGACATTTATATAGACTAGACAGAAATCATGTGCAATGCATTTGAAATCATCGTAAAATTCTCAAAATCAATTAATCAATATTACTACAAAGGCATAATTTCTCCTAGATACTTTAAAGGAAATTCAAACCGTTCGAGTGTCATCCTCACAAGACTGCAAATGTTATTAACTTTTGACTTCTTCTATTCTTAAAAACCTTCACTCAAAGAAAATTTGTAAGTTTGGGGGTGGTTGATTTGTGTTGACTTTGAAGGGCTGGATCTTGATACTTCACTCTTTCAGCTCTGTTTGGACTCCCCATCTCTTTCAAATCTTGGCCAATAGATATTAAGAAAATATTTGATTGAAAATTATTTAAAATGACAAAAAACTTGACAAATAACATATGGAAATATGCATAGTTGGTAAAAAGAAATTCTACCAAATTTTGAATTATGTCATATTATGATACAAAGCGAATGTCGTTTATCCAAAGCGAATGTTGCTTTTTCAAAGGATCTTCTTCATATTCCTCACAGTCTTGTTCGCTATTCAAAATTATTTCGCCTGTTTCATTACATGTCGCATTCGTAATATTAGCAGATTTATTAATTTGCTTTCTAAAAAGGAAAAAAGAGAAAATAAATTAATGAAGATGGTAAAACAACAAAACATAGTTTGGATTTGGCATTTAAGCTTTCAAAAGTGGAGGCAAAACACATAAATTCATAAACATGATTCAAGCCTTAATTTTAAATCATGTTGTTTCACTAATGCTAATACAATCATCTACCAAAATTCCTAAATAAATGGGGATGGGGTACAAGTCCAATTATTCAAAACATCTCCAGGCTCAGCATCCCAGATAGTCACGGTCTCAATGTAATCTTCCAGAATCATATTGCGCTTAGCTTCTCCTTCAGTAATAAACAAGCTTTTGATTCCTATCATGAGGCCTTGTTCAGCATCTTCCTCTGGTACTTGGGCATCAAACACTTTGGAAAATGACTGATTCAGGAGCGGAACAGTCTTTGGCAGGAAAATGTCACATTTCCTTATAAAATTAGCCGATGAGACTTCCAAGACCAAAAATGCCCTTTTGTTCAGATAATTGAATTGGATCTAGTATTCCATCCAAGTTCATACCAAGAATTTGACCAGGCACAAAACCATTCTTCAATATTTACAAGGATACCATCATAAGTACCCGTGGCAATTTTATCCTTTCTTCTTGAGCAGTACACATGATCTCCTTAACATAAAAAATAGATCCATCCAGTTTTTCCAGTCGTTCAATAATAGGGATTGAGTTCTCCTGGTTAATAGAACTATTTTTTTCCATGAATCACAATCTCATAATGATCCTAAAAAAATTTTAAAGTTTGGTGCAGGGTAGAAGGGACTGCTCCAGCATTATGAATCCATGGTCTTCCGAGTAACAAATTGTAACTAGCTGCTATGTCCAACACTTGGAATTCTATTGTAAACTCCACCGGTCCAATTTGTAGCAACAAATAAATTTCTCCAATAACTCCTCTCTAAATTCCATCAAAAACTTTAACCCTTACATTACTTCTACAAACTTTCCCGATGTTAATTCCCAAAGCTCGGAGGGTAGTAAAAGGAAAAATATTAATAGCTGAGTCATTGTCAATGAGAACTTAAGAAACAAACTTTTCCCTACACCTGACAGTGATGTTCAATGCTCTATTATGCCTCAGGCCCTCAGGCGGCAACTTATCTTCATGAAAAGAGGCTGTATTAGCTTCCAAAACTTGTCCTGCCAGAGCTAAAAGGTTCTTGCTAGTCATCTCAGTTGGCATATAAACTTCATTAAGAACCTTCCCCAGAGCACTACTATGAGTCATAAAATTTATAAATAATGACAAAAAAAAGATTTGGACAGGAGTTTTCTTTAGCTGTTCCACAACAGAATACTCCTTAGTCGGCATTTTTCTCTAGAAATTCTCTACCTTAGCCTCTACCACAACTCTTTTTTGATTGTTCTCCTTATTTGATGCTCCTTTTACAACTTCTTCAGGGGCATAACAATGGCCAGATCTTGTCATTCCCGTAGCAGCAGCTTCTATAACTAATTTTCCTTTTCTTTTGTCCCTTGCATCAGTTGAGTAATTCCAAGGAACCTTTATTGTATTTGAAGGTATTTGAATGACTAAGGTTGTGATCGTAGTTCTGGTAGAAATAACTTCTACTTCAATTAGCGCTCGCATCTAGACTATAATTATAGGTGCGACAAAAGCTGATGTTTCCACTTTTTCTTTATCACTGAATGATACAATAGTTCCCTTCAAATTATATTCTTCATCGATAGTGATCATGTTCACATGGTGACCCCCATGATTTGGCAAGTGATTATTGTTCACATTGGGTGGGAGCTCCTTTGAGCAGAATAACTTTTTCTTTCATTATTGCCTCAATCTTATCCTTGAGAGTAAGATAATTCTCAGTGTTATGCTCAGCGACCCCGAAGTGGTAAGCATAATGCTTTGTCCCATCATACCATCCCAGAAGGGGATTGGTAATTCTACCTTGGATCGGCTAGAGTACTTCTTCAGTTCTTAATCTTTTATACAGTTGGGATAAGGGTTCAGCTAGAGTTGTATAGGTTTTGGTTAGCCTTTTTTCATAGTTCGAATGAGGTCTGGGTAAATTTGAAAGATGATTTTGTCATTGGTAGCGGGTTTGAGGAGGATAGGTAGGTGGATATTATGGCAGGTTTTGATAGGCTGGTGCTCGAGGTGGATAATATATTGGTTGGGTAGCATAAACTAGATATGAGGCAGGTAAAGGTTCATAATATGGATGAAGAGCTTGGGTATATTGGTTATAATGGAAGGGCTGGGGTGGTGGATTATAGTATGTTAACATGTCATGACGATAGAAACTCCATTCTTCTTTTTTTATTCGCTCCCCCAGTTAGATCAGACTGCATTTCTTTACTTGTTGCTTGTAAAGCTTCCAAATTAGTGATTCTCCCAGTTTTAATGCCTTCTTCAACAAATTCTCTTATCCTAACGACCTCAGAGAACTTCTATGCAACCACGGTTATCAGCATGTCATAATACATTGCATCTTTCTAAAACTGCACAAAAAGAGAAGTCATCTCATGTAACGCCCCAGATTCTGAACCTCTAACGCTACACGGTGCTCATAATCCTAAAGGACCACAAGCTAACCCATGACTGGTACCTACTGCAATAACTGTATAATAATAATAAATTATATGAAAATCTGGCGAAAAACTTGCCATAAGGTTCACAACTGAATAAAACAATGCCTGAAAAAGGTATAACAATACCAAAACTAAAAACAACTGCCTGAACTGTGGAGTTGATGGGACAATCCCCCAATTAACTCTGTCTACTAAAGTACTGAATCTAGTACTATAATGAAATAAGGAATATCCTCGAATGATGAATACTATTTGCTAAGTCTACTGTTGCTGGCTAAGTCTGAACTGCTAAGGGTGCTCGAGATCCCGTGCGTCTGAACCTATGGTATAAAACACCATAGCACAAGAAAGTATGCATCAATATGTAGGAATATACTAGTATACTAGATGAGGTAAGTCTAAATGCACGAGTTTATATGCATGAAATATAACTGACTAAGTAACATGAACATGACTGAGTGAGATTACATGCATGAGTACATAAACTATAACTGAAGTCATAGTGACACAGAATACTGAGTTTTAAATACTGTCTAATTGTTATCTGAGTTTACTGACACTGTAATACTGATAACTAGGTCTACTAGTACTAGATTACTAATGACAGTTGTGGGGTCAATCCTATCTAATGAGTGACCCCAGAGACCTGGACTATCTAACGGGTGATCCCTAAATCTATTGATACAGATACTGATTGACTGTATCTAACAATCTTAAATCTGTATAACTATGTAAGTTCTTCACTGAGCTAAGTGAATGTATCTGACAGTACTAATTTCTGTAATACTGAACTGAGTTCTATTCTAAAGACTGAGACTTAAAATGAGACTGTGGAAGGTAATCATCTAACCGACACACCCCTTATCTGAACTAGTGGATTCTAACCTGTAACCTCAGTTGGAAGGGTATCAGTACTATTCCACGAGTAAACACACTTTTATGGTCAAGCCTATCTGATGGGTGACCCTGAACAGGAAGTCAAGCCTAATCTGACGAGTAAACCCTGGGAGGTAGCCAAGCCTTAATCTGATGGATGAATTCTCATCCTACGCTGGCTATGTAGTTCTAGAGTATATGGGATTCTACTAATGAGTATTCATAACTTACGGGGAAGTCGTCACCCCTGGTCTCGCTCGGTGCTGAATTCTACTCCCAACTGAGTAGACACTGAACTGATTCTTAGACTGTACTCGACTAGGCTGAATCTGTTACTGATCATGTTACCTAACTGATCTAACTGAGTTCACTGGGTTCCATTGACTGATGGATTACTACTGAATTCTGTTAACTGACTGAATACTACTGAGTTCTGAATTTAATTACTGAGCCGGACTGGACTGATACTGAGATTACTGAATTTTTCTAAGTTTTGTAACTGACTGAGTTCTACAGATCGTGCCTTGACTTAGAGTATTTTGAAACTGACACTGGCTCTAGGTAATCAGCTAAATTATCGGGTATTGAATACCCCCAGGACTCGATAGCATAAATTAATAAGACATAGTAATTCTTGAATAACATGACAATAGTCAATCACTCGCAATACAATCAATGAGGCATTTCATCAAGCACTTGAAAGTCATAAACTTGTAAATGTATCGGGATGCATACTAATGTCTCATGATTCATCCAATAAGGTATTTCATCAAACACTTGGCATGCATTAACTTAAACATAAATGGGTATTTCTTGTCAACATGCTATAATGACTCTATCTCATTCACATAGGAATTTTATTAAACATATGGGGAGCATGCTTTGGTCATACAACAATCAATACATCTAAATTATCATGGATACATCAATCCACTTGCAAATTTAAGGGTTTATCATGAATATTTCATAAGTCATCACATACTAGGACCAAATCTTGGAACTTGTAATCTAAAACATGAATTAAAACCCAACAACAACATGAACATGAACTTCAATTCAAATAAATCATGAAAACTCATAAATACACAATCTTTATATTTGAAAGGATATTCTTTGGCTTCATGGGTGGAAGGTACCCATGAATAAACATCTAACATACCTTAATACTTGACTTTAAGAAGATTGACGGTGAAATTCTTCAGCTTTAAATCTTCTATTAAAATCCTACGCTTTGTTCTTGAGAGAGTTTGAGAGAAAGCAAGTATATTTTGGTGAATTGAGGCTGACTTTCGTGTTTATGGTGTTTTATGTCATGGGGGTATGGTTTAGGGTGAGGAAAAAGACTAAAATACCCCTATAAAACCACTTCCCAGTTGTTGAAATTCTTAGCTGACGACCAAAGCTGATATGCCACCAGATATGTGATGGCTCATCAGCTCAGGTCATCACTTGGAAGCTAGAATTGATGGGTTTTTGCCTAAGTCTCACGACTTGGGCTGATAACTCGTCAGATATGTGATGGCCCGTCAGCTCAGGTCGTCACTTAGTTGTCAGGGTGACATGCTGAAGTAAAATAGGTATAACTTCTCGCTCCGATATTAGATTTGGGAAAAATTGGTATTGTTGGAAATATAATTCAATTATCTATCTTTTAGTGGGTCATGAGCTCAAAAATGCTTTGTAGAATGAAAGATATGCTCGTTTGAAGTTGACTATGGCAATATCCTTATTAAGAATTCAATCGGTAAGGGATACTTTGATTCGTCTGATAGCTTACTTTGATTCGTCTGATAGCTGGGAGTTATTTGAGGCCTTAATATACATCCAACTTACTCATAAAACTATAAAATAACCATGAGGTACTATACATGAGCTTGAAACATGGAGCTAATATTGGTTGAATTTTTTAGGGTGTTACAATATCTCCCCCTTGGGAACTTTCATCCTCGAATGAGACTGGTTAAGCTGAGACTACTAAAGAATCTGAGATCATATACTGAACATGCATGAATGGGAACTTAGGAACATAACTAAGTTTGTAACATGATACATGAACTAAACATCATGAACTAAACTAATTTTCTTGAAGACATGCAATGACATGAGAATGGTTTTATGGCTGAGATTAGAACGAGAGAGTCAACTTATGAGTATCCATTAATTCAAGCTGGATCTTATTACGTGAAGGAAAGATGGAAGGTTTAGGACATAAAATCTAGGGTGAATTATAGTACATCTTCTTTTTGGGAGATTATGTCCCCTAAAAGATACCGACTTGGCTGAAGTACTGAGGAAAAATTAAGATGATGCACGAAATACTTACGAACTGAATCATAACTGAACATCTGGGATCTAAAACTAATGTGTGATTCATGAACTGAGCTTATCTTGCAACTACCGGGACTTTTTATCTTGGAATAGTTACATTCTTGAGATTTCTGACAGTATTACTAGATGGAAAGATGGGAAAATAAACCATACGAATTTGGCTGCCTGACTACAAAACTGAATTGCTAGCTTTACTGACTACCTCATGCTCACTTGCATGATATGAGTACTGAAAGAAGGGAAACTATTCCTAAAATATCTCATAGCCTTCTTTCCATAAGTGTGGCATGCAACACATCCATGCACAAGACTCTACTAGATGCGGCTTTCAGACTTCCTAGGACACTGTTGAACCTGGCTCTGATACCAAGTTTGTAACGCCCTAGATTTTCAACTGCTAAGGTTGCTCGAGATCTCGTGCGTCTGAACCTATGGTATAAAACACCATAGCGTAAGAAAGTATGCGTCAGTACGTGGGAATGTACTCGTATGCTAGATGAGGTAAGTCTAAATGCAAGGGTTTATATGCATAAACTATAACTAACTAAGTAACGTGAACACGACTGATTTAGATTACATGCATGAGTACATAAACTATAACTGAAGTCATAACGACACAGAATACTGAGTTTCAAATACTGTCTAATTGTTATCTGATTTTACTGACACTGTAATACTGATAACTGGGTCTACTAGTACTGGATTACTGATGATAGTTGTGGGGTCTATTCTATCTAATGGGTGACCCTTAAGAGTAGGCCTATCTAGTGGGTGATCCCTAAATCTACTAATACTGATACTGATTAACTGTATCTAATAGTCTTAAATCTGTAGAACTAAGTTATTCATTGAGCTGAGTGACTGTTCCTGATAGTCCTGATTTTTATAATACTAAACTGAGTTTTATTCTGAAGACTAAGACTAAAACTGAGATTGTGGAAGGTAATTATCTAATCGGCATGCCCTTTATCTGAACTAGTGGGGTCCAACCTGTAACCCCAGCTGGAAGGGTGTCAGTACCGTGCCACGGTTAAAGACACTGTTGTGGTCAAGACGATCTGACGGGTGACCCTGAACAGGAAGTCAAGCCTAATCTAACGGGTGACCCCTGAGAGGTAGCCAAGCTTTAACCTGATGGGTAAATCCTTATCCTACGCTGGCTACACAGTTCTGGAGTACAGAGGATGCTACTAACGACTCTGCCTAACTGACGGGGAAGTCGTCACCACTGGTCTTGCTCGGTGATGAATTCTACTCCCAACTGAATAGACACTGAACTGATTCGTACACTGTACTTGACTGGGCTGAATCTGTTACTGATCATGTTACCTGACCGATCTAACTGAGTTCACTGGGTTTCATTGACTGATGGATTACTACTGAATTTTGTTAACTGACTGAATACTACTGAGTTTTGAATTTAATTACTGAGCCGAACTGGACTGATACTGAGATTACTGAATTTTCCTAAGTTTTGTGGTTGACTGAGTTCTACAGATCGTGCCTTGACTGAGAGTATCTTGAAACTTACACTGGCTCTAGGTAATCAGCTAAATTGTCGGGTATTGAATACCCCTAGGACTTGATAGAATAAATTAATAAGACATGGCAATTCTTGAATAACATGACAATAGTCAATCACTCGCAACAATCAATGAGGCATTTCACCAAGCACTTGAAAGTCATAAACTTGTAAATGTATCAGGATGCATACTAATGTCTCGTGATTCATCTAATAAGGTCTTTCATCAAACACTTGGCATGCATTAACTTATACATAAATGGCGAATTCTTGTCAACATGCTATAATGACTCTATCTTATTCACATAGGAATTTTATCAAACATATGGGGAGCATGCTTTGGTCATACAACAATCAATACATCTAAATTATCATGGCTACATCAATTCATTTGCAAATTTAAGGGTTTATCATTAATATTTTGTAAGCCATCACATACTAGGATCAAATCTTAGAACTTGTAATCTAAAACATGAATTAAAACCCAACACAATATGAACATGAACTTCAATTCAAATAAATCATGAAAACTCATAAATACACAATCTTTATATTTGAAAGGAGATTCTTGGGCTTCATGGGTGGAAGGTACCCATGAATAAACATCTAACATTGGAAGGTACCCATGAATAAACATCCAACATACCTTAATGCTTGACTTTAAGAAGATTGACGGTGAAATTCTTTAGATTTGAATCTTCTATTAAAATCCTAAGGCTTGTTCTTGAGAGAGTTAGAGAGAAAGCGAGTATATTTTGGTTAATTGAGGCTGAATTTTGTGTTTATGATATTTATGTCGTGGGGGTATGGTTTAAGGTGAGGAAAAAGACTAAAATACCCCTATAAAACCACTTCCCAGTTGCTGAAATTCTTAGCTGATGACCAAGGCTGATAAGTCATCAGATATGTGACGGCCCGTCAGCTCAGGTCATCACTTGGAAGCTGGAATTGATGGGTTTTTGCCTAACTTTGACGAATTGGGCTGATAAGTCATCAGATATGTGATGGCCCGTCAGCTCAGGTCGTCACTTAGTTGTCAGGCTGACATGATGAAGCAAAGTAGGTATAACTTTTGACTCTGATATCGGATTTTGGCAAAATTGGTATCGTTGGAAAGCTAATCAGTTATATATCTTTTAGTGGGTCATGAGCTCAAAAATTCTTTGTATAATGAAATATATGCTTGTTTGAAGTTGACTATGGCAATATCCTTATCAAGAATTCAATCGGTAAGGAATGCTTTGATTCGTCTGATAGCTGGGCGTTATTTGAGGCCTTAATATATATCCAAATTACTCATAAAACTATAAAATAACCATGAGGTACTATGCATAATCTTGAAAAATAGACCTAATATTGGTTGGATTTTTTGGGGTATTACATCTCGCTTTTTGCTATCGGAGGTTGAGCTTTCATGATATCTGCTATCCATCACATGGCATATTCTTTAAAGGACTCTATTGATTTCTTCTCCATATTTATCAAGTGGAACATATCTGGGATGACTTTAATGTTAAACCTGAACCTATCTATATATTCTTGTGCCAAGGCAGTCTAGCCATGCCATTTCAGTGGGTCTTGGCTCGTGTACCGATCTAGAGCCTCTCCTATCAAGGTCCTTATAAACAACTTCATCCTAAAGGCCTCATACTTCCCCACTTAAACTAGTTTGTCACAATATGACCTAAAATGATATCGAGGATTTCCTTTTCCATCAAACATATCAAACTTCAGCACCTTATACCCTGTAGACAGCTCAACATCTAGATGAACACATAAATCATCATACTCGAGCTCTTCGTATCTTTTATGTTGTTGGATGATTCTAAATGCTTCCTTTAAACTACGAATATCCATTGCTAAACTTCCATCTACTTTAGACCTTACCTATCTTTCCATCTCCTCATAAGGATCATGTAATGGCCTGACAGTACACCATGGATGCCACACATAGCTTCTACCTCTAAAGAACCACAAGCTAACCCATGAGCTGGTACCTGCTGTGAGCACTAAATAAAATAACAAAGACATATGCAGAACTTTAACTGTAAATGCCACAAGGTTTTTAAAAACTAAAAATCAATACTAAATCATGGTTCAACACGTCTGAAACATAATGCCAATATTGACAAAGCAACTGATAATACGTCTGAAAACTGACTAGCTGTCTGTACTAGTCCGAAAGCCTCTAAATAGACTGACTGTGGAGTTGATGGGTAAAGTCCCTAACTAACTTTGGTTGACTACTAAACTAAAAAGGAAATGCCGACATAAACATTATTGGTCCTCGAAGTATGAGGACTTACCACTGCTACTACTACTGATGCATTGGGATGTCTAAGTGTTGTCGGGAACCTGAGCGTCCGACCTATGATATGAGACATCATAGCACAAGAAACAAGTATGCAGTCAGTCCTTTGAAGTACTGGTATGCTAAATGAGGTTAGGCTAATATGCATGGGTTTATGAATATGAATAATACATGACTGAACAAATAGCATGAGATGACTGATACAATAGTATACGTAAAAGCTGTAAAATCTGAGGATGCATGACAAAGCATATAACATGATATTGAAATAATCTATAAACTGAAGTACTAAAATACTGATATTGAATAAAAGATAACTATATTCTATGGTCAAGAAAATCTGAAACTATACTCAGTACTAACTACTGAACTGAGACTGTGGGAGCTAAATATAACCGATATGCCCCAATATACTATTAGGGTCCAACCTGTAACCCCAGTTGGAAGGGCGTTAGTACCGTGCCATGGGTACTAATAATGGCTAGCTGGATCCACTAACTGATGTCTCGAAGGACCAGAGAGTCAAGCCTTAACTGATGGGTGACCCCTGAGAGGTAGTCAAGCCTAAACTGATAGGTGACTCCTCATGTACTACACTGGCTACATAGTTCTGGAATATAGGGACTTCTACTAAAGATTCTGCCTAACTAACAGGGAAGCCTTCATCCTTGCATTCACTCGATGCTAAATCCTTCTCCCAACTAAAAGATACTAAATACTGGACTAAACTAAGTTTAGCTGTTTATGGTGACTGACTGAACTAAAAATGCTCATAACTATCCTGAACCACTCTGTAGTTACTAAAGACTAGATAAGCTGCTAGATTTTGAGTATTCAAAACCCCTGGGACTTGATAGTAATAACAACAAGATCGTACAAAACCTTAAGGACATGATAAGTAACCATTATTCAAAACTCATTCCTTTGGGCATTTTATCAAACACTTGCAATTGTTGGTTTAAACATGGGAATAGTTTTTAAACATATAATATCATGACTTCAATACAAAATCACAATTTAAGGTACAAACCAATGAGTACGCATCATTCAAATATGTAGGGTTTAACTTCAACAACAAATCATGTATAAACATAATATAAAATAAAAATTCATAGGGAATTCATCGTTAAAATTCATAATAACATGTAAAAATCATTCTTTTAAACTTGAAATCCATGGGTGAAATAAACCCATGAACATCTAACGTACCTTAATTGAAGAATTTTTGTAGGTTCTTGGTGGTTTTCTTGAACTTGAGCTTGAATCTTTGAAAAGCTAGGGTTTGTTCTTGAAAGAGAACGATTTTAAATTGAGAGAATTTGAATAAAAGATGGCCAAGTGTGCTTTTGGGGGCATTAATCCCGTGTTTTCCATGGATTTGGGCCATGGGAAAAGACAAACTATCCCTGGGAAATTAAAAGTTTAAGCAGAATCTTGATTTTGAGGCTTACCGCTGAGCAGTATTGGTTCCACCGCTATAGGCACCGTTGAGCGGGGTAATAGCGGTGACCTAATGTTGTGGACAATCCCGATTTTGAGGCTTACCACTGAGGGGTATTGGTTCCACCGCTATAGGCACCGCCGAGCGGTGTAATCGCGGTGACCTACTATTTCACATGAAAAATGCTATAATTTTTCACACAGACATCGAATTTAGGCGAAATTAGTACCGTTGGAAAGCTAATTCAATTATCTAACTTATGGTGGGTCATTAGCTAAAAATTTCTTAATAAAACAAAAGTAATTCTTATTTGAAGTTGACCATAGCAACATCCTTCTCAAGAACTCAATCAGTAAGGGATATTTTAATTCGCCTAATAGGTAGGAGTTATTTGATGCCTTAATATACATCAAACTCGCTCATAAAACTACCAAAGCACTATAATTTATTTCTCATGAGCTTGAATCATGGTTCTAATAGCGGTTTGAATTCTCAAGGTATTAGAATATCTCCCTCTTAGGAACATTCGTCCTCGAATGAGGTTGGTTAAGCTGAGAACACTGAGGAATTGAGGTTACATGCTGAATATAGATGATGACAACATGATTACATATGTCACAACCCGATCTGAGGCCCTGGCCGTGATGGTCATCCCAAACCATGAAGGCCCAAGAGCCCTTCTCTAACTGGCAATCATATACACAATTTATATACAGTAAGGAAATGCGGAAATAGAGAAAAACGGAAACATCGTCATTCTCTTACTTCATATAAACAATACAAAATTTAATTCATAATGTTTGAAACCACACGACACCAGTTTTCGAAATCTCTAACAATACCAAGACCATTATCTGTCTGAAAGATAGGACAAGATCCCCAGTCGGACCATAAATCAAAATAAACTAACAATATTCTAAAATAGGCCTTCTGAAATAAGGGATGGCTCACCAACTCTAAACTCTGACAGGATTTGACCTACTTCTTAGTGGGACCTCAGGACTGTGCCTCAGATCCTGAAATATAGGGGGTCAATACAATTGTACTGGTATGTGAAACAACCCAAAAATATCATATTTTTTATACACAATAGATGAGATCATTTAGTAATAACCATGATCACAATGCAAGTAAAAATACATGGGCATACTTTAGTGTACTTAAAAACAATTCTTGACAACTTTGACTCGCCCTTTGTTATTCTTCTAAGCTAGTCGGTACACCATACAAATCTGAAATTCCATGGGCTATGTGGAACCTGCCCTTGACTCGGCGGCCAAGCGTCCAATCCAAGTATCCGCCAAGATTGGAGTGGTGATACCCCGCATGCGAGCACACCGAAGGAAATCCCCCCATGTGAGATGTCCTAAAAATATCCTTTCATGTAGGATCACATGTCATAAGTCCCGCATTGGCAACTACAGTTTTCAGCGATGAGCCCTTGCACTTAAACACCTTCTTCGGGTAACCTACTATCTCTCTTAAGCCCAACTTTTAGTTCTTTAAAGAAAACATGTTCATACTTTCAAAACACTCTACACTATCTTGTTAAGGGCATAAAATCATCGGGTATCGTCATGCCCTGACTTGCAAGTCAATCAAATCACATCACATTATATATGCAGCCCTTTTCACTTATTATCATATTAATAACCACCCATAGCTTTTAAACATCAAGTGAGGGAGAGTCATGCAATAGGGTTTCATTTGAGTTTATATCAAAAACACTCTCTTTTCAATAGTACAATCATAAGGTTGTCATGTTATGTTTACATTGTTCTATACCCATAGAAATTGTTAATTTTGACACGATAAATATTTTCCATTCATAAACCCCCTCTCAACACGTCACAACCCATATCATTCCATGATCATTAGTAAAGGATTCACTCACTAGTTTTCATTGAGAAAATTCATGCATTTAAACAATTCACAATAATTGAAATCAAAGATATCATAAGGGGGAGGGAGTTTAGTCATTCATGCTCTTAATCAACTTTACAAAATAGATGAAATCATGTTATATATTAATTTCCATGAAAAGTGGTTCAAGACAACAAATATTTTCATCAAAACAATCCCATGATACATACTTTTTGAAAACAATATCGAACACTTCATTATAAAACATAATTGGGGATCTTTAATCTCGATAAGACATTTAAACTTATGCCCATGGTTTTTAGAGTAGTCCCACATACCTTATATTACTTAGTTTGAAGGAGAAAAACCCAAATCTTGATTAGTTTCTGGGAACTCTTGACTTAGGAGCTTGATTCTTGATCTTTGGGGCTCTAGAGTTTTCTTGAAGAAGAAAAGAGAATCATGATGTAACAAAAGATCTTTGGGGGCTTAAATCTTGTGTTTTGGACAGTTTTGGGTGAGGTAAATATGCCTATTGCCCTCAAACATGCAGAAAACAAAAATTAGAAAATAAAGGGTGAAATAGAGCATGTCGCACGCTAATTGCATGACCTCACTGCCTCTCTCATGAAAATGGCTATAACTTTTTGCTCGGGTATCATATTAAGATGAACTTGTATCGTTGGAAAGCTGATTAAATTATCTACAATTTGGTGGGTCTTGAGCGATAAAATTCTACTTGTATCGAAAGTTATATACATTCAAAGTATACCCTTGTAAAATCAAAAATAAAGATGTAGCCGAATAAAAGGTTCTTAGCTCAACTTCGCTCTAAGTGATTCCTATGAAGATTTTTCACCTAGAAAGCACATCAAACATGAAGATATAGATCATGACACTTATTCTCACTTGGAAATAATTTCTATTAGAGCTTACACATATAGGAACAATAGTTCAATTTCTAGTTTGAAAATATGGGGTGTTTCAACATGACTGCGTCTAAAACATGACACATGATTGAATATCATGAACAAAACTAATTTCTTGAATACATGCAATGACATGAGTATGGTAATAAGGTTGAGATAGAAATGAGAGAGTCAACTTATGAGTAACCATTACCTCAGGCTGGATCTGGTTTTGTGAAGAAAATATGAGAGGTTTAGGAAATGAAAACTCAGGGCATTACTACATCTCCCCCTAGGGTAGTTTGTTCCCCCGAATGATATTGACTTGGCTAAAATACTAGGGATAGACTGAGATGATGCACGGGACACTTACGAACTGCGGCATGACTGAATATCTGGGCTCTGAAACTAAGTCCTGAGAAATAGACTATCCACGACATGGATTTGTCAAATAGGTTTAAACTAAGGACATACATGACATAAGATCTGAATTTTGTTGATCATTAAGAGGGTAGAATGAGTACTAGAATTGAACATACTATAAAGCTTGAGTACATGAGTCATGAGCTGCATGACCTGAATTTGGAGTTCATAAATTTATGAAACATGATCCATACTACTGAGCAAACTGGAATTCCTTATACTAGGAATTGGGAGAATACATGATTTTTATAAGGTGCACAAAGTGAGCTATGATCATAGAGCTAGCATGTAAAGCATGAGTAGATATTGTGATAACTGAAGCACAAAAATTTTTGCACTGAGATAAGAATGGTTTGGTCATTATCCTCCCTTCCTACTATTCTACAACATACTGGCATCACTACTAGAATCTGAGAGCCTTACTGGGTTACTTGTTCTATCATCTCCCCCGTAACTTCAAGCCATCATTCTAAGCCTGTGGGTATAAACTCTAAACTAATCTGCAACCACTATACTCTAGAGTCTGGGGTATAATAATGCATATAAACACTCTACTTACCCTAAAAGACTATACCTGATAATGTAAAACCCACTGCTAGTACTTTCTTTTGAGATACAACCACTAAGTCTGCTGCTGATGGATTGGGCTGCTATGTATGATCGGGAGCCCGTGTGTCTGAACCTATGATATAAGACATCATAGCAGAAAAAAGGTATGCGTCAGTACTTTAAATGTACTGGTATGCTAAGTGAGGTAGGCTGAGATGTATGGGTTCATATGCATGAACAATACTGACTGAAAAAACTGAGTATAACTGAATGAGAGTACATGCATGAATACATAAGTTGTAACTAAGGTCATTATAACACTAGAAACTGAGTTCTGAATTACTGATATCTGAGTTTACTGATACTATATTACTGTTAACTAAGTAGTTGTATCTGACAGTCCTAATTTTGTGGAACTATTCTGAGTTTCGTACTGAATTGAGTAACTGTGTCTGACAGTCTTGATTTTTGAAAAACTAAAGTGAGTTCTATTCTGAAGACTGAAACTGAGGCTGTGGGAGGTAATTATCTAACCGATATACCCCTTTCTGAATAGATTGGGGTCCAACCATGACACAGGTAAAGACAACCGTACCAGTCTCCTTAATCAGCATTGCGGTCCTACACTTTTTGACCACACCGCTAGATACCCCTGACACAAACTTACTCATCTTTGTTATGCTATCTGCTACCATATAAGGGGCATATCTATCTAACTGAGGAAACTTAAGAGAATACTCTTGTACCATCATGTTTCACTATCTCAGATTTATAAACTCCAAAACCTTCATTTCCATCAACTCTAGCAGAAAGAACCTATCCAGAAAAGCAATAGCAAACTCCTCTCATTCAATGGGCCCTGCATCTGCGGCACTCTTTGCTTTCCACTATTTGAACCATGAGTGAGCCACATCCTGCAACTGATATGTAGCTAACTTGAAACTCTCACTATTTTTCACCCCCATAATATCTGTAACCTTCTACACCTGATCAAGAAATTCCTGTGGATCGTTATCTAACTTTGACCTGATAAAAGATAGAGAGTTTATTTGGGTGAAGTCCTGAATCCTGGCTGCAGCAGTATTAGCCATTGGGTTGGCTGGAACGATAGCTGGGCATTCATTTTGGGCTACCATAAAATGAGCTAGGGTGGTGAAAGCTACTCTAAATGTGTGGGAGACATGTTCATCCAGGGGATCTGGCTGGACGGGCTGAGGTGCTGACTGATTTTCGGTTCTCCTTTCGTTAGTCTTTTTGGGAGACATGTTCAATAAATAGAAAGGAGAGAACGGATTAGACTGAGAGTTTAACTTGAGCGTGTTCTCACACGCATGACATGATTACTGAAAGAAGGGAAACTTTTCCTAAAATATCTAATAGCCTCCTATCCATAAGTGTGGCGCGCTACACACCCATGTACAAGACTCTACTAAATATGTCTTTCAAACTTCCTAGGACTCTGTTGAACCTCAGGATCTGATACTAAGTTTGTAACTCCCCAAGTCTATACCCCAGTTGCTACATGGTGCTCATAATCCCAAGGGATCACAAACTAACCCATAACTAGTACCTGCTGCAATAACTGAATAGTAATACTGTAATTATGCAGAAATTAGGTGGAAATTTACCATAAGGTTCAAATCTAAAATAAATACTGAGTACGGTACATCAACACCAAAACTGATCATCTGTCTATAAATACTCTAGTTTGAAAAGCCTCTACTATCTGAACAAGGAGTGGATAGGATAAGTCCCCAACTAACTTCGACTACTAAAATAAACTGAGTACTAAAATACTGGAATAATAAATATGTCCTCAAACTATTAGGACTCACCACTAATTTTGTTGCTGATAGATCGGATTGTTATGTATGATCGGGAGCCCGAGCATCTGAACCTATGATATAAGACATCATAGCGCAAAAGAAAGGTATGTATCAGTACTTTGAATGTATTGGTATGCTAAGTGAGGTAGGCTGAGATGCATGGGTTCATATGCATGAATAATACTGACTGAATAACATGAGTATAACTGAATGAGAGTACATGCATGAATACGTAAGTTGTAACTGAGGTCATGATAACACTGGATACTGAGTTCTGAATTACTGATTTACTGATATATGAGTTTACTAATATTGTATTACTGTTAACTAAGTCACTGTATTTGATAGTCCTAATTATGTGTAACTATTCTGAGTTCCGTACTGAACTGAGTGACCGTGTCTGACAGTCTTGATTTCTGAAGAACCGAACTGAGTTCTATTCTGAAGACTGAAACTGAGACTGTGGAAAGTAATCATCTAACCAATATGACTCTTTCAGAATAGATTGGGGTCCAACCTGTAACCCCAGTTATAAGGGTTTCAATACCGTGCCACGAGTAAAGACAACTGTGAGTTAACCCTCTCTGACAGAAAGCCCTTTTATCAACCCTCCTGGCAGGAAAACTCGTATGAGATGTATCAATCCTAGTCTGGCAGGAAGATATCTCAACCTACACTAGCTACATAGTTTTGTAACGCAGGGATTGCTACTAAGGGTCAAACCCTCTGCTGTCAGAAATACCCTTATCCCTGAATTCGCTCGGTGCTGAATCCTACTCCCAACTGAATAGACACTGAACTGATTCCTAGTTCATACTAGGCTTGACTAAACTATTACTGATTATACTGTCTAACTGAACTGAATTGAGTTCACTGAGTTTTGTTGACTAACTGACTGAATTTACTGAGGTCTGAACTGAATACTAAACTGGACTGGACTGATACTGAGTCTTCTGAGTTTTTCCTGAGTTCTGTAACTAATTGAGAGTACTACTGATTGTGACATGCCTGAGATTATTCTGTAACTGACACTGGCTCTAGGTAAACAACTAAATTATCGGGTATTAAATACCCCCAGGACTCGATAGCATGAAAAATAAAGCATCACATGACCTTGTATAGCATAGAGATGTACACTTGTTCATAATGCATCTATAGAGGCATTTTATCAAACACTTGAATGGCATGAACTAGTATACATGCTAACATGATATAATCTCACTATTTAATTCATATGAACAACTCATCAAACACTTGGAAGGCATTGTATATGCACATAGTACTAATCAACATATGAGCATCACAATTTCAAGTCTTTAACATGAATTCACATGATACTACATACATAATACTTGTTTTTACATAAATCTTGCACTTAATCATGGAATAGAAACCCAATCAACATTACAATCATGAATACACTTGAATCCAAATCATGGAAATCATGAAATCAATTTACTTAAAGTTTAAAGGAGTTTCTTGGACTCCAAGGGTGGAAGGGACCCTTGGATGAACACTTGACATACCTTAAAGCTTGAATTCTGAAAGATTGATGGATTTTCTTGGAACTTGGATTCTTGAATGTGATGAACTAGGGTTTGTTCTTGAAAAAAACTAGAGAGAATGAGTAAACTTTTCCTTTTGGATGACTTAATTACATGTTTTGGGGGCTGATATAAGATGGAAAAAGACCCATTTACACCTCTGGACGAGGGTTTTATTTATTGAAAACTGGACTAGCGATGTGCAGACCGACGTGTAGCTTCATTGGCATTGATACGACGGCCAACGCATCATGTCGAGTCCATGTAGGTTCACTGGAATTTGCACTGGGAGCTGGAGAAAAATATTCATCAACGCGATGGGCAACGTTGCGCGTCGATCCCCTGGTTTGAGCTTTCAAATATGATCCAAACGAAGTTCAAAAATTTGAAACTTGTCCGGGAACACCCACTGACATTCCTGATCATGATTCAACCTAAAAATCATTACTTTAAGGTCATGAGGGTCATGAAAAAGGATCTCCAACTTAGAAAGGCTAAAATAACACTAAGTTTGAATACTTAGCTAAAATTTTCCAAAGCTGGGACCCCTTAACAAGCTTTAAAGAACTGAGTTAAGCTTAGGATTTTGCGGGGTCTTACACTGACTATGTCGGATGATCTGACCTCTCCCTTGATACTTCAAATTAGTGAAATAATTGATCTTCTCTAATGTGGGGGTGAGTTCAAAGTCTTTGAATGCAAAGACAACTTGATCTGGTTCCCAAAATGAAATCAATGCTCTAACCACATGCTTATCGGGAGTGATCTTGAAGAGTGTAGGTAGGCACCCCAATTTTCTTGTAGCCACTAACTTTTCAATTGAATTTTGGAACACCTTCTACCATTCTAATTTTGGGCATTTGGGGAACTAAATCCATCCTACAATGTAAATACAATAAAATAGGTACACATTTTCCAAAACTCGCGGTGTCACAATTAAGCTTGGATCCATTTATCATTATTCCATGCACATAATATGAGCGGTTGTCGTCGGATCCTAAACCCATTTGACATAAGGGCGTTTTCTAAATTCGTGCAATGACACCATGGGTCAATCAACCTAAGACTTATGCATGCATGGCCTATATCAAGGGAAGTTCTATCTTAAGTTTTTCTAAGATTTGGCTTGTTAGACACAAGGTTCTCAAGTGGAAAAATCGAGTGAGAAGGCTACGCGGTCATACAGAAAAAGATCCGGATACACCGCGCATACGCCAACTCTCCTAAAATTTGGAATAGGAAGGAAGTTTTTGGGTGCGCAAAATACACCTCACATGTACGTGTGATTGTGTCAATTTTTTTGAATGGAAGAAATATGAGCGGAATGACAGTTTATATAAAGCAGTAATAATTAATCTATACAAAGTAATAATAAATAAACAGTTTAATCACACAAATATGACAAGCACATAGGCAGATAAAATAAAATAAATAGATATTAAAAGACTAGATTATTAACCTAAGTTTTTTATGGTTAAGAACCTAATAGTCCCCAGTGAAGTCGCCAAGATGATATACCCCATTTTAACATGGGTCAAACCGAGGTACAACATATTAGAAACCTCTATGTAAATTTAAGGAAGTCGCCACCTAATTAGTTTTACAGTGAATTAGGACACCTATTATAAACTAAGTGATTAAAAGAAAATAAAGACTTCATTTTAAGGTCTACTTAACTTAATATTCTAGGTAAGGATTCTAATTATTCTAAAGGTAAGGGATTAGGCAAAAAAAAAAAGCCTAAGTTAACTAAGGTTAAAAGGAAAAAAAATATTTAAAAATATTTTATTATTTATTATTTTACTTCCCATTCCCTTTTTTATTATTTCTATTTCCTTTAAAAACATTGACAAGAAAAATATTTTATTTACTTATTCTTAGCCATGTCGTAACAAACAAACTTATTATGGTTAACCGGCCAAACTTAGATTACATAAGAAAATCAATTGTTGAATTAAGAAAAGATATGGGCTAGGTACAATACACACACACACACACACACACACACACACATATATATATATATATATATATTACTATAACATATGCTAGTTATTTTATATATAAAAAAAAAACTAAAACATCCTCTCCATAAAATTTATTTATCAAAAATACCGACATAACTTTTTATAAATTTCTTAACAATGATGCAATTATTTCAAATGGTTTCAAAAAAGAACTTTTAATTAATAATAATAAAATAAAATAAAATTATACTAAAAGATGACCCCTTTTTATTTTTTATCCAATTTTATAAAAAATAAGTTAGTTACCCTACGCTAAATGAATAGATAAAATATATAGTTGTTTAAATATATAATGGCTTGAGAACTTATTGTTTGTTACGACATGGCTAAGAATAAGTAAATAAAGTATTTTTCTGGTCAATATTTTTCTTGTCATTAGAAATCCTAAAAAAGGGCTTGCGAAGTTCCATCCTTTATAAGAAATAAATGAAAAAGAAAATATAAAATTTGATTTACCATATCCAAAATTAGTAAAGCCAATTTTCCGAGTTTAACGCAAAAATTTATATTTCATTAATCCAATGTCACTAAGTAGTGAAGAACTAACTTGGTTCTAAGGGTAGGCTACTATTTCATATTAAAGACGCATTAAAGAATTTTAACAAATTCAATCATTTATTCTAAAAGGTATGTTTTAACCTACCAGATTTTAACCCTTAACGATATAAATTACATCTACCTAGTGATTAAGCTAAAGTCGATATCCAAAAATGAGGAGAAAAACAACATATTGTTATCATATTTAATAAAACTTATACTAGTTCAAACATAAGCAAACAAGGTATAATTTGTAGAATGTTGGTGCAAGATAATGACATATATATACAAAAAAATAAAATTCAGAAGAGGAAAAAGACCCCCGACTGCAGGCGGATTCGACTCAAGATTGTGGAGTATAACTCCTCACGTAGAAGAGAGATAGTGTTGGTCTCATTCTGAGACTCCATGCGGATATGAGGGTCTAGCCTTAAGACCCCAAGTTTGTTTGCTCCAAAAGTGTACATGCAAATAAAGAGAGAGTAATGAAATTAGTGTGAAGATTCAACTCTAAAAGATATTGAATAAAAATGGACAAAGGCAAGTAAATAATGTGATGGAGATGCAATCCAATCAAGAAAATACTATGTCGAGTAATAATCTCCAGGTGTAATATGACCCTTTCTTTTAAGCTATGCGAAAATTCTACTTGACGACATGATTTTGTTCTCCATTCATAGCATTTTACCTCGAGTTTGATTCCCCGAGCATATGATCTCCATAAAAAGATGAAATGAACTAAAACTAAAGTGTCTAACACATGCCATTTATTTAAAACTTGGGAAAGAAAAGTTATACACAATATACCTACCAACGGAATAGGAGAAGAATTAAAACTAAATGTACTGTATTTGCAAGCATGACTTAATGTCTAACTAAAAAATGCATCAGCACAAATGCTTTAATTAGGCCCATACAATAATCATACTATTTAAATAAATTTCTACACAGGAAACGTGAATTGAAATTTTCTTATAAACTCAAAATAGTTAATCAAGAATGAAATAGGATTTATGATGGAGCTTATATGGGTTTCTTTAAAAGCTGATCAACTTATACAAGTATTGTTGTTGCTGCCCGATTATATACAAGGACTTAAGGAAATAATTGTATGTGAGCATAGGACCGTGAAGTAGAGAGGAAATGAACTCACATTCTGTTTAGAGGAAATAAATAGATAGATAACAGACTACAACAAGGTTATTTTTTTAAAAAAAATAAGCAAAATCATGATGCTTCTTTATCCATTTATGCAGAGAACTAAATGAACCACATTCACTCTTCACTACATAAAAAATGATACCAAACAAACTAATAACTTTGAGACCAAAAAAAACTGATTCATATGGTTATATAATCCTAAAAGAAAAACATGTCGAGAACACAACTTCATAGGACTTGGGCTTTCCAGAAATGTGGAACTAACTACAGCTAACAAAACTTTAAAAAAAATTATTTTCACACACAAACTTCTTGTCCGAGAAGGAACATTGGTCACGAAAGAGAGCAATGAAATTAGTATGCAATCCAACTCATGAAAGCAAGTAAGATGCACAACAAACGTAGTATCTAAAAGATAAGAAAATGTCAAACTAGATAACTTTTAATCGACTCAAAAGTAGCTAAGTCCGTCATGTATAAGCTGTAGCGGGACTCCTAGTTTATGTTATATATATAAAATTTAATAATCCCTTATACATATTATTAGTTAGATAGAAAACAAAGAAGATTTTCTACAAGTATTTTAACTCGAAGAAAGAACATAAAACTTAAGGCTTTTACATGCGTATGTGGACTAAATCTTCGATTAGATTAATCTTGATAGTCCTAGATTCACTAAAAGGGTCCAACACAAATAACCAAAAGTGATTCTGGAAACAGTGGGAAGAAAAAATTGCTAAAGGTTATAAGTGATCATGCTTTAAAATTTCAAATCGAGAAGATGCAAAAAATGACCCCAAACTAATATAGTGCAACATAGCTGAATTTGAAACATATAAAAATTTAAAGCCATAATCTCCTCTTCTTTGCGAAAAATAGGTAACTTTCAATTCATCATTAATGGATAGTCAAAGCTACATAAAAAAAAATGAAATTCATAAGGGAAAGCATCCCAGACTCCTAGTTAGTACAAGGAACAAAACGACTAACTAAAACATCTTCACAAATTCATTTTTTTATAGCGCGTCGAAGAGCTTCACGGCTAGTCACAATGATAGCTTATGCAAGCAAATATTTGGATTTAAGGTAATGATAAAGGAAAGGATGAACGTTAGTCTTTAAACTAAGTTCAAGCTAGTGATGGAAACTATTTACTTGTTTAAGCACCTTTAGGCTTGAGTTACTGCTTCCATATGCATGTTATGAAAACGCGCAAACTAACTTCCACAGATTTTGCAATGGGGAGCCAAGACATACTTAAGGTTTTAAGCATTTTTTGGGCTAAACTGAAGGCCGCTAATGCCCTGTAAACACACAACTATGCACACAACAAGCTAGGCAGTCACTGCAACGTTTAATTGACATCCCTAACGATATTAAAGTTATCCTGTAATAGACAACCAACAATGCTGAAACAACTCTTGAACTTTATAGGGTTCACTAAAACTAAATTGCAAGTTGCAAATATTTTTATAAAACACATATCACATAACTTAATGCAAGTAAATTAAAAACACAAAGCTGTTTTTGAAACTTCAAGAAAAACTAACTAATTATATGAGGCAGTCCCTTTTTTCAAACTCTAGATAAACTAAGCTACTTTTTTTAGGAGAAGAAAAAAGGAAGATCACAAACTAGTTTCATAAATTTCATATGCGTTGAACCCAAAATGGACGTAAACAAATTAGTAAAAGGGTCTTTTATTCACACATATATCCTCAAAGCATAGCAACATGATCCCATCTCCCTTAATGTTCAAGTTCCTTTTTTAAGACCTTGTGACAGAGATTTTGGAAAAAAAAAAAGAAGGCACAATAGTTCCGACGGATTTTGGAACATAACAGCACGAACGACACACTTACCCACCGCAATAGCTTCTATAAATGGTATCAGTTCTCATTAACCATTTCTATAAATTGATAAACTATAACAAAACAACGAAAACAAACACGTCCAAATAGGTAGAATTCCAAAAAAACACCAAAGAACTATTGAACAACTTCATTTATTTCTAAGAATTGAAAAGCAAAAGGTGAATATGATTACTGACCTTTTGCGGAGCAACGAACTAGGACTTTTTCATCGGTGATTCAAGTCAATGATTTTCCACCAACTTCGAGTACGAGCAATGAAAAGCAACAGAGTCGGGAGGCGGGTAATCGAAAACTATGAAAACAAAGCAAGAACACTTAGGGAGCAAAGCATTATGAGACTCAAGAATTCCCTCAATTTGTCCAACACCTGAACCTCCTCTCAATGAATGAATAGAGGGTGTATTTATAGGCAAAAACGTAGCCCTAACAACTTCTTTGAGTATCTAAAAATTCAAAATTTAAAAATGAAAAGAGAGGGAGAAAAAGTCTTCATATTTCTGAGCTTGAAGTGATGGAGAAGACTATTGAGTTTGTAAAAGCAAAGAATTTCGGCGAATTTGCCATGATTGAGGTGATGGAAGCTTAGTTTTGTTGAATTTCACGTGAAGAAGAGGAGATTTAGGGATGTGTTGGTCGTATTGCTGAGGTTGTTGTTGTTTAATCGATTAAAGGAGAAAATGGTAAAATGGGTCACATCAGAATGTTGTTATTGAGCTGGGGTAGATTTGGTTACATTAAAAAAAGGTTTTGGGCTGGTTTCAAGTGTTGGGCTGCTATAATGGCCTAAATTGATGCATAAGTGAATTAAATTTGCAAGAAATCTAATCTTTCTCATTCGTTTTCACTTAATTAATTTAACGATGCTTCTTTTGACCTAATTAATTTTTATAATGTACGTATTATATATATAAATTCACACAAACATAACTATAGTTAGAATTATTATAACGATACGATAAACTTTGTTTAGAATTAAAAAAATAAAAATTAACATACTAACATTTAAATATTTATTGCAATATCCAAAATATTTACATTTATATATATATATATATGTGTGTGTGTGTGTGTGTGTATGTATGAGATTAAACATAAGAAAGTGAAAGAAAATTATTTCGTTTCTATCAAAATTACTAAAACTAATATGAAGGATAAAAACATTATTTTTGATAAAGTATTCAGGACTAAGGAGCATGGAAAAATTAATTATTCGAAAAGGAGATTCAAAATTAAGTGTCAACAGAAGCAATGGAGAGGAGCAATTAGAATAACAAGTTTTCTTTAAAAAAAAAGAGTAGTAAAAAAAGAGAAAAACATAATAGCAGGAAAAAAAAAAGAGGAGAAGCAGCGAGCACATAGAGAGAAAGGGAAAGAGGACTGAAGGTGAAAATAGCCCAAAACTGAAATAGCTATTTCTTGAAATTATATGAGCCAACAGACCATTTTATGTCCAGAGGCCCAAACATGAGTCATTTATTTTGGGATGGGTCATGCATTATCCTTTTATATCTTTCGAAATACATAATTGAACTTTGGCCTTAGCACGACAACATTAATAATCATTAATCATTACTAAAATATATCTTAAAAATATGATCCTTGAAACATGCTACAATTTATAGTTATTGAAGAGACGAAATTAAAATCTATTATTTTGTATACGTCAACAGACACATAAATTATATTCGGTTAAATCCATACAAATTTGAATTAAGTTCATGCTTATTTGAATTGAATAATTAATTTTGATTAGACAATTAAATAAGTCAATATTTTATAAAATTTAAGTCCAAAGTTTAGTTTATTTTAAGGTCCATACTCATTCCACATGTCATTATAACTTGGCATCCTAGTCAAATTCAAGACCAATATAATTAAGTCACGTATTCAAATGAGTTGGTACTTCCCCATCAAAAGTTTCATGTGTTTAAAATGACATGTTTTGGTCAATTTTAAACAACCTTATCACATAACATTCGTTATATACTTGATGACTCACATGAACCAATCAGAGGCAAGAGTTTAGGTTTGATATTTAAGCTAAAGTTATATATTGTAAATCAAATTTTCTAAATTTGTCTTTCATGAATTTTCAAATTTTTGCACGAATTACCCCTATTTTGGGGTGATATTTATTTTTTTTATCCTCAAATCGATGTTTATAATTTTGGTCATGCTTCTGATATTAAAAACTTGAGGCCAAATTATTATTAATACTGCATTTTTTAGGGTTTTACATATTGTTTCACAATATATTCTATAGCATTGTATGACATTGTATAGTATTGTTTTAATGAATATATTGATAGGATAGATTGTCGGAAAAAAGGGTCAAATATACCCCTCGACTTTGTGATTTAGAGCAGATATACTCTTCATTACAAAAGCGAATCACATATACTCCCGTTGTCTATGAAATGATGCAGATACACCCTTTTACTAGCAAATCTGTTTGTTTTAATGAAATAATGTCTATCTTTTTTTTTAGAAATAATAAAAAGACAAATGAAGAGATTGTAACAGGTAAAACAGTGATAAAGATACAGTTTCATTTAACTAGTCTAAATATATTTTCATAGGAAAAATACAGATGGCCATGCATGTACTACACAGTCAGAAATACGAGTATTTTAATTTTCATTCGGTGTTCTCTAAAGATAAAAAAATGTGGTTATTGTTTAGGTCAGGCAGGTGGAGTCATTAAAATAACGGACTATTTAAAAATAAATTGATTTTTCTTAATTTTTATAAAGTAAGATAAATATTATTTAATTTTAAAAATACCAATTTGTTAGTTAAAAGGGTATATTTGCATCATTCCATAGGCGAAATTTGTCTTTTCTAAGGATGCATGCTATCTCCCACTACAAGTATCAAGTAACTCAATCAATCAAAGTTAGAATAGATGAAAAAAAATTCTGCTGGGATTTAAAAACGTTACATTTAAACTAATAATATAATACAGTACAATAGGTAACAACCATCCAAATATGTTATAACTATGACCTAATCTCGCATGACAAAGGTTTAGAGAGTTTTTATTTTGTCCGACATAAATTGTGTAGTGTCTAATTCACAAGAACTATGTTTAGAGAACTTTTGCCTTACAAGAAATATTTTGTGCCTTGCAAATTCTTTAGGAATACGTTATGTATCTTTAGGGGTTCTGAAACTGAACTTATGTCTCTATCTGCATAAATTTTGTAGGAAAGGTAAGACATAACTTTGCGCATAGTTCACATTAGAGATAACTTTGCACGTATTTCATGCCAGATCTAGTATACACACTCTGTCGAAGACATGGTATAAATGTGAGCATTAGTTGATTTTCCATTCATATGTGAAGCCAGCCAGTGGAGTTCTTCAGTTCAGCATATTGTTGCTCTGTTCATACCATGCCATTGTAGCAGTCTACCCCAAATGTATTCAGAGAAACGACGCTTGAAAAATAAGTGGGATATACGCTTCTGTTCGCCCAACTCTCGAGCATAGAGCACCATCCAGCCAAAAATATCATCGGGTGCATATCAGATCCTTCAAAGTAGTGCATTTTTGAAGAATCCGACACGGATGCAGCAATATTTTTAAGAGTCAGAGCAACTTAGATCATCCTTAGTGTACAGTTCCCTAAGACTGCTAGTCTCGAAACAAAAATGCATTTTGGGGCACTCATATTATTACATTCTACTCTTCTCCTGGGGACTTTTGGGAATTCACCCAAAAATTTTGATAGAGTTTTTTCTAATAGAAAACACCTCTATACACTATATGTCATTTTCAAAATATCCTGCTTCCATGAATTTTTTGGCTTCAAAGATTCTTTGGATCATCCATGATGCTTTCTTTGAGAAGAATCATATTGAGAAAAAGAAAGAAGTTGGGGATAAAGTGATGAGCCCGAGATGTTATAAAGCTTTGGATTTGACTTTTTCATCTGTTTTATATGAGCCGACATATGGAATGCGCCAAGACATCACTTTGTATTCCATGACATTTGTTGAAGTGTGTGACCAACTCATCTAAAAGCTTAAATTGTTAGAGAGAGCATACTTTTATTATTTAATTATTTTTTTAACACGCCCCCTCATGTGCGGGTCTAATTTTTCTTTATGGGCCAAGCACGTGAAAATTCTATTTTAATAATGGTAGAGGTGAGATTCGATCCTAGAACCTCTGCCTGCTTTGATAACATGTAAAGAATGAATCTTGGGCCTAACACAACCTCAAAAGCTAACTCAATCCTCCCCTCGTAAGCTAGCTTTTGAGGTTGAGTTAGGCCCTAGATCCATTCTTTATCATGGTATCAGAGCGAGACCCATTCCAAATCTCTATTCACTAATGTTGGCCCCCATATTATATTGTTCACGCTCCAGTTAACGAGGCTCGGACATGCGGGGGTGTTAAGTATTCTACATGGGAAAAGTAAAGGGTAATTTGTCTCGTTATATGGACTTAGACAATACTCTCCTCATGAGCTAGCTTTTGAGGTTGAGTTAGACCCAAGATCCATTCTTTATCAACACTATACATGTGAATCCTCTTTTAGGAAGACCTAGTGGCTCAGGATTTTAAGTTTCATGTTTGTTCCTTTGATCACATACTTTTTCGGCACGAGGGATCATGCTCGATCTGCTTTTATTGGATACAAGGACTTTGTTCACTCACGACTCAGTTTGCTAATAGAACTTGGCACATATGCCTCCATTTCCCAATATATATATGTGTCTGTGTGCGCACACGCTTTGCATGTGTGTTTCATGTCAATTAATAAAATATAAATAAAAAATAAAATATTTTAAAATTGCAATTCGTGTCAGTTGACAGGATAGTTAACTTTAAACTAAAAAAAAATTCTACACTTTTGAACCTTAAAGCTTATCATTTCAATTTTATGACCATATTTAATTGTAGTGGACTCTATCATTCGATAAAAATGATAAATATTTGTGAAAATTGAAACTAAAAGTACAACAATTTTTTTTCATTTTATATAAATATGATTATGGAAAAAAAATATTAAATTATATATATATTATTTGTCAAATCTTCAATTATTAAAAACTTTAATAACATAAATAGGACGAATATGAATGAAAATAAAATTACGAAAAAAAATTCTTCAAATGCATTCATTTTCGGCGTGAAATCTCAATCACATGTTTCACATGAATCTTCCTTCACATGCGCTTACCTAAATAAGAAAATTGAAAAATCAATCAATAATAACTTATGTAAATTTATTCATATATTGTTGTGAAGCTAAGAAGGCTTAACAGCTTTACAAAGAAAACAAAGAAAAACGCTCCAATTGGAAACATTAGATATCTTGAAAAATATATTTTTCTTTCACCTTGGGTACATATATCAATATCGAATAAAAGTAGTAGATATTCCTAATAACTCAAATTTTAGAAAGAAAAAGTTACAATTCTAAGTAAAAGAAGAAGAATTTTAAGAGTTTGGGTGTAGGAGCTAAATCTTTTTCTTCTTTATGTTAAGGGGGTATTTAATCCTTAATTTACCTTCTATTACTGTTACTTTTAATAATTTGAATATTAATAAGACTAAAATACTTAAGCAAAAATAATAAGTAACATATTCAATTTAATCCCACAAAGTAGGAATTGAAAAGGATAGAGTGTATCAAACCTTATGTAATCTCAGAGACAGCAAGACTGTTTCAAACCCCGATCTGTATAAAATTTAGCTAATATAAATTAGCTCCTAAATAATATTGAAAAGGTTCATTTGCATTATCATTTTTTATGATTTTTTTTTACAATTATACTTTGTGTATCTTATTAATAAATCATTTATGTCAAGATGGATGACTTGTAGAATCATTTACTTAAATATCATAATTTATCTTGATATCAAGTCTTGAATCATACCAATATAAAGTAGAGATTTTACTTACTTTTGTCTTTTGTTACAAAATAAAACAAACAATATCAGAATATGCTATCGATTCTTAAATCTTACTGTGTATAACCTATCCTCAAATTGAAAGGGCATGTCACGTATTGAAACAAGAAAAACTTTTTATATAAGATTTATGAAAGAGTCGATAAAAGACTGCCAAAGCTGAAGTAGAAAGCTTAATAAACAAAAATCAATTGTCTTGAAAAACACACCATAATAACTTATTATATCGTAAACTTCACAAATAGATTAAAGTTTTAGAAAACTTACCTCAAATCAACCTAACATACCAATTAATAATTCTAAAGAATAGATATAAATATATCTCAGCAATTAGCGATTGTCTTCAAGAATACACCATAATAGCTTATTATCATAAACTTCATAAACAGGCTAAAATTTTAGAAAATTTACCTCAACTCAGCCTGACACACCAATTAAAAATTGATAACTATAAAGCGTAGATAAATTAATAGCCTCTACACATTACAATACCTAACAAACATAAACACAATTTTGTTCATTCTGTAAGAAGAAAAATACGTAGGCTAAGTGTTAGGGTTTTTACCCTGATTTTCTTACCAAATTTAAGCTTTACTTTTTCTTGAAAGGAAAATAAAAGTAATACCATAATTACTTTTAATTTTTCTAAAAGAAAAATATAAAACTTTTTCATATTTGGCAAACCACTTTCTAAGAGGAAAGATTTTGGAACTCTATAAATAGAAAACCCTTCCTTCTCATACAATAACACAACAATGTAGTTGTTAAGATTCTTGTTTAGAGGGATACTTTCTCCAAATTGGTTTTATATTTTTCAATATTAGTTTTTAATATGCATGTCGTTTGACCAAATCACATTAATTATATGTTTTTAGTATTTGATTTTCATTGTCATCTGAATTATCATCGTCTTGTTTTGCAAACTTTAAGCTTCCGCATAAATCCCTCTTAATTTCGAACCCAACACTAAGAACTAATGCAATGTAAGAAAGTAAGCATACCAATTTAGGTTTATTGTCACCCCCCCCCCCCCAACCACCACCACCACACACACACAAGGGGCTTTGAGCTATAGGTGACAAAAAAGTTTGAAAATAAGGTGTAGGTGACACAAGTCTAAATAATTGAGTGTAGGTGACAATTACTTTATTATGGATTAAGAAAGTTGGGTAAGTTTGAGAATAGTCCACAAGTTTTTAAATTTACACTTTGATCCAAATATTTACCTAATATAACGGGAAACGGAGGAAAAAAAGACGTGTTTCTCTCTCTTCTCATCCATTGTTGTTTTCTCTCTCTTAGTAATTTTTGTTGTTCATTGTTGTTACTTCTTTATTCATCATCTTGTTCTTCATTATCATCATCTTCTACTTCATTATCATCATCTTCTACTTCATTATCATCTTCATCTTCTTCTTGTTGACCATTATTGTTGTTACTGCTACTACTACTACTATTTGACCAATTTGTTAGGTCAAATTTTGTTTTGTACGTCACTTTCCACTTTGGCATTACTTTATAGGAGACTTTGGTAAGTCAAAGACTGGGTAACTGCTATTGTGCTATTTTTTCAACAATAGATAGAACGCAAACATGAATGCAACATAAGAGCCATCTGTTTAAACAAATCTATCATCTGTTACGACATATGAGACATTTGTTTCAACTAAAGTCTCATATGTTGGATTCATGTTTATAGTTCTATAGTGCCGTAACATGAATCGAACAAATGGGTCATTGTTGACACCTAATTTTTGCCCTCCACAACTACGTTTAATCTCGAGTTTCTTCGAGTTTTAAATAAAATCACATCAATTATTTTTTCCAAATAAATGCATTTTAAAATAGGTACTTGGGCTAAATTTGTCATTTAAGTGATAATTATATATTTTTTCGTATTTGCATATACGAGATTGTATAAATAATGTCATTTAAATGAACATTTTCATCTAAATTGGACTTTAAATTAAGGATTATTTGAAAAATAAATTTAAATAATTAAATCTTGATTTAAATATAATTTATTCTCACAAATAATCTATTTGGAGAATTACTTGTTTGGTTTTATTAAATCAAGAAACTCAGGATTAAAAGAAGTATTAATTCGTATTTAATTTCAATTCAATTTAATCAATCTATTAAATTTGATCATAAATTGAAATTAAAATTGGCCACAATCGCAATACATTTGGCCAATTAGCCTTTAATTTGATCAAAATTTAATTAGAATGGGTTAAATGTTAATTGAAACTATTTTTCTAAACTATCCATCCCAATTTTAAACCCAATTTTGCCAAACACTTGGACCCATTTCATATTTTCTTCAAACAGCAACCCATTTCTCCCTTTTCAATTAAACAGGCCCAACACTAACAATTCCGGGCCCAGGCAACAACCAACTCCAGTGGCCCATTCCCCTTTATTTTTTCCAATCAGCAATATCAGCCCAGTCTAAAGCCACATACCCGTCCCAAACCCTCTCATCTCTTCCCCTTAACCTAACAAACAGCAGCCAAACAACTACAACACACTAGTTTCAACCCATTTCTCCACGACCCATTTTTGTCCAACCCATTTTCAACAATATGCGCAATACCAGCATCAGTAATCCCTCTTTTATCCCCAAGAAAAGCAACAACAACATCAAACCCGATATCCCTCTTCAACTCGAAATCGCGATGAACATCTTCGACCCAAAATCGAGAAAACCAGCCTGAACCCTTTCGATTGTTCTTCACACACGTCTCACGTGTTAGTGGGATGAAGAAAGCTTGATAAACTTCTAGAATAAGCCTAGGTATAACTCCAACGGTTTGATTCCGTGAATCTCGAATGTGATTGTATGATTTCGTACATGTTGGGACATTTTTCACTGGTTCTTGGAAGGAATTGATTTTTCCTGAATGGTATTGGTCCATTCATGGTCGAATTCAGTATGAATCTTATCTAGAAATCAGGTTATCAATTTCAAAGTTTAAAATCTCTTTCGAGAATCCCTAAATTACCCCGTTGGGCTTCTATATAAAGAGCTCATTTTTGAGCTTGAGGGGGAATTTATTTTAGGCTGGAGGGTTCAAAGTTGAGGGCTCGAAATTCTTAGATATTCAGGGAAGAAAGGGAAAATTCTAGGGTTTAGAAAATTGTTTTGAGAAACTAGGCTGAGAAATCTTCCTTTGGGTTCGGAAGGGGGTTTTTTCGAAAATTCTTAGGTAGGGAAAATCAGGTGGTGTTCGAGAATTTTGGGGTGGTTCAGAAATTTTTCTTTCTTTTCTTTTAAGGGTTTGAAAGTTTAGGCTGAAAACTTTAGGTTTTGAAATTGCCTGAGTTTGAAGTTGAAAGTGGTTTCTGAAATCTTTAAGAGAAAAGCCAGAAGACTCGCTATTGGTGGTCGACGTCGCGAGACTCCGGTAGCGACGATTTTACTGATAGCTCATCGTCCCATTTTCTTCCCCAAAAGAGGTAAACATACTCTTATTCTTTTTAATTTCACTGTCTTCTCCTCCATCCCTTTTCTTCATAAAATCAGCTAGTTTCTTAGTTATAATCGTGATGAGTGCTAGATTTACTTGCTGTAGATTTGATGTGAGGGCCATAGAAGCTGTGTATCATAATGGTTTTTTTTCTGTTTTGACAAAGTGATTACTGTGTTGTAGTTTTTTTTATTAGGCTGCGTGAACAAATTCATTGATTTATGTGTCGTTGGTATCATAAAATGGATAGGTCTATCATCCCACAGTTGTTGGTATAGATTTCCCCATAATTTTGCAGTATGTTGCCGAATTATTGTTCAGTCCTGTCTATTCTAGCCTAAGTATTGGTCCTATCCTAATTTTCATACCTTTATCTTGGCTTAAGCTTTGTTTTGTCATAAAGCTCTTTTTTTTAATTATTTTTCTTTTGCTTCATTTAGGAAATTTTGATTTCGCACTCACTTTGTCATCTCAAAATGTATTCGTTGTAATTCAATTAAAGTTAGGGGTTATTAATTCACTATTCAGTTGCTTTTTTTATAACATGTCTTCTGGTTCACATGTTTGGTTATGGACTCACTATTTCTGTTTCTAAATGTTGTTCGGTGTAATTTGATTGAATTTTAAGTCATTAGGTCATTTTCAAATTATCTCCTTCCTGTAATGTGCTTCTTGATTTACTATTTCAGTTTAGATGCTCTCTTTGAGTCTGATGATATTCTATCGCGTTTTGTTAAGCTTCAAACTATGGATCTTGAATAGCTATCTACTAGAAAATTGTATAGAGTAAATCTCGGTCTCCAGTTTGGGCAGTTAAATTGATCCGTCAATCGCCTTGCATTTCTGTTGTCTGTGGTAATATGAGAAATCTCATATAGTCTTGGTGTTGATTGTTTTATTTGAAGTGCACGGCTTCATTTTGATTTTAGTGTTGGGAAAAGTTGATAGTTTCTTAGTTCAAGTGAGACCTTCCTTGTTTTCATTGATTGGATGGCCTGATATCCTGTATCATATAAGAGAAAAAAGGTGAACAAATCTGTTTTGGTTCATCTATAAAGTAATTTATTTATTCATTTTTTTTAGAAATTATATTCAAGTGAGATGTGGCTACCAACATAGTGTAAGTTGTTTGTGAATATGTTTGTGGTGGTTTTTACTCTTCACCAGTTCTGTGATTTCGGTGGAGTGTTTGGATGGCCTATTAATAAAATTTCTCATCTTTTACTGCTTAAAGCTTTCTGTTTGTCACAGAGGGAACTGATTGAGATTTATTATTAATGTAAAGTCCTCCAACGTGTTGCAGTATTTCTATATTGTAGTAAATAAAAGCAATTTCATGTGTTACATTCTCTTTGACCCTCACGTTAGATTAGAAGAAGTCATACCCTTGTTACAAGAATTCTTTCATGCATATGCGTGCTTCCATGCCAAAGTTGCTAAGGTGTGATATATCATGTTTTCTTTGATCTCTATATTAAAAGTTCAAAACCAGTTAGACACAGTTACATGTTACAAGTTCATTAATCTTGTAGCTAAGTTTTATTTTACGCTTGAGTATCACAGTAACTTTGGAAAGCTTTGAATTTTCTTAACTTTCTTTGTTATTAAAAGAATTTATTTTATGAACGCATATTGATTCACATATCTTTTCTTCGCATGAACCCACCTTCGAGTCCAAACGGACTCTTTCTCGTTGTTACATAATCAATGTGGGCCATTGAGGCCCATCCCTCATGAGTCGATTTTGAAGGTCTCAAGTAGACAATCTCATAGTGCACGGATGCAAGAAGTTGAAGGAAGGAGCACGGATTAAAGTTCCATTTTTGAAGCGGCGACAAAACCCGAGCCTCATTTATTTGTTGTCGTTAGTTATTTATGGTTGTCGTATTTATTTATTTATTTATTTATTTATTTAATTATTTATTTCGGCCACGAAATCAAAGTTGTATTTAATACAGGTGGATCGAGACTCGAGCTAAAGGCTCGAAAACATAGAATTAGGACAGGTGAAAATGGGTAAAAAACCTAACTAGATTAGGACAGGGTCGACGGTTTGGGCTGAAAAAAGCCTAAATCACTACTTCCCCGTTTTCCCCCCTTTTTCTTTCATTTACTTGTTTGCTTGTCTCTTTGCAAACCTAGTTAAATCCCTAACTAAGTCGCTAAAAAACTGATTTCGCGAAAACTTTTTCCTTAAATCAACTATTTTTCCAACAAATTAATTTTTTCGAAGTTAATCAAAAGATGTTTTTAAATAGTCCGGATAACCGCAAGTTAGCGGACGTTTTAGGTGCCTAACACCTTTCTAAAACGTTAATAAGAACCGCTTACTCAGAATCTCTTAACATAAATGATTTTCCTGTTTTAAATCGTCTAAGTATTTTACAAAGGTTTCTTAATTACTTTTCAAAATTAAGTGGTGACTTTTTCAAAAGTCAAAATTTTCTCGCAAAACAGAAATAGCGACTCTGCTGGGGATTTTTAACTAGGTTCTAACCAAATGTTTGATTTCATCTTTTGATTAACTGTTTATGTGTTTATGTGTTTCAATTTTGTAGAGTTTAATTATCGCATCTCATGGCATATGCCTACATTATTTAAACTGTTTTGGGGTTTCGTGGGTATCCCAGCCCCTATTGATCAATTCCAAAATATGTGTTGGAAATACAAACAGTTTATTAGCATGTGAGTCGTCTGATGGCTGTTTGTATTTTCAAACTCAAGTTGTCTGCTTGAGAACCAGTGTTCAAAACCACTCTAGACACCAAGGATAGAACGAAATCAAAACCCTATTTTAGGCATGAGCCTAGGACGACCCAATACTCGAGTAGGGTATTGGGCCCATTAGAAATCCTGCCCTGTGTTTATTGACCCCGAGTCAATTATAGACGAACCATATTTATGTGTTGAAGAAAATGTATGCCTGTCTAATTCAATCCATTATCCTTTGGGGGTCGGGAAAAAGCTTGATTTGCTTACTTTTGTAAGAAGAATTAAAGCAAGATAAGCAAAAAATTGATCGATTTGGGAGGTTGCATCTAAGGCACAGTTTGAACGTCAATGGATATCACCAATAAAAGAAGTGGACGAAGATAAGAAGCCGAAGGTTGATAGAAGAAGCATTTGGGAATTAGTATTTTCTATCCTCTACGTGGGAGCTTATCTTCTTTCATGTTATTTCCCTTTTTCCTTAAAGATTGTATTCCTCTTTTGTTAGCGTTTGTCGGCATTTATGCCCCTTTTTATGTCTATATAAGTTGGGGGGTTAATGGATTGACTTCGAGGAAGCATATATTTTCTTCAAAAATCGTTAGGCCTAAACCCTTAACTCAAAAAGGGTCACCCCATCTAGGATACGCGTTATTATAATGTTGTTATGTGATATAATTATTTTATGTGCTTATGTGCGTTTGTTTGGATCAAAGGCAAGTTTATCCACTATGTACTATGAATGAATTTGCCTATGACTCAAACAACTCTATGTGGTTATTTCCTGTCAAATATTTTGCATTATTTATCATATATGAAAACTAACACATCTGCCTTTGAGTTGTTTTACTTTACAGATAATAGAAATTACTCCGTGTTGATATAAGCTGGCAGAACATCCCTACTTTATCCGATCAAAAGCGCACAAAATCCCATCCTCTGACCATCATTCAAAAATGACAGGAAATGACGAAGAGAGCGCACTGACTATCCGGGACAATGTGATAACGGAACAGAATGAGATGATTGCGGAACTTGCAAGAAAGTTAGAAATGCTTCAGGAAGAAATAAATCACACTCGGGATTTGGCTAACTTGGCCATCACCGTCAATGCACCCGCTCCGGGAGGACACGAGACTCCACTCAAAATTTCTCCCCTCAGCACCCCTACTCTTGGGGATCAGCCAAATAATGTATCATCCGTCTCCGCTCCTCCATTTGTCCAAAATACTAATCGTAAAAATAACCCAAATGCCTACCATCCACAAAATCCATATCTAACCCCACAGAACCCTTTTTCGAATCCATTTTCAAATCCTTAAAACACATTCTCAAATCAACAAAACGCATTCCCTAATCCATAAGATTCACTCCCAAATCCACAAAATACGTCAAACCTACCTTTGAATCCACCAAATTCATTTCCAAATCCACAAAATCCTTCTCATATTCCGCCAAACTACTTATAAAGTCCACAAAACCTTTCCAATTTCCAAAACATCCTCCCCACTTACCAACCAAGTTCCTTTCCTCTGCAAAATCAAGCCTCCCTTCCAAATCCTTCTCACGCCATCATATCCCCTGATATCTATAATCTCCTTCCTAATCTTGAGATAGACCATTATGAGGAGAAGGAGAAAGAGTGGAGGACGGAGCATGAACTAAAGTTTCTAGCTATGAATGAAGAGATCATGAGGATCAAAGAATCTCATGGAGTGAGGGACTACGGTGGTTTAGGGTATGACGACTTATGTGTTCACTCGGGAGTAGACCTACCAGATGGGTACAAAGTCCCTAAGTTTGAAATGTTTGACGGTACCAAAAACCCAATGGCCCATCTGAGAAGGTACTATGAGCAATTGGTAGGGATAGGGAAAAACGAGGCATTGTTGATGCGCCTATTCAGTAGAAGTTTAAGCGGTGAAGCCTTAGAATGGTTCATGTCTCAGGAGCCAAAAAGATGGACTAGATGGAAAGCATTAGCCAAGGGTTTCCTTGACAGGTTCGCATTCAATATTGAAATAGTCCCTGAACGATATTCACTAGATCGGATCAAACAGAAGAATGATGAGAGTTTTTGAGACTATGCTTTTCATTGGAGAAAAGAGGCTGCTAAAGTACAAACTCCCATTTCTGAGGAAGAAATGGTATCAGTTTTCTCTCATGCACAGGAAGGAGAATTTTATACCAGGATGGTATCCGCGGTCCGAGAAACTTTCATAGATTTAGTAAAGATTGGGGAATCATTAGAGGAAGGCATCCGAATAGGAAAAATTTCCAAAACCCCAACATCATCTGAATCTTCTGCATTTCCAAAGAAGAAAAGAGAGGATGCGACTGCGGTCTCTACTAATTCTGTTGATAAGTTTAAGAGGAAATTCAAGCCTAAAATATTCTTTCCTCATCATCATCACCAAGTTTTCAGCCTATATTCTACGCTCAACCCCAATGTCAAGCTCCAAATCCAAATATTTTACCCCAGTACCAAGTTACACAACTAAATTATCAGCCTCATACTCAAGCTACTTTTCCAAATAACCAAATAAACATCCAAACGTCTCCAAATTATTATCAAGTACCTCCTCCCATAAATTAGAATCATTATAACCCTCCACATCCAAAATTTGAAAAGAAACCTCCCCAAAACTTCACGCTGCTAACTGAAAGTCGTACCCAGCTCTTCGGAAGATTGATGAAAGCTGGTTATTTGCAACCGATCCATCCAAAGCCTATCGATCCCAACTCCCGATTTTATCATCCCGATCAAAATTGTGCCTATCATTCAGGAGCAGCGAGGTATAGTACCGAGGATTGTATTAACTTGAAACATAAGATCCAAGATTTGATCGAACAGAAGGTCATCACACTTCAGTCGCCGATGCCAAATATTAACAGTAATCCGTTGCCTAACCATGGGGGACCTATAGTTAACATGATTGAAATAGATGGTGAATGGGTGTCTAGCAAGGCCATCGCTAAGGTAAATTTAGAAGGACTCAGAAGAATAGAAGAGGTGGAGAAGATAGAGAAAGTTGTGGCCACCTCAAGTAAGGATTTGGAAGGAATTTTTAGGCCTGTTATGGTCCCGGAAAAAGAATTTAAGCATGGGATAGAGTACCAGCCAAGAAGGAAAAATGAGATCGAAGATAATTCAAAGGAGAGTCTGTTTAGGCCCTTGTCGATCTTGTACCAGTCATTTCCTGTACATGAGGTGTCAAATAATGATGGTCTTGGGGATGGGATAAAAGATCTGTTCGAAGGATACAATGCTCTACCAGATGGTTTTCCAAAGTCCGGTGAGGTGAAGAATATTGCATCGTGGGAGGCCTTGCAAAACTGGACCTCCACTCCACTCATAACCCATCACTCATCGTGGTAGATGAAAGGGGAAATACTAATAGTTTTTAAAATTGGTGATGATCTAGAGGAGGCCCCGTTATCCACTCTTTTATGTCTCAAATTTTTATTTCGTGTTTTATAACTTTCAAAAATGCATGGGCCCACATTTGTGTAGGTCATAAGACATAGTTTTTTTTTCCCAAAAGGCCTCCCTTTATTTAAGAAGTTACTTTTTAAATATGATTATCTAGCATGGTTTGTTTTGGTCACAATAATTTAAAAAACCTGTCAATGTCATGTCACGTCAAGGGTAAGGCAAACAAGGCGAAGGAAATAATGATGAACAGAAAAGGTGATGAGGAGCAGTTAGTAGTAGATACAGAGAAATGTGAAAATCAAAAGAAGCCCAACCTAGAGGAGCCCTAATACTACCTGAGATGGATGGTCAAGAGTGGACCAAACCAATCGATTCTGATGCAGTAAAGATATATCATGCTTGAAAGATGTTATAGTTTTTATTTCTAGGCTTATTTGTAATCGCCTTTATAATAGTATCAATTGTGTAATCGCCTAGAATCGTTTTCCTCTATGTACGGACTATGTTTGACCTGAATTCCCAAGAAAGGGATACGTAGGCGGCCTATGTCGGCTTCGGTCAACCCCTTAGGATAATTTATCATTTTCTCTTATGTACGGACTACGTTTGACCTGAATTCCCAAGAAAGGGATACATGGGCGGCCTATGTCGGCTTTGGTCAACCCCTTAGGATAATTTATCCTTTCCCTCTATGTATGAACTACGTGATGACCTGAATTCCCAATAAAAGAGATACGTAGGTGGCCTATGTCGGCTTTGGTCAACCCATTAATTTCATTTGTATTTGCCTAGCATAGTCCTAAACTACGTTTGACATGATTCCTGCTTCAACGGGATACGTAGGCGCCCCAACAACTCAATCATATAACCCCAGGAAAGGAAAACTAGGGCAGAATTTTCGAGAAGGAATCTAAAAAATTCACAAGGAAAGATCGACATCCAACAAAAAGAATGAAGATCAGCAAAGAATCCAGATCCACTCGGATTGGTATCATCTCAAACAACTTTAAACTGGGGAACAAATTTTGACGAAAACCTCAAAATTTCCACCAAATGCCGAAACATATTCCAAATTCCCCAGCACCAGAGAGTCAAGCTTTGGAAGCCACCAACTGTAACAAAGTCTGGGTAGACTCAATTTTTGGCTATGATAGAACTACTTGAAGAAACCCTCCAACAATGATCATGAGTTTTGGAAACCATCCATTGAGTATAGTCAAAACCACGAGGAAGACGTTCGTTGAGCTAGTACATGACATGACTGGCAGAGATTTTCTAAAGTTTTACAGAGGTTTTCAAAATTAATTTCAAAAATTTAAGACTATTTCCAAAATCTTACAACTCATTTATTTAGTACTTGCCTAGACATCATTTGGGATGGAGTGTCAGGGTGGAAGTCCCGATAAGGCAGAATTCCCAAGAGATGAAGAGGAGCAAATCGAGGATCTAAGGAAGTCAACACGGAGTAGTTTCATTCAAAACTAATCATCTTTCTGTGGATGCTGGGATCAATATAGAAAAGTGAGGGTCTCTTTCAAAATCCCCGAGCAAATTGGGAGCCACAATAGAGCATTAATACCCAAGAACGGTATTTTAGGAAAGCCCTAAAAATAGGTTTAATGCCCATTTATTGAGGACCTTTTGATTTGTCCATCTCATTTCTTGAGATCGTAGGCGACAAACAAAAGCTCTTTATTTTTTTTACACATATCGTATTTAGAAGTTTTCTAAAAATAGTCGCTAGTAAAAACGACTTTGTGTCTACTAATCATCTACCTTTAGTACAGGTACATGTAGAAAGCAGGACGATGACAAATGAAGTTAGGTAAAATTACACATCATAGCCGCAAGGCATTGCCTCAAGAGCTATTGCATATCATTTCCCCAAGGGCCATTACACATCATAGCCGCAAGGAATTGCTTCAATAGCTATTGCATATCATTGCCCCAAGGGCCATTACATATCATAGCCGCAAGGCATTGCCTCAAGAGCATTGCATATCATTGCCCCAAGGGCATTTACATATCATTGCCGCAAAGTATTTCCCCAAGGGCTATTACATATCATTGCTGCAAGGCGTTGACCCAATGGCGTTTACATATCATTGCCACAAAGGCCATCTCGTACCATCGCCCCAGAAGGCATTCAATATCTGTTGACGCGCAAGACAGAAATGCTGGCATCGAGAATATCTCATCATTTCATGAATCAGTATCTAAATGCATTAAGAGCACACGATTTGAAGGGACGCCTTCAAGTCGCTATCTAAGGATGAATGATATAGAAGGTTTCCTAGCAATTGACAATTTGAGGGTCATCTATAAGTCATATTATTTGAAATAGGATAGTGTGCAAGATCACCTATGAGTTGATAGTCTGTAGGTCATCCGTAAGCCACAACAACATCCTAACCGGATAGTGTGCAAGATCGCCCAAAAGTCAATAGTTCAAAGGTTATCCGTAAGTCGCAACTAAATCCTTATCGAAGAATATGCAAGATTGTCAAATTGATACGTCCTAGGGTTATCTATAAGCCACGTCATATCCAAGATCGATTATGTGCAGGATTACCCAAAGACTATCACTGGTTCTTGGAAGGAATTGATTTTGCCTAAACGGTATTGATCCATTCATGGTCTAATTCAGTACGAATCTTATCTTTAAATCATGCTATCAATTTCAAATTTTAAAATCTCTTTCGAGAATCCCTAAATTACCCCGTTGAGCTTCTATATAAAGAGCTCATTTTTGAGCTTGAGGGGGAATTTTTTTAGGCTGGAGGGTTCGAAGTTGAGGGCTCGAAATTCTTAGAGATTCAGGGGAGAAAGGAAAAATTCTAGGGTTTAGAAAATTGTTTTGAAAAACTAGGTTGAGAAATCTTTCTTTGGGTTCGAAAGGGGGGTTTTCCAAAAATTCTTGGGTAGGGAAAATCAGGTGGTGTTTGAGAATTTTGAGGAGATTCAGAAATTTTTCTTTCTTTTCTTTCAAGGGTTTAAAATTTTAGGCTGAAAACTTTAATTTCGAAATTGCCTGAGTTCAAAGTTGAAAGTGGTTTTCGAAATCTTTAAGAGAAAAGCTAGAAGACTCGCTATTGGTGGTCGACGTCGCGACACTCCGATAGCGATGATTTTATTGATAGCTTATCATCCCGTTTGCTTCCCCAAAAGAGGTAAACACACTCTCATTCCTTTTAATTTCATCGTCTTCTCCTCCATCCCTTTTCTCCATAAAATCAGCTAGTTTCTTAGTTATAATCGTGATGAGTGTTGGATTTGCTTGCTGTAGATTGGCTGTGAGTGCCATAGAAGTTGTGTATCATAATGGTTATTTTTCTGTTTTGACAAAGTGATTACTGTGTTGTAGTTTTTTTTATTAGGATGCGTGAACAAGTTCGCTGATTTATGTGTCATTGGTATCAGAAAATGGATAGGTCTATCATCCCACGGTTGTTGGTATAGATTTCCCCATAATTTTGTTGTATGTCATCGAATTATTGTTCGGTCCCGTCTATTCTAGCCTAAGTATTGATCCTATCCTAATTTTCATACCTTTATCTTGGCTTAAGCTTTGTTTTGTCGTAAAGCTCTTTTTTTTAATTATTTTTCTTTTGCTTCATTTAGGAAATTTTGATTTCGCACTCACTGTGTCATATCAAAATGTATTTGTTGTAATTCAATTAAAGTTAGGGGTTATTAATTCACTATTCAGTTGCTTTTTTTTATAACATGTCTTCTGGTTCACATGTTTGGTTATGGACTCACTGTTTCTATTTCGAAATGTTGTTCGTGTAATTTGATTGAAGTTTAAGTCATTAGGTCATTTTCAAATTATCTCCTTCATGTAATGTGCTTCTTGATTTACTATTACAGTTTAGATGCTCTCTTTGAGTCTGATGATGTTCTATCGCATTTTGTTAAGCTTCAAACTACGGATCTTGAATAGCGATCTACTAGAAAATTTTATAGATTAAATCTTGGTCTCTAGTTTGGCCAGTTAAATTGATCCACCAATCGCCTTGCATTTCTATTGTCTGTGGTAATATGATAAATCTCATATAGTCTGGTGTTGATTGTTTTATTTGAAGTGCACAACTTCATTTTGATTTTAGTGTTGGGAAAAGTTGATAGTTTCTTAGTTCAAGTGAGACCTTCCTTGTTTTCATTGATTGGATGGCCTGATATCCTGTTTCATATAAGAGAAAAAAGGTGAACAAATCTGTTTTGGTTCATCTATAAAGTAATTTATTTATTCATTTTTTTTAGAAATTATATTCAAGTGAGATGTGTCTACCAACATAGTGTAAGTTGTTTGTGAATATGTTTGTGGTGGTTTTTACTCTTCACCAGTTCTGTGATTTCGGTGGAGTGCTTGGATGGCCTATTAATAAAATTTCTCATCTTTTACTGCTTAAAGCTTTCTGTTTGTCACAGAGGGAACCGATTGAGATTTATTATTAATGTAAAGTCCTCCAACGTGTTGCAGCATTTCTATATTGTAGTAAATAAAAGCAATTTCATGTGTTACATTCTCTTTGACCCTCACGTTAGATTAGAAGAAGTCATACCCTTGTTTCAAGAATTCTTTCATGCATATGCGTGCTTCCATGCCAAAGTTGCTAAGGTGTGATATATCATGTTTTCTTTGATTGCTATATTAAAAGTTCAAAACCAGTTAGACACAGTTACATGTTACAAGTTCATTAATCTTGTAGCTAAGTTTTATTTTACGCTTGAGTATCGCAGTAGCTTTGGAATGCTTTGAATTTTCTTAGTTTCTTTGTTATTAAAAGAATTTATTTTATGAACGCATATTGATTCACATATCTTTTCTTCTCATGAACCCACCTTCGAGTCCAAATGGACTCTTTCTCTTTGTTACATAATCAATATGGGCCATTGAGGCCCATCCCTCATGAGTCGATTTCGAAGGTCACAAGTAGAAAATCTCATAGTGCACGGACGCAAGAAGTTGAAGGAAGGAGCACGGATTAAAGTTCCATTTTTGAAGCGGCTGCGAAACCCGAGCCTCATTTATTTGTTGTCGTTACTTATTTATGGTTGTCGTATTTATTTATTTATTTATTTATTTAATTATTTATTTCGGCCACGAAGCCAAAGTTGTATTTAATACAGGTGGATCGAGACTCGAGCTAAAGGCTCAAAAACATAGAATTCGGACAGGTGAAAATGGGTCGAAAACCTAACTAGATTAGGACAGGGTCGACGGTTTGAGCTCAAAAACCCTAAATCACTACTTCCCCGGTTTTTCCCTTTTTTCCTTTTATTTACTTGTTTGCTTGTCTCTTTGCGAACCTAGTTAAATCCCTAACTAAGTCGCTAAAAAACCGATTTCGCGAAAACTTTTTCCTTAAATAAACTATTTTTCCAACAAATTAATTTTTTCGAAGTTAATCAAAAGATGTTTTTAAATAGTCCGGATAACCGCAAGTTAGCGGACGTTTTAGGTGCCTTACACCTTCCTAAAACGTTAATAAGAACCGCTTACTCAGAATCTCTTAACTTAAACGATTTTCCTGTTTTAAATCGTCTAAGTATTTTACAAAGGTTTCTTAATTCCTTTTCAAAATTAAGTGGCGACTCTTTCAAAAGTCAAAATTTCTCCGCAAAACAGTCATCTGTTGCAACATATGACCCATCTTTTGCAACAGATTAGTTATCTGGTGCAACATGATAAATATATATTACAACAAATTTGTAACCTATTATAACAGAACCTAAACTCGATTCCAACAGACGTGTCGTTAATTGCAATAGGGTAAATATCTGTTACAATAGATGAGTAACCTGTTGCAACAGAATCTGAACTTGATTCCAATAGATGTGTCATCTATTGCAATAGGGTAAATATTTGTTGCAAAAGATTAGTAACCTATTGCAATAGAACCTGAACTCAATTCCAACAGATGTGTCATTTGTTGCAACAGGTAAGTCATCTGTTACAATAGGTTAATTATCTATTGCAACATGTCACTCATTTATTGGAATCGGCTTCAAAGTTTTTGTAGTACAGTAACATCTATCCCAACAGGCGCTTCATTTGTTGTAACAGATATATAGTTTGTTACAACATATGATTCACCTATTACAACAGATGACTTATCTGTTGAAATCAGCTTCAGGAGTGTAACATGAATCCCAACAAGTAAGTAATCTGTTGTGACTGATCACTTACCTGTTGCAACTTATTTTTTACCTATTGCAATAGATTACACATCTGTTGAGATTCATGTATCGCACTATGAAATCACTAATAATATTTTTAACGAATAACTTTATTTAGGTTCCACTAATGGAGGGATCAATAACAATAGGGGTGGATTGTCATGGCCAATGGATCGAGAAGAGCAATCAATATATTTGGCATTGAAAGGAGGGTAAAATGATAGAGCAGATAGCTATGACAGTCTAAAGTGATGTTTCGTATGATGATTTTGTGAACTTAATCATCAGCTATTGTGGACTGAATTGTCAATCGAAAGAACTCTTCATTAGCTACATGCACAACTCCTTTGAAAATCAGAGGGTACTACCTTTAAAGATAACCAATCAGGTTTGGTTATGTGCTTATCTTAGTGATTCATCCAGGCCGGTGTTTAAGGTGTACGTGGTTGAAAAGAAGAGAGAGAATGAGAATCAGAACGTAGAATAAGAACAACAACAAGACATCTTTGATGATAGGTTGGATGATCTAAACATGAATATTCCAGATGATGATCAAACACCTACGCCCGTTGATGCGACCAATACAGTGGGCAGTTCTTTACGATCGACACAGTCTAGAAATATTTAAGACAATAGGACCATCTTTTCCAATGGAATGTCATTCAAGGACAAGAAAGAACTATCTATTATTTTGTTTATTTCTTGCTTGAAAAAAGATTTTAGAATAAAGAAGGTGATTAATTCGAGCAAAGTCTTTTGCTACAAATGTGCTAATCTGAACTGTAAGTGGTGGTTGAGAGCGGTGAAGGACTTAAGTTCTAAAAAATTCGTCATTCATAAATAAAAAAGGTATCACACATGTGGTTCGGAGCACATCTTAGTCCAAAATCCTCACGCCACATCAAAGGTCCTTGGTGAATATTTCAAGAATAGTTTCCCCGATGGCAAAGGCCCTTCTACAAGGATTATGGACAATCAACTCCTTGTGAAATTGGGTGTCCTGATCAGTTATTGAAAGATATATACATCCATGGGGATCCCCAAAGACTTGATTAAGGGGACACACGAGCATGGGTATGTAGTCCTAGATTCCTACTGTTACATGCTTGAGTCCACAAATCCCGAAAGTAAGACAATGTTGCATGTTGATGAAAACAGAAGGTTCAAGTACTTTTCTGTATGCTATGGTGCTTAGATTCAAGGATTTTGACATTTGAGAAAAGGCATAGCCATCGATGGTACTTTCTTGAGGAGCAGGTATAATGTAGTTCTGCTAGCGGCGGTGGCGCAGGATGCGGAGAATCACATTTTTCCTATCGCTTTTTGTGTAGCGGACAAGGAATGTGATGCCTCTTATGAATTTTTTTGAACAACTGTAAAGTTGCATCGAACATACCGAAGAAGGGATCAATTTTCTTCACTTCATCTTACTTTGGTTGTTGCATCAGGCATCTTAGATAGAACATTCAGAATAACTTTCACAACGAGAGGATATAGTAGAGAGGATTTTTTAGACCATTTCAATCAAATAGCATATATGCATCCCAAGGTAGCAGAATATCTCGTACGTGTTGATTTTGAGAGATGGAGTCGGGCATTCTGTCCGACAAATAGGAACATTTTGTAACGGCCCGAGACTACTCCCTAGTCTTCACACGGTGCTTAAGAACATAAGTGATCCAAATCTAACCCTTACACTGGCATTACTCATGAGCAACTGAATAAAATAAATAAGTTTTAAAGAATAATATGAAAGATAAATCTTTTCTAAACATAATACAAAACTATATTGAAACAATTACAACTCTGATTATATAAAACAAGACTGAAATCCAATACATCAACTCTACTGACTATCTATGAAGCCTCTACTAGTATTGACAATAGGTAGTCGTGTAATACCCCAGGAAATTTTTTGTTGAAATTTTGTGCGTAAACGTGTTGGGTTCTATCTTCTAGAATGAATTATAAATTTTACGTATGGAATGTCTTAGATTATGACCCACCATTGCGTAGAGTATCGAATAAGTTTTCCAACGATATGTGGATCATCCAAAACAGACACACGAGCGATGAGTTATGAACATTCTGATCGAACCGTGAATAGTAGTGAACAGTAAAACGTGCAGGAAAAAGTACTGAGGCCTGGCGAATTTTTGGGTCAACTTCAAATGATCATAACTCCTCGTACACAATGATCTGGGTAAGATACTATATATCAACAGAAATATATGAGAGTCCTCTTTCTAATGAAATTGGTTTCATCCAATTTGGATATCGGAGTAAAACGTTATGGTTGATCTACTTCAGACTATCAAAACAGTCCACCAAAGGACAGATTCGAGAATAATTTGATTTTTAGGGGCGTTTTTGTCATTCCCCCTCACCCAAAATCCATCCAAACCCTATATTAAAGCCTATTAGAAGCATTATATGTTATATTTCATCAAATTTCCTAAAAAAGAAAACCCTAAGCTCCTACATCCAACTTCAAGAACCTCCAAAGTTCACCATTAATTTTGCAAATTTATTCAAGATTCCAAGTTCCTAGTTCAAGAACTCCAAGAACCATATATCAAAGGCAAGATTAACATCTCAAAAATGAGTATCGATCTAAAGTTCATCATTCAAGGTATGTGGGGTTTTTCAATAAGAACTCTCTTTCGTTCTTGTGCCCAAAAGTAATTTTCTTTACAAAGACATGATTTTTATTTGATTTTTACGAATTTGAAGCATGAACCCATATCTTATGATGATTATTATGAAATCTTGATGTTTATGATTTCAAAAGATGAATTTACATATGTGGAGATATAAAGCATGAATCTTGAACGATATTTATCATGATTTTGATATTTGGGTCGTGAATCCCCATTGGAAATTGTGTTTTTATGAGAAAGTGTGTGTTATAAGCATATTGATGTTGAATATTTGAGATATTTTGAATGATTTGACCTTTTGGTCTTAATGGAGTTGTTTTGAACTCGAGTGTGAAAGAAATCCACAACGTGGTTGATTTTGATAGATGGGAAGCATGATGGCTCTCGATGTATATTTATATATTACTGAAATTGTTTTGTTGTCGATTGTCTTTGAAATGATCTGAGCTAAGACCGAGAGAAATCTTTAGCACCGAGTGGGAGGTATAAAACAACCTTACTACTCTAGAACTACGTGCCCCCATAGGAGTGAGCCTGAGGCTGATTTATATAGTGATCACTAGTTTGTGTGGATTTGATATCGATAGTCCTACTCTGATGGCAAGGATAGACGGCTCTCCCCAAAGTGGGTTGTACATTGGACTCCATGTAGCTCACATGGTTTATGTCGGTTATAGGATCTCCCAGTGTGTGTGTGTTTCCTTGTGTCTATGGTGAATGGTGAAGTGATTTGAAATTGGAATTGTGAAAGTTATTCTTTAGAAAGATTTAAATGATATTTACATTATGAGAATTGATATTCTTGATGAACTGAAAGTGATTGACAAATTATATGATGACTCACATGTGTTATTGTACTTATTTCATCCTCTCATGATTATGATGATTTTCTTCAGGCTATGTGAGTCTTTCATACATCCTGCATATTTCTTATAAATATTTATGATGATGATGTTTATACAACTGCATACACCCCCAAATACTCGATTCCTTTCCATGGTACTGACCTACATCTTCGGATGTGGGCTACATTTTCTCGGAATGTAGGTTCAGGTGCTCAGTTCCAGGTTTGACAGTGATTCTTTGGGCACGCTGTTCTACATCCTCTATTGTGGTGAGTCCTCATGTTCCGAGGATGTGATGTCTGATGTTGGTTTCACGGAATTGTTTACATTTGATAACTGAGTATGAGTCAGTTGGGGCATGTCTCAATGGCTCACTGGTTTTATTGATTTTCTTAGAGGCTTGTGACTAGTATAGATGTTGGGAGTTGACTAATAAGTCGTATTTTGTTATCTTTCTGAAATTCTTTTATTCTTTGATGATGATTAATCTGTTGATATTTGAGGGTTATTTATGGAAACCCCATTGATTTGTGTTGAACTGAATGAAAATGGCTCAAAGGGTTAGCTTGGGGCTACTCTTAGCCTCAAGCACTGTTTGACACTTCGGGACCCATTTTTCGGGGCGTTACAAACTTGGTATCAGAGCCTAAGGTTTTAAGGTGTCCTAGGTAGTCTGACAAGCCGCGTTAAGTAGAGTCTTGATCATTGGTGTGTAGCGCGCCACATCTATGAGCAAGAGGCTACAAGACATTTTAGGAAAAAGTGTGATTCTTTCTTTCAGAAGTCTATCGTGCTTAAAGTGTCTCTCTCTGCTATTGATTCATGCTCTCCTCTTTTAGAAATATGCCTTCACGTCGAGCGAGAAAAAATAATGATGGTCAGCAACCTCAACCCGCTGACCCATTGAATGAAAATATGTCTCATGCTAAATTTCAAGCAGCGTTTCAGGCGCTGGCCCAAGCTGTTACTGCAAATGTTCAGGCCAACCCGGCCCTGGATCCATAGTAGCAGGGAGGTGATTCAGCTACTGCCAAGATCCATGACTTCATGCGGATGAATCCGCCGAAATTCTATGGGTCCAAGTCTGATAAGGATCCACGATTGTTTTTAGAGGAGGTGCAGAAGATTACTCAGGTGATGCATGTATCTGAGGAACATAGTGTGGAGTTGGCTGCATATAGGTTGAAATACCTTGATTATGACTGGGTTGTTGCTTGGAGGAAAGGTAGAGGTGAGGGAGTTGTCTCTACAACTTGGCAAGAGTTCCAGGATGCATTCCTGGATAAGTTTTTCCCTTTGGAGATGAGGGAGGCGAAGGTGGAAGTGTTTATGAACCTGTGATGGGGCTCTATGAATGTTAGGGAGTACTATCTAAAGTTCAATCAGTTGGCCAAGTATGCTCCTGACATAGTGGCTGATAATCGGGCTAGTATGAGTAAGTTTGTGACTGGAGTGTCTAGTTATGTAGTTAAGGAGTGTAGGTCTGCTATGCTGAATAGTGAGATGAATCTTTCTAGGCTGATGACTTATGCCCAATAGATTGAGGTAGACAAGATTAAGGAGAGAGATAGAATGAGAGAAAATAAGAGAGCTAGGTCCGAGCAGCACGACAGGGTCAGACTAGATCGCAGGGAGGGAGTCACCCTCATTATCAGGATTGTTCGTCTATACCAGCACCATCATCTGCTAGTGCTTTCGTTCCTAGAGGTAGGAAGGAGCAAGGTAGCAGGTCATATCCATCCAGGTCCCAGTACAGTGCTGGCAGTAAGCCAAATCGTCCCCTGTGTCCTAAGTATGGTGGGGCTCATTTGGGTGAGTGTTAGGGTGAGAAGAGAGGTTGTTTTCGGTGTGGTGACATGGGTTACAGAGTTAGAGATTGTCCATAGGATGGACAAGGGCGTCGTGACTAACGCCCTCAGACCCAGACTCAGACTGTTAGTGCTCCAGTTCCAGCGACTCGCCCAGCCCTAGCTCAGGGAACCTCTTCTAGCAATGCTGGCGGCCAGTGCCAGAATAGATTCTATGCTTTACCGTCCCACCAGGAACAGGAGGACTCTCTCAATGTTGTTACTGGTATGCTTCGTATATTTGAGTTTGATGTGTATGCTTTGTTGGATCCTGGATCCAGTTTCTCATATGTTACACCTTTGATTGCTGTGAATTTTGAAATGAGTCCTGAGATTATTCCTGAGCCTATCCTAGTTTCTACCCCAGTGGGTGATTTGATTGTTAACCAGAAAATATATAAAAAGTGTCGTGTTACCATTTTTCATAAAGTCTTGTTGGCTGATCTGATTAAGTTAGACAAGGTAGATTTTGATGTGATTCTGGGTATGGACTGGCTGTATTCTTCTTATGCCTCTATTGATTGTCGGACCCGAGTGGTCAAGTTTTAGTTTCCGGGTGCATCCGTGTTTGAGTGGTCTAGGAATTTTGTATCACCCAAGAGTCATTTTATCTCTTACCTCAAATCTAGAAAGCTTATTTCCGAGGGGTGTATTTACTATTTGGTTAGAGTCAAAGACACTAAGTCTGAGAGTCCAACTCTCCATGTTGTTAACGTCGTCAATGAGTTTTCTGATGTCTTTTTAGATGATCTCCCAGGGATACCTCCTGATAGAGAGATAGAGTTCGGGATTGATCTTTTTTCCGATACTCAGCCCATTTTTATTCCTCCTTACCGTATGTCCCCTGCAGAACATAAGGAGTTGAAAGAGAAACTCAAAGATCTACTAGATAATTCATAAGGCCCAGTGTTTCTCCTTGGGGTGCTCCTGTGTTGTTTGTGAGAAAGAAAGATGGATCTTAGCGTATGTGCATTGATTACCGCCAACTAAATAAAGTCACCGTAAAAAATAAGTACCCCCTTCCGAGAATAGATTATTTGTTTGACCAATTGCAAGGTGCAAGTTATTTCTCAAAGATAGACCTTCGTTCCGTCTATCATCAACTCAAAGTTAGGGAGTGTGACATCCCGAAAACCGCTTTCCAAACTCGTTATGGCCATTTTGAGTTTCTTGTTATGTCTTTCGGGTTAACTAATGCCCCAGCAACTTTCATGGACCTCATGAATCAAGTGTTCAGACCATATCTGGATATGTTTGTCATAGTGTTCATCGATTATATACTGGTGTACTCCCATAGTGAGGATGAACATTCTGATAATCTCCGAACTGTCTTGCAAACGCTTAGAGATCACAAGTTGTTTGCCAAGTTCAGTAAGTGTGAGTTTTGGCTAAGGTCAGTTGCTTTTCTAGGCCATATCATTTCTTCCGAGGGTATTAAAGTTGATCCCCAAAAGACCGAAGCTGTTAGAAATTGGCCTAGACCTATTTCTCCAACTGATATCCAAATTTTCTTGGGTTTAGCTGGCTATTACCACCGTTTTGTTGAGGGTTTCTCCTCTATAGCATCTCCTATGACTCGGTTGACCCAAAAGAAAGTAAAGTTTTTAAGGTCCGAATCTTGTGAGAAGAGTTTTCAGGAGTTGAAGACTCGACACACTTCAGCCCCTGTTTTGACTTTACCTGATGGTGTTGATGGTTTTGTGGTGTACTGTGATGCTTTGAGAGTTGGGTTGGGTTACGTATTGATGTAGAAGGGTAAGGTGATGGCTTATGCTTCTAGATAATTGAAACCCCATGAGAAAAATTACTCTACCCATGACCTTGAGTTGGCTGTTGTTGTGTTTGCTTTGAAAATCTGGAGACACTATTTGTATGGTGTCCATGTTGATGTTTTCACTGATCATAAGAGTCTGCAGTATGTATTTACCCAGAGAGAATTGAATCTTAGGTAGAGACGATGGTTAGAATTGTTAAAGGACTATGATATGAGTGTGTTGTACCATCCTGGTAAGGTCAATGTTGTGGCGGATGCCCTAAGTAGAGTGTCCATGGGTAGTGTTTCACATGTGGTAGAAGGTAAAAAAGAGTTGGCTCGTGATGTACATCGTTTGGCTAGATTGGGGGTTAGGTTATTTGACTCTGCTGAAGGTAGTATAGGGGTTCAGAGTAGTTCTAAATCCTCCTTGGTTTCGGAAATGAAGGAAAAACAATACGTAGATGCTAGTTTGGTCAGACTGAAGGAGTCAGTCAAGGACCAAAAAGTAGAGGTTTTCTTCCAAGGAGGAGATGGTGTGTTGAGATTAGAGGGTAGATTGTGTGTCCCGAATGTTGATGATCTGAGACAGAGGATTATGGATGAAGCGAACGGGGTGCGATATTCTATTCATCCTGGTGCCACCAAGATGTACCGAGACTTGCGGGAAATCTATTGGTGGAGTGGCATGAAGAAAGATATAGCATCGTTTGTAGCTAAGTGTGCAACATGCCAACAGGTTAAGGTTGAACACCAAAGACCTGGTGGTATGATGTAAGAGTTTAGTATTCCCACCTGGAAGTGGGAAGAGATAAATGTGGACTTCGTGATTGGTTTACCTCTTTCCCGACACCATCATGATTCCATTTGGGTTGTGGTTGATAGGTTGACTAAGTCTGCTCATTTCTTGCTTGTTCATACTTCATATACTGCTGAGGATTATGCTAGATTGTATATCCGAGAGCTAGTCAGACTGCATGGAGTTCCCTTGTCTATCATTTCGGATAGGGGTACTCAGTTCACTTCACAATTTTGGAATGCTTTTTAGAAGGGTCTTGGTACCCAAGTGCTTTTGAGTTCTGCTTTTCATCCGTAGACCGATGGTCAGGCTGAGCGGACCATCCATACCTTAGAGGATATGTTGAGATCTTGTGCACTTGACTTTAAGGGAAGTTGGGATGATCACTTACCGTTGATAGAGTTTTCTTACAATAACAGTTTCCACTCTAGTATTGGCATGGCTCTGTTTGAAGCCTTATATGAGAGGAAGTGTAGATCACCCATAGGTTGGTTCGAGGTGGGTGAAGCGGCTGTGAGTGGTCCTGATTCGGTATTTGAGGCTATGGAAAAAGTTAAGTTGATTAGGGAAAGGTTGATAACTGTGAAGAGTCGTCAGAAGTCATATGCGGATGTTAGAAGGAGAGACCTTGAGTTTGAAGTTGGTGACCTAGTGTATCAAAAAATTTCACCCATGAGGGGGGTGAAGATATTCGGAAAGAAGGGGAAGCTTAGTCCCCATTATGTTGGTCTTTACATAATTCTTAGTCGTGTTGGTAAGGTAGCTTATGAGGTCAAGTTGCCTTCCGAGTTGTCCTCTGTTCATCCAAAATTCCATGTCTCCATGCTTAGAAAGCATATTAGCGATGCTGTGGTAGTGGATTCCTCTGTGAGTGCTGACATTCTAGAAAATCTTTCTTTTGATGAGATTCCTGTTGAGATTCTTGATTTCAGTGTCCGAAGACTAAGGAACAAAGAAGTTCCCTTGGTCAAGGTGTTGTGGCGAAACCAATCTGTTGAGGGTGCAACTTGGGAAGCTGAGGCGGATATGCGATCCAAGTACCCGAACCTATTTTTCGCGAACTCTGATCAAGCTGAAGGTACCGTTCTTTCCTAAATCATGCACTTTTGATAAAAGTTGCAGCAGTTCAGCTGTCATTTATTATGTGTTCAGCTGTAGTTTCTTGAATTTATGCATTCTATGTTGCATTCAGAGTGAGAAACGATGTGGTGATAAGTCTAACGAATGGTTTCATCTGTATGCTCTATTCCCTATCTAATCTTGGCATGTCTAGCATCATTCGAGGATGAATGTTTCAAGGAGGGGATGATGTAATACCCCGAGAAATTTTTCGTTGAAATTTTGTGCATAAATGTGTTGGGTTCTATCTTTTAGAGTAAATTATAAATTTTCCATGCGGAATATCTTAGACTATGACCCCCCATTGCGTAGAGTATCGAATAAAATTTCCAATGATATGTGTATCATCCAAAACGGACACCCGAGTGACGAGTTATGAACATTCCGATCGAACCGTGAATAGTAGTGAACAGTAAAACGTGCAGGAAAAAGTACTGAGGCCTGGCGTATTTTTGCTCCAACTTAAAATGATCATAACTCAATGTACATAATGATATGGGTGATCTACTATATATCAACGGAAAGATCAGTGAGTCCTCTTTCCAATGAAATTGGTTTCATCCAATTTTTCTATCGAAGTAAAAAGTTATCGTCGATCTACTTTAGCCTATCAAAAGTAAATTTTTGGGTCAACTTCAAACGATCATAACTCCTCGTACACAATGATCGGGTGAGATACTATATATCAATAGAAATATATGAGAGTCCTCTTTCTAATGAAATTGGTTTCATCCAATTTGGATATCGGAGTAAAACGTTATGGTTGATCTACTTTAGACTATCAAAACAGTCCACCAAAGGACAGATTCGAGAATTATTTGATTTTTAGGGGCGTTTTGGTCATTCCCCCTCACCCAAAATCCGTCCAAACCCTATATTAAAGCCTATTAGAAGATTATATGTTATATTTCATCAAATTCTCTCAAAAAGAAAACCCTAAGCTCCTACATCCAACTTCAAGAACCTCCAAAGTTCACCATTAATTCTGCAAATTTATTCAAGATTCCAAGTTCCTATTTCAAGAACTCCAAGAACCATCATTCAAAGGCATGATTAACATCTCAAAAATGAGTATCGATCTAAAGTTCATCATTCAAGGTATGTGGGGGTTTTCAACAAGAACTCTCTTTCGTTCTTGTGCCCAAAAGTAATTTTCTTTACAAAGGCATGATTTTTATTTGATTTTTATGAATTTGAAGCATGAACCCATATCTTATGATGATTATTATGAAATCTTGATGTTTATGATTTTGAAAGAAGAATTTACATGTGTGGAGATATAAAGCATGAATTTTGAATGATATTTATCATGATTTTGATATTTGGGTCGTGAATCTCCATTGGAAATTGTGTTTTTTTGAGAAAGTGTTTGTTATAAGCACATTGATGTTGAATATTTGAGATATTTTAAATGATTTAACCTTTTGGTCTTAATGGAGTTATTTTGAACTCGAGTGTGAAAGAAATCCACAACGTGGTTGATTTTGATAGATGGGAAGCATGATGGCTCCCGATGTATATTTATATATTACTGAAATTGTTTTGTTGTGGATTTTCTTTGAAATTATCTGAGCTAAGTCAGGGAGAAATTTTTAGCACCGAGTGGGAGGTATAAAGCGACCTTACTTTCCTAGAACTACGTGCCCCCGTAGGAGTGAGCCTGAGGCTGATTTATATAGTGATCACTAGTTTGTGTGGATTTGATATCGATAGTCCTAATCCAATGGCAAGGATAGGACGACTCTCCCCAACGTGGGTTGTACGTTGGAATCCATGTATCTCACATGGTTTATGTTGGTTATAGGATCTCCCAGTGTGTGTGTGTTTCCTTGTATCTATGGTGAATGGTGAAGTGATTTGAAAGTGGAATTGTGAAAGTTATTCTTTCAAAAGATTTAAATGATATTTACATTATGAGAATTGATATTCTTGATGAACTGAAAGTGATTGACAAATTATATGATGACTCACATGTGTTATTGTACTTATTTCATCCTCTCATGATTATGATGATTTTCTTCAGGCTATGTGAGTCTTTCATACATCCTGCATATTTCTTATAAATATTTATGATGATGATGTTTATACAAATGCATACACCCCCAAATACTCGATTCCTTTCCATGGTACTGACCTACATCTTCGGATGTGGGCTGCATTTTCTCAAAATGTAGGTTCAGGTGCTCAGTTCCAGGTTTGACAGTGATTCTTTGGGCACGCTGTTCTACATCCTCTATTGTGGTGAGTCCTCATGTTCCGAGGATGTGATGTCTGATGTTGGTTTCACGGAATTGTTTACATTTGATAACTGAGTATGAGTCAGTTGGGGCATGTCTCAATGGCTCACTGGTTTTATTGATTTTCTTAGAGGCTTGTCAGACTAGTATAGATGTTGGGAGTTGACTAATAAGTCGTATTTTGTTATCTTTCTGAAATTCTTTTATTCTTGGATGATGATTACTCTGTTGATATTTGAGGGTTATTTATGGAAACCCCGTTGATTTGTGTTGAACTGAATGAAAGTGGCTCAAAGGGTTAGCTTGGGGCTACTCATAGCCTCAAGCACCGTGTGACGCTCCGGGACCCATTTTCCGAGGCATTACAAGTCGGTACATTACCCTGAACTATCCCAAATAAATATGACTGAATAAATTAAACAAGATACTAAAACTAAAGTTGACTCGAGTCCTTGAATTATAATAACCCATCATCTGCTGACTGGAAGCTACAAGTTGTCTGATTATGATGTGTGTGCTACAATTGGTCCTACATTATGAGACAATGTAGCATATAGACATAAATATAAATCAGTACTTTTGGAATGTACTAAGCATGTGGGGGTAAATGCATAAGTGAAACAATAACTGAATATATTCATAAACTTTAAAATAATGCATGCTAAGTGTAAATGACTCACCTTGGCTTGAATAAAACATGTACTGCGAAATAATAAAGCATGAGTATGTAAAGCATAGATAATCTTTGTGAGTCATAACACTTAGTTCTAAAAGTTGTACTTTTACTCTTTCTATTGGGAGTTTCTTCTAACCGACATAAACCATGTGAGCTGTCATGGATTCCAATGTCTTACCCACGTTGGGGAGAGCTGTTCTAACCTTTCCATCGGAATAGAACCTTATCTTAAGTGATCACTGTCTTAGCCCACTACGGGAAATCTTAAACCTACGGTTGCTCGTAGTTCTAGGTCATGAGACCTTGGAATCATACCCAACTCGGTGCTAAGTACTACTCCCATACTTATCACTCAAAACTTTAGGAAATCCACCTTAAAATAGCACAAGGGTTTAAAATGTAAACCAATTATGCTTCTCTTTCTTTAAATCTTAAACTATATGAACAATGTGGATTCCTTATCTTAACTTAGGTCAATAGATTAATTTTTTCTGTAAATTTTGATAAATCGTTATCAAAGCAACTTAAGACCATAGTCTTCTTGAAATCCCAATACTTAATCATTGGGCTTAAAAATTCATGCTTTAAACTCATGACAAATTCACAACAAAACTTCATCCTCAACATCATTCTTGAAATCATTCAACAATATCAATTCATAAAAAGAAGTGTAATTCATGATATAAATCTTCAATTCAAAGCATAAATAGGTAAGATAAACATGCACCTCAATACTTAAAGCATTTATAAATTCATAACTCAAAAAAAGATAATTTGGGTATGAACACTAATATGAAATTCATGAAATTTTAACTTAAAATAAGTTTTGGGCACAAGGATGAAAGATGTATCCTTGTTCATAACCCCACATACCTTAATAGGCTTGATTTGATATAGAAAACTTGACTTTGAAATCCTTGGAGATCATCTTGAAAGCTTTTCTTGAGATTCTTAGATTAGAGAACTTAATTATTGGTTTTTATGGAAGAGATTGTAATGGAGTCTTAAAGTTCTTGGATGGAGATTAGCGTTTTGTTCTTAGAGAGGAATTATGAATAAAGGAGGCAAATAATGCTCCTTGAGGCCTTAATTATGTGTTATGGAAAAATTAGGGTGTAGGAAAGGACTTATTTTCCCTTAAAAACATGGAAACAGAAACTGAAAAATAGGTGCGTGGGATGGAGCGCGCGTCGAACTCTAATCGCGCGACCTCACTGCCTCTCTCACGAAAATGGCTATAACTTTTCGCTCGGGTATCGGATTAAGGCGAAATTGGTATAGTTGGAAAGATAATTTGATTATCTACAATTTGGTGGGTCTTGAGATGCAAAATTCTATGTATATATAAAGGTATACACGCTCAAAGTAGACCCTTGTAGAATCAAATACTAAACTTTGAAAGAATCAAAGGCTCTTAGCTTAACTTTGTTCTAAGTAAATTCTATGAACATCTTTCACCTCGAGAGAACTTCATAAACTAGGATAATAATCAAAAACTTATATTCACATTGGAATCATTTGGATTATAGCTTACACAAGTAGGAACGACGGTTAGAATTCTAGCGCAAAAATATGGGGTGTTACATATTCTTATGAATTTAATGTCTTGTTTGAGTTACAAGTTTAGTATGATGTCGTACAAAGTGATTCTTTTATATAGGTGCAATATTATGACATCAAACATAGCTAAATCAGTGAATTCATTGTTTGGCGATGAAAGAGAATTTCCCATCAAGACTCTGTTTAAAATAATAAGCAAGAAGTATGGCCAATTTTTTGTGTCAAGTTTGGAGAAGGGTTTAAGTTTTTGGTGGCAACGTAAATATACAATAGTGATTAGATCGATTTTAATAGCGCAATGAACTTTTGAAAGGCCTCCGAAGCCTCTCACCGCAGCAAACAATAATGGAAAACCAATAGAAATTTCCCTGGTCCAAATTTATATAAATGGATTGCTCAAAGAGGCTATTATACAGAAGAAAGTTCTTGGGAGAATACCTTTGCAGGAAGGGGGAGGTGGAGAAAACCATATATCATCTCAGACCTTGTTTAAAAGGAAACACAGGGAAGCAAGTAAGGAACTTCTAGCAAATCTGGCCAATGAAATTAACTTGAGAGATGAAAAAACTGAATGAGCTTCAAATGTGGAAGTGTATCCAAATATTAAAATCCATCAGTCATTTTTGAAAATGAAAAATGCTTAAGAGGACAGGAGCTGGTCACTTTGCTAGAAACTGCAACTATCGAGCGTGGCTTGAATGAAGACTCACAAAGTGAAAGAACACAACTCTAAGGAAGCATCTTCGTGAGCACAGGAGATTGGTAAGATTTTTAGTCAAGAATGAAACTTGAACCAATAACTCCAGAAGTAAAAATAAGGGAAGGCAAGGCGTCAATTTCTGAAGTCTAACTTGCATCCCATGCCTTCTGTTTGTGGTTATGATCAGGTCAATGGTAGTAGAAATAAAAAGGTCTAAAGTTGGGTAGAAATACCATGCCTTGTGATTTTCACTGCCTTTGACCAGACCGCAGCCATAAATAAAAGGCATGGGATGCAAGTTTAATTTGAGAAATTGCCGCCTTGGCTTGATCCCTTATTTTTACTTCTGGAGTTGTTGGTTCAGGTTTCAATCCTGACCGATAATATTACCACCTTTTGTGCTCGTGAAGCTAAAACTTTAGAGTTTTGGTCCTGTATTTTGTGGGTTTTCATTCAGGCCACGCTAGCTAGTTGCAGTCCCCTAACAATGTGCACAACTCTAGTCCTCTTGAGCATTTTTCTTTTTCAAGAATGATTGATGGATTTTTATTTTTGGATACACTTTCACATTTGTGGCTCATTCAATTTTTTCATTTTTCATGTCAATTTCATCAGCTAGTTTCGCTACACTTTCCTTCCTACCTTGTGTTTCTTCTTTAATAAAGTCTGAGTTGATATATGGTCTTCTCCTCCTCCCCCTTCCCACACAGGTATTCTTACAATAACCTTCTTCTATATAATAGTCTCCTCAAGAAACCCATCCATATAAATTTGTACCAGAGTAATAACTATATTCATTTCCATTCTTGTTTGCAGCAGTTCGAGGCTTCAGAGGCCTTTCAAAGGTCCATTGAAACGTTAAAGTCAGTGCAATCACTATTTAAATCTTTACACTACCACTGAAAACTTTAGCCCTTCTCCAAACTTAACACATAAACATTAGCAATATCTTCATTAAACCATAACAAGGTATCGACACCACCTATTTGTTCCCTCATCCTTACCTGTCTGAACCTAACAATCTTAACTGTAAAATGCCATATCTTGTTTGAAAGATTAACACCTAATAGGTAAAGAACCAATATTCACAAAATTAGTGTACTGGATGTGTGTTTTCATCATAGATTGATCAGTAATACATACCTTCCACATATGAAGTGGTTCCATCTGCAAGCAGCTTATTCCATCGAACCCATTTTTTCTCTAGCCTTTAATGCTGGTCGAGCAAAGGTTGTTCCAGTTTCACTTCTTTTTATCTGAAAATAAGAGAAAAAACATTTGATGTCAAATAAGAGAAGAACAAAAAGAACATTACAAAAGGGTAACACAAAATTGAATGAATTAATTGATGACCTATCTGATGCAATAGATTCCCCATATGTTTAACTGATGAGTCATTTGTTGCAACAGGCGACACATCTGTGGCAACAGATGGATGACATGTTACAACAGATGGGTCATCTATTGGAATAAATTAAATCAACCTTACTACTAGTTTGATTTCTTCCAACAGTTACTTCGTCTGTTCCAACAGCTGATTCATCAGTTGCAACAGTTGAGGAAACTGATGCAACACCACCAACAACATCAACAACAGCATCAACAACAAAGAAACAACACCATATGTTTTAAAATCATCAACAACACAAACACCACATGTTCCAACACCACCACCACCCCCAACAATAACAACGTCAAAGTAACAAACAAAAGACATAAAAAACAATATTGACAATAAGGCTTTTTAAGTTCTCCCAACAGATGACTTTTTTGCATATTTTAATAAAAACAACGGTTCATTTATTCAAGACTTAAAAGTCACCTTTCCTTTAATTTTCTCAATAAATAAAAAATAGGTAATGGGTAAATCATAAATAACAACAAATGTAATTATCTGATTTCAATAACATACAAAAAAAAAGACAAGAAGAAAAGAGCAATAGTGAACCATACCTGCAATGTCAAAAAAGCAAAGGGATCAGAATATCCAGTTCAGTCGAGAAAAGATATAGATCGGTTAAGAATAGAAAGAATTCTCACCCAAAAGAGGAGAGAAAGGAGAGAAAAAATGAGAGAAAGAGAATTGTGAATAAAGAAGAGAGATGAGTTGAGTTAATTTATGGATGAAAGAGAGAGTATTATAGATATGGGTTTTAAATATTCATTAATAAATTTTAAGGGGCATGAGGAGATGGTGACATTGAATAGACAAGATAAGACTACTCCATGAGGAGATTTTTGAGTTATCCAAGTAATATTTTTTACCGCCTTAGTATTTTATCTTTTTTATCTCGGACATGAAATACCTAAATTGTTTTAGAAAAAAATCTTAAAACATACAAGTCATACTTTGCAACAGATGATAATTTCTATTTGAAAATTTCTAATGGCTCGATCATCTGTCGTAACAGATGGAAGTGCTTATTTGATAATTTACAAGAGATGGGTAATCTGTTGTAACAGATGACTTAATCTATTTGATAAATTCCAATAGATAAGTCATTTGCTGCAATAGGTTGAACATTTATTTTTATAAAATTTCAATTGAGTTCATATGTTCAAATACAACGTCAATTGATTAATCTAGGAATAGGGTGAGTTCATAGGGTCAACTAAAACTTCAATTGAGTCTTTTGGCAATTATATGATATTGGTATGGCGTTTTTTCCGACCAGAGTCATAGATCGATCACTCTGAGTTGAAGCGATTCTTATTACCTTATTGTCAATCTAATACCTAAATTGATTAATCTAGGACTAGGGGTGAGTTCATAGGGTCAACTACAACTTCAATTAAGTTTTTTGGCAATTGTATGATGTTGGTATTACATTCCTCATAACTAGAGTTGTCGATCTATCACTCTGAGTTGAGGAAATTCTTATTACCTCATTGTCAAGCTAATACCTAAATTGATTAATCTAGGTCTTGGGGTGATTTTATAGGGTCAACAACAACTTTAATTGAGTCTTTTGGCAATTGCATGATGTTGGTATTACGTTCTTCCTGACCAGAGTTGTTGATCTATCACTCTGAGTTGAAGTGATTCTTATTACCTCATTGTCAAGCTAATACCTAAATTTCTTTAAAATAATAATAAAAAAAAAAGATCTTAAAACATATAAGTCATACTTTCCAACGGATGACAATTTCTTTTTGAAAATTTCAAATGGCTCGATCATCTGTCACAACAGATGGCAACGCCTATTTGATAATTTACAAAATATAGGTAATCTGTTGCAACAGATGACTTAATCAGTTTGATAAATTCCAACAGATAAGTCATCTATTGCAATAGGTTGAACATTTATTTTTATACAATTTCAATTGAGTTCATATGTTCAACTACAATGTTAATTGATTAATCTAGGACTAGGGGTGAGTTCATAGGGCCAACTACAACTCCAATTAAGTCTTTTGGAAATTGCATGATATTGGTATTGTGTTTCTCCCGACCAGATTCATCGATCGATCACTCTGAGTTAAAGCGGTTCTTATTACCTCATTGTCAATCTAATACCTAAATTGATTAATCTAGGACTATGGATGAGTTCATAGGGTCAACTACAACTTTTATTGTGTCTTTTGGAAATTGTATGATGTTGGTATTGCATTTATCCCAACCAGAGTCATCGATCGATCACTCTAAGTTGAAGTGATTCTTATTACCTCATTGCCAATCTAATACCTAAATTGATTAATTTAGGAATAGGGGTGAGTTCATAGGGTCAACTACAACTTTAATAGAGTTTTTTGGTAATTGTATAATGTTGGTATTGCATTCCTCCCGACCAGAGTCGTCAATCGATCACTCTGAGTTGAAGCGATTCTTATAACCTCATTGTTAAGATAATACCTAAAATGATTAATCTAGGACTAGGGGTGATTCCATAGGGTCAGCAATAACTTTAATTGAGTCTTTTGGTAATTGCATGATGTTGGTATTGCGTTCCTCCTGACCAGAGTCATCGATCGATCACTCTTAGTTGAAGCCATTCTTATTACCTCATTGTCAAGCTAATACCAAAATGACTTTAAAATGATAATAAAAAAAGATTTTAAAACATATAAGTCATACTTTCCAACGGATGACAATTTTTGTTTGAAAATTTCCAATGGCTCAGTCATCTGTCGCAACAGATGGCAACGCCTATTTGACAATTTACAACATATGGGTAATCTGTTGCAACAGATGAATTAATCTGATTGATAAATTCCAACAAATAAGTCATTTGTTGCAACAGGTTGAATATTTTTGTTTATACAATTTTAATTGAGTTCATATGTTTAACTACAACTTCAATTGATTAATATCTAGGACTAGCGGTGAGTTCATAGGGTCAACTACAACTTCATTGAGTCTTTTGGCAATTGCATGATGAGACGGCTAAAAATTATGCTTATCTTTAAAAAATTTAAAAATAATAAAGATCAATTCGGACCAAATTAACATTTTCAAAACTTGTCATTCTTTTCCAAAATACAAATCAACTCATACGAATCATCCATTTGCAAGAAAAATATTTCATCATTTCAAATCTCGAGTTCTCGCTCTTTTCTCTCTCTCAACAATACATACAACAACTACTCAATAAATTGCTCAACCCTTCACAATAGATCAATTTTCTTCTCATTTTCGACCAAATAAGTGTTATTTTGACTTCATTCTTGCTTGTGTCAGTCATTTTATCTGTCTTCATAAGTAACAGAGCTCGAGAAGAGTTCTAAATTTTATATTTTTTCTAAAAATTAGGGTTTTTAGTTAATGATGAAAAATAAGACTTTTAGTTTTATTATCTTCGAGAATGGATTTATAATTTTGAGTTTCGATAGTAAATCGTAGGAAAAACTCAAGAAAACCCTAGTTTTTGTCCCAGTGTTCCGTTGACTATTGTGGTATTATTGGATGGTGTTTGTGGTGCTATTGGTCATGGTAGTGGTGTTGGTGATTTTCGTGGTGGCACTGGTTGTGTTTGTGGTAGCTGTTGGTGGCATTGTTTAGTGGTGTTTGTGGTGGTTGGTGGCGTATCGGTATTGGTGGTGTTTGTAATGTATTTTTTAAAATTTATGCATACATTAATTCTAATGTAATTTTTATTTTACTGTTGTTTGTAGGTAAAACATGTATCCAAAAAGAAAAGAAAGTGAAAGTTGATCAACTTCTGACCACCGAACAAAAAAGGCCACAGTATAGAGGGATTCGGAGGATCTTTCTGAACAATCTCATTCAGGGAAAAGTGAAGCTAAGAAAAGTTATGAAAATGATATTGAGGGAGGTGTACAGGGGTCTGTAGATTGTGATGAGAAAAATAAAAGTGAGGAGGAGGAGAAAGAAAATAAACAAGAAGATGAGAGAGAAAAATTAGAAAGAGGATGATAATGCATCACCAATGGGGCGTGAATTAATATTGAAATCCCAACATGAGGTTATCAAAACTATTTGTATTGATAGGTTTCAAATTACACTTCTGATAGATGACCCTGGAAAACTAACTGGTGATCTTATTCTTAAATGTCAGTTGGGGAAGCCTTTTGACGAATTTAGGAATAATATGAAGAATGAAAACATAGATGGACTTTTTAAGAAAAGTTGCTTTGGAAACTTTCTTGAGCTTCATAAGGACCACAATTTCTGTTTCCAAATGAGCATGATATATGGTCTTCTCAATCACAGGATCAAGTACGCAGGGGATGATAAAGATTCGAAGGAGGGCAAAAAAAAGATGGATGAAATCTAGATCAACTACTGTGGCATGCAGATTTGTTTTGGATTGAAAAAGTTTGCCATAGTGACGGACTTGAGATGCGATTGTCCAGAAGAACCTCTCACCAAAGAAACACCACGCAAAAGGTCCAAGGCAAGTAGGACAACCAAACCACCACTATCAAATAGTGGTAAGGCATTATCCCAGCGATTACCCACCAAAACCAACAAACGCAAGAAAAAATAGATAGGTTGTTGGACATTGCTGAACATGGGTGCAAAGCCAATGAGTTAATAGAACATCTCAAGGATAAAACCATACCGAAGAAGTACAGGTAGCATTTATGCTTAGTTTGGTTTTCCTATTTTGTTATATTAGCAAGAGACGTCAACAAAGTCATAGAAGATTATTTGTTGAAGCTTATTGATGATTTTGAGAGATTCAACAATTATTCCTGGTGATATGACAGATACTACTTGACTTTCAAATATTTATGGACAAAGCTATCCCCAAAGACGATCATACGACTTTACTTGGGCTTTCATGATAAATTTAATCACTATTTGTTTACTCATCCATTAATTTATATTGAATAATTACTATGACTTTTTTTTGCTTGCCTCCTGTTTAAAATTTTTAGGCTTAGACATTTAAAGCAATTCCTTACCTTCGAAAGCAGTTCAAGGATTACCCGGATGAGGTTTCTCATCCAAGGATCCTTAGGTGGTTGGCTTCAAAGAGAAACATAAAAATTAAGGAGGTTGAATTCTTTAACCCTCCAGATGATGTAGTACGTCTTCTTTCAAGTAAAATAATTTGACTCAAAGAAAGATATTGAAATAGATGTGTCATCTGTTGTGATAGATGGGTCTTATGTTGCAATAGATTATCCATCTACTGCAACTAGTGCAACAAATGAGTAATTTGTTATGACAAATTATCCATATTTTGCAATAGATTAACTATATGTTTCTCTATTTCTCTGAACCCAGCTCAACATATTACCCATCTACTGCAAATTATGCAATAGGTGGGTAATCTGATTTAACATATTGTTAATCTATTGCGACATATAGATTAGCTATTGTGATAGATAGATTATCTGTTGCATAAGTTGTCTGTGTTAAAATGTAATCCAACTGACTGCAAATTATTATATGGTTTAAATATATCTATTTTTTATAGGTTGTGTATTCGTGGATTGTGCCTACTGAGCAGGAGTTGGGGATGACTTCTTTTATTACTCTAGGTCTTGTTGATACAATAGCATACCTAACGGTGGAGTTAATAAAAAAGAAATTGGCTAGAGAAATGGCCAAAAGAAGTGCAGTTAGGAAAGATTAGCCTAGTGTTGAGGCTCTTCATAACCAAACTACTGCAACAGATCCGGGTGATTCTTCTGGGGGTGTTGCTGGTGAAGTTGATGTTGGTGGCAGGCATGCTGATGATACTGTCATTTGTGATTTTGAGCATGTTGATTCTCAAGAAAAAATAAATATGTTTGAAAACATACCTTTCACAGGTCCCTTTCACCATTACACAAGTCCCTCTCACCCTTACACCGGTCTCTCTCACCCCTTTTCACCCTCATGTTCTTATTGCAAATGGGAAGAGTGCAAGGACAACTAGGATAGACACTTTGAAAAAGTAGAGGCTATCGCTAAAGCTATTGAGGAATTGAAATCCAAGAAGGGTGTCATACCATCCGAGAAGGTGAGGGAGCCATACATACCTACAGTGGAGGTTGGGAAGAAGAAAAGAGTAATTAGCCAAGTACTCTCCAATCGAAAATTTAAAATTGCAACTCCTTCCTCTTGAAAAGTTATTGAAGTTCAGGGTCCATTTAAGAAGGTAGACATATGCGCGAAACTTGGCGCCAAAGAGAAGAGGGATCTGTGATGGGCCAAGCAACGCGCACAAGATTACCCTATCCATAGCTTTTCCGCCCAAGACTTCAGAAGTATGATAGATATACGTATACAGTACGTGGACATGGTAAGTTTAATTTTCCTAACCTAGCCTTCTAATCTATTTGTCATATGTTACAACATATGTGTATTCTGGTGCAATTTGTGGTGGTTCTATTATAATATATTACCCATCTCTTGCATAAGTTGTGTTAGATGGGTAATCTGTAAAACGATTCAGAGAACCCTCTACAATAGATGGACCATCTGTTGCATCTTTCACTATGTTTTCCTTCTTTACAATTACTAACCTATTTAAAAATTGACTTCTTATATCTTAGTATGTTGAAGAAATTCTCTGCCTCATGAGGGGCAGGCAATTAGCGTACTCGAAATCTTATGATGATGCTGATATTATAATGGACCTTGACTTCTACATGAATATCAAGAATAGGTATGATTATCTTAGTAAGCTAGCGTCAACTCTCGACGGTGAGGTATTTTATTCATTACTTTTTGGGTTTCAATGGGATAAATTAATGATAAAATATGTTAGAGGGGAGAGGCCAAATCCACACGGCAAGAGCTGGACCGAGGCAAAGAGGGTTCTTAGAGCCATGAACGTGGACGGCATACATTATCGGGCTGTTGAGATACTTCTCGAGGAGGAAAATATCAACTCTTATGACTACAACTTACCTACCTTGGACGAGGTTGATTTTTTTACCTACATTCAGCCACTGTTGGAGTTGTTCCCCATCTTGTCGAGGCAGAGTAAACTAATGGATCATTTTACAAAGAAAGTGTTAATGAAGAAGACATGGGATTTTGAGGGTTGAAAAAAGGACAAGGGCCTTCCAAAAAATGAAACCGTTGTCACGTGCGGGTCGCACACTCTTGCACACACTGAATATTTGCTGACCGGCACAGAAATAGCCGAGCCAACAATCTTTCTATTGCGACAATGTTGTGGCAAACATGCAAGAGGTCTGGGATTATGGGGTACTAACTGGATGCTTGGAGCCTGTGTATAAAAAAGATCCTGCGAAATACCAATTTTTTTATTTCAAGTCACTTCACTTTACATACTTTACATTACATAATGTAGTGGAAATTTTTTTTGTCTGATGAAAGTTGAATTTTTTATAATGCAACAGATTGTCCATCTATTGTAAAATATATTCTATCTGTTCTCATAGATAGTTTATCTATTGCAATTGGTTGGTCATCTGTTGCATTATGCTGATATTTCTATATAAGTCTTATCTATTGCAATAGTGGGAAGAACTATTTGATAATTTCCCACAGATGACCTACATGTTGCAACATATGTCTAAATTCGTTTGATATTTTCCAATAATTACGCTTGAATATCCATGTGCTCAACAACACCAAACCAGTAGAAAATACAAATACACCACCATGAAAATTTCAGCAATTAGGTTTAAATATCCATATGCCTAACAACACCAAATCAGTAGAAATAACGTCAACAATGTAGTATCTTCTTGCTCAATTTTGTTTCTCTTCAAAAGCCATGACTTTTTTCAATAAATCCCAGATTACACAATCTGCTTGTGAAGGGTGTTGTTCTTCATACCAATCAAAGTAATCACATCCACCCAACTTCTACAAAAATAAGAACACAATTACAAAATAATTACAAGTCAATAATTAATCAACTAATTAAATAAAAAAACTATTACCTTTGAAATCTTACAAGAAAAAAACCTACGATCTGGATTTTGTTGAGTCCAAAAAGTCTTCAATAGCGCTTAATGACCACACTTACAATATCAAAAAATTTTATCACAAAAAATAGTGAAAGATGAGCTCGATATTGTCAAGCTCAGTTGGAAAAAATGAAAAAAATATGTAGAAAAAACAATTAGAAATAATTTGAATAATTTGGATAGAGAAAAAAAGATGAATAAGAAAAAGAAGATTTGGGAATTTATTGTTAAATTTTAGATAGAAGATGAATATATAAGACAATGGGAAAAAATTAATCGTTGGTGGCCAAATCAGACGCCAAGTTAGCAAAAATGGGGGTTCAACAAGCCTTGGCTGCGTGAATTACACGCGAGCAGCTAACAGGGCAAAAAGTTTCAAACTGACACATTTGATGCCTATTTTATTTTAGGTGTTTAAAATGAACACTATCTACTTGATGCCTATTTTATTTTAGGTGTTTAAAATGAACACTACCGATGGATTTCGCCTGTTTTATTTCAAGTCACTTCACTTTACATGTAGTGTTAATTTTTTATGTCTAATGAAATTTAAATTTTTATAATGCAATAGATTTTTCATCTGTTGTAATAGATATTCTACCTGTTCTGACAGATAGTTTATCAGTTGCAATAGGTTGGTTATCTGTTGCATTATGTCGATGTTTCTATCAGAGTTTATCTGTTACAATAGGTTGATCATCTATTGCATTATGTCTATGTTTCTATCAAAGTTTATCTGTTGCAATAGTGGAAAGCCCTGTTTGATAGTTTCTAACAAATTACCTACCTATTACAATATATGTCTAATTCTGTTTGATATTTTCCAACAGATGTTTCGTCTGTTGCAATAGATATAATATCTGTTGCAAATTTGAATATAGTATTCTATTTCAATTAATAAGTTCAAATTTAAGGAAAAAATAAAATTCATAGAAAAAATAAAATAAATTGAAGCCTTCAGAAATTACAAAAAATAAATCAACAAATAAATGAAATATAAAAAAAATTGTTATGGGTATAGATCTCAACAAATACATTAACAGTTTAAGTATTGATGCCAAGAATTCCTAAGGAGGGGTGAGGTTATTGCTTTGACAGACGCGAGCTATAAAGATCTACTCAATGTGGATAAGTTGTTCTTCATCCGGTGCTATGAAATTCAGCTTTGGTCATCGTGGATCATTAATGTCGCTTGCATATGATTTCTGCACTTTTTATTCTCTGCATTTTCATAAAAAGAGTAGCATATTGTTAGTGTTGTTCAGCAGTAGCTTCTACAGTGACATCTACCTAAAAAGTGAGAATTTGTCAATGTTAATTACGGAGATACAAAAAAAATGGAAAAGGATAACTCATTTATTTTAGAAAATCAAACAGTTCTTCCTCTTATTTTAAATTGTCCCAAACAGATTATATTTCTATTGCAATAGATGGATCAACTATTGGGATAAATTATAACATGAGGAAGACCTGTATGATAATTTCCAACGGATGAACCATCTGTTGTAATTTATGACTCATCTATTTGGAAAAACTGAAATGGTAGGAAGTCTTGGTTTAATTTGTCCCAATAGATGACCCATCCATTGCAGTAGATAGGTCATATATTGGTACAAATAAAAGCAATATATAGAGCTGTTTGATTTGCTAAAACAGATGAGACATATGTTGCAACCCATACTTTATCTGATGCAACAAGTTAGTCAATTGTTGCAACAAATGTATATATCTGTTTGATAATTTTTAGCATATGTGTCATCTGTTGAAACAAATATGTGTCTTTTTGTTAGTTGGAACAGACTATATATACTCACCTTCTTCATCTTGTGCTTCTCTCATTTGGCCATTGTACATTGCTCAATAGTGTAACACATAGATAAAAGAGTTGTAATTTTGCTTTTTGGATGCTTGATAATGCCTTAGAAATTACCTTCCTTATCGTCTTAGCCTTAATCTCTAATGGAGTGGATGGATATAAAATCCTCTTTGATGGAATGACATCCCTCTTAGATGCCAATTCCTTTACAGAAGCAGTTAATGCATTAATAGTATTAATCATTACATCATATTTTGCCTTGCAGTCTTGACATTTGCATGTAGAACATTCGCTAATTAGCACTAAGAATAGCACCACTACCACCACCAACAACTCCATCGCCTCTAAGACCATCAACAACAACAAGCCCACTCTCCAAAATTATTTTTCTTATAATGGTTGTTGCTCCAAACAATTCTATTTTTATTCTGTCAATGACCTTAGGGTCCAATAAAGTTTGCGCAAACCGTAAAGTAAGAAAAAATGGCATCTTCAACTCTTGATTGGTCGAAATAAGCGAGGGATGCACAATCTAACATAAATCATTCCATATATTAGAATGATGATTAGATCATTCAAAAAAAATCATTACTTAAAATAAAAACTTAATTATAATTATACTTACTGCATCCTTCGAAGGGTTGAAGAGATCAAGAAATTTTGCATTTTTATCCATTTTGGCCGACAACCATCTCAAGATTCTTGGACAGAAAACTTCCTCCTGGTAGTTCACTTGTTGTCTCAAATAAAGAATGACTTCAAATGCCTAAGCCTTTAAAATAACGCCAATAAATCAAAAGCATTATTGAATAAAAAAATAAATCATGTCATGATAAAATAAATATTTACCATGAAAGCCCATGAAAAGCCATATAAGTTGATTGTCTTTGGCGCTAACTGAGTCAAAAAATATTTGACAATCATTTTGAAGCTTTCATAACCCCAAGGATAGCTGTTAAACACCTTAAGATCCTCGGAGAGCTTTATTAAACCAACGCTTATGTTGTTGTTAACATCTCTCGCCCAAAGAATATTATGTACAAATCAAACCAAACACAATGATTGCTTGTGTTTCTTTGAAATTCTTTTACCTTTCAACACTTCTATCAAATTTTTATTTTTGAGGCTTGGACCAACAATGGACACCAGGTCATCACGATCACTCGACATGCCTTTTCCTTTTTTGGGTGTGCGGAGTACTTTTTTGGGGTTAGAATAGGTATAACTTGAGAAGGAGGATAACATTTTAGTCCAGTAACTATGGCAAGCTCCTTCTAATAAAAAAAACAGGCATTCCACAGTAATTTATCCACACCTCATCCATCTTATCTTTGTTTTCATACATAAACCTACGCTTGAGAAGTTCATATACCATTTTTATTTGGAAATGATCACTTTTGTCCTCCAGCAAATCAAGATATTTGCCAAAGCAGCTATCCCTGAAATAAGCATCCAATTTTTATTCTCGAAGTATTTTTCTGAAGGCATCAAAAGATTTTTCCATGGATGACTTAACCACGAAATCACCCATTAAATCAATGGCACCATCGGACTGCATTCTCACAAGATAACAATCAATGCTAAAGACTTTGCCCAACTCTTCAGTGGAAGGGCTATTAGCATTTGGATTATCTCTTTTGAAACATTCCTCCTCCCCGTGTTCATCATATTCTGCTCCTGATTAAGATAACGCTTGTAAAGAAAGCTCATAGAGTGGTGGATGTAGCCTAGTTGCTTCACTTGTTCCTTTACTTGGACTTGATTCGGTTTCTATTCTTTTGGGATCCATATTATCTAAAATTAACAGAACACAAAAAAATATATTATAGTTGATTAATGCATCATTAAAAAGGATAATAGTAAATCTAATATGAAAATTAGTAAAATAACAGTTCCAACAAGTCACACATCTGTTGCACCAAATAACTAACCTGTTGCAATGGATGAGTAATCTGTTGCAACAAAACAAAATATATCACTCATCTGTTGAGACAAATGAATGGTATGTGCAATAGATCGCATATTTGTTGTAAAATATGAGTGTTCTGTTGGAACAGTTAACCAACCTGTTATAACAGATGAGTAATCCATTTCCATTGCAATAATACAAATACATCATTCATCTGTTGAGACAAATGAATGGTGTGTGCAAAAGATCGCATATCTATTGCAATTATGAGTGATCTATTGGAACAGTTAACTAATCTGTTGCAATGAATGAGTAATCTATTGAAATAATATAAAATATATCACTCATCTGTTGAGATACATGAATGGTCTATGCAATAGATAACATATCTATTGTAATATTTGAGTGATCTATTAGAATAGTTAACAACATATTGCAACTGATGAGTAATCTGTTACAATAATACAAAACATATCAGTCATCTATTGAGACAAATGAATAGTCTGTACAATAGATCATATATCTGTTGTAACATATTAGTAATCTGTTGGAACTGTTAACTAACATGTTGCAATGGATGAGTAATCTGTTGTAACAATTCAAAATATATCACTCATCTTTTGAGATAAATGAATTATCTGTGCAACAGATTATATATTTGTTGTAACATATGAGTAATCTGTTGAAAAAGTTAACTAAACTGTTACAATAGATGAGTAATCTATTGCAACAATATAAAATAGATCATACATCTGTTGCAATATATAAGTAATATGTTATAACATATAACTAAAATATTGCAACGGATGAGTAATCTGTTACAACAATAAAAATAGATCACTCATCTGTTGAAATAGATGGCTGGTCTATACAATAGATCCAACATCTATTGCAACATATAAGTGATCTGTTGGAACAGTTATCAATGATCAATATTATTTAGATTTCTTCCAACAAAAGGGTCGTCTATCGTGACAGATGAATGATTAGTTGGAAAAATCAAGTCTTGGATATGTCTTGTTGGAATAGTTGATAGAATTTTATCCAATATGAGGTTCATCTGTTATATTAAATCTTTAATCTGATGGTTCCTTCATTGCATCAGATGGTTAATCTATTGCGTCAAATTTTTAATCTGATAGTTCCTCTGTTACAATGATAGTAAATGTGTTGCATCAGCTGGTTAATCTATTGCAACATATGGTTAATCTGTTGCATCTGGTGGTTAAATTGTTGCATCATATGGTTAATCTATTGCATCAGATTTTTAATCTAATGGATCCTCTGTTGCATCAGATGGTTAATCTGTTGTATCATATGGTTAATTTGTTGCATCCGATTTTTAATATGATGTTCCTCTATTGCATTAGATTTTTAATATGATGTTCCTCTATTGCATTAGATAGTTAATCTATTG